>CM065655.1:13578930-14036430 GCA_033220385.1 Triplophysa yarkandensis
GCAGAAACCTCAATGAGGTAAAGAAGAATCCTAGAAATTCCTCTAAAGACTTACAAATATTTTTGCACGTGATATGATTTGCATATGACATACATTAATGGGATGACACCACGTAGGGAGCCACTGCTGTCTAAAAGAACATTGCTGCATGTTTGAAGTTTGCAAAAAATGGACGTTTCCCAGCACTTATGGTACAATAAGCTGTCGACAGGTGAAACAGAAATTAAGTTGAAAAAGCCCACCAGCATCAAAATCATATCCCAACTGTGAAATTTGGTGGAGGGGCATCATTGTTTGGGATTGCTTTGCTGTCTCAGGGCCTGAACAGATTGCTGTCATCAACGGGAAAATTAAGTCCAAAGTATATCAAGACATTTTGCTGGAAAACGTAAGACGATCAGTCTGACAACTGCAGCTCAACAAAAAAACCAAAGCATAAATGTTAATCCTCAACAAAATGGCTTCAACAGAAGAAAATATGGCTTTTGGATTGGCCCAGTCAGACTCCTGACCTCAACCCCTTTGAGATGCTCTGACATAACCTCAAGATAGCAATTCACAATAGACATCCCAAAAATCACTCTTAACTGAAAAAATATAAGATAAAGTGGAATGGTCCCGATCAGATTTTTGAGCAGGTCTGATGTGATGGAACAGGAAACTTTTGGTTGAGGTTATTGCTGCAAAAGGGAGGTCAACCAGTAATTAAACTCAAAGCTTTAGTTACTTTTTCCACTCAGCATAGGTTTGTGTGGTATTACTTTAAGCAGAACAATTTAGTCTTTTCTAGGATGAGGATCAGAACACATTTTCTCTCCAATGTATGCCGAATTCTAAGTCATCTCGAAGGGTTTAAATACTTTTTCTTGCAACTATATACAAACATAACTGTGTAATCAATTTAACATCCCCAAGTCATATTATTACACAAGAACAACACCCAAATTCACATAATTGAGTAAAAATATTGTTTTATTTAACATTCATATTAAATGTAAACTGGGTACAAAAGGCGCAGATAATGAAAGCATAGCAATCTGGGTGGAAGGGAACTTCAGGAGTAATAAATATTAGTGTTGCCAAATAACTGTGTGGGTGTTAAATACAAAACATCAAGCTGAAAATACACGTTAACAAATGTGAAGTAAAAAACAACAAAAGCTTGATCCATAAAACAAATATGAGAGCAGAGCTCACAGTGTGTATTATGAAATACAATATGGGAGTGTATAATGTAAGAATGGAAGCAGTATTTATGTCAAAGAAGGACTTCTGATAAAGCACAATGATTCATTAGAGAAAATAAAACTTTGTAGCACAATAAAGAGCATGTAGTCTTGAAACATTTCACATCACATACATCAGATACAATTTAGACTGCACTATGACTATATGTATATCTGTTGCTGGTGCTATTAAACAGTATGAATGTCTTTCTCTAAACGGTATAACAGCATAATGCATGAACCCTTTAGAGGCTGCGAATAAAAACACCATCTGACATTTTCAAGGCAAACTGTGTCATCATCATCCACGCAATATATTTGCACAAATGCTTAAGCTTAAGCACAGGTATGCATGTGAACCACTAAAACACATTTGTACAATTTCAAGTACACAAATTTAAAATTCTTATATGCATTTACATAATTTTATATCCTTTAAAAAATATGTCTGTAGTGTATTTTTGTACAAAAGTGTCAAGAATTTAAAATGTGTTAATACTGATTTGAAGCATTATTCTGAACAAAAAAACTACAGACTAACAAGACGAAAGACTAGGTTAGTGATTTTTTTGAACATTTTATACAGCACATGCATGTTCCCCATAAATCAAGCGTTACTCCATGGAGGTAGCTGTAGTCCATCTCAAGTTCTTGGAAAATGGCAAGCAGCTTCTACTGACCATCAGTCACTCGTAGCTGGAAAATGTAATCTACTGAGCATGCCGGCAGGTTATCAGTTCTTCATCTACGGGAAAATACATCCATGTAGATTGCTACACTGCCCGGGCTTGAAGATAAGAAGAAAACAAGACTTTGATTGGTTGAGACCCTTTACGAATTGCAAACCAGAGAGGGGAAAGCAGATGTAGTTTTAGGAAATTACATCATGAGTATCGCTGTTCGGCCTCTGTCTAATTGCTACAGGTGGGAGAGGTTTGCCATAGAAATCTGCCAATGAAAGAGAGTCATGGACAAATATACTTAGGTCAATATTTTGAGCTGCAACAATAAACATGGAACTTATTTTGATTATGACAACACAGTAAAACTATGCTAATACATTTACAGATCAAAGTGACATGCGACTTTTCAAGTGGACACACAACACATGCAGCGTTTAGTTGGAAGGAAATGAGGTGTTAAGATGATTATGGTAGTAACATGTTTTAGGCTGTGGTATTTCTGTTGGCAAATGTGGTTGAAGCTTGCTGTGAGGATCAAGAAAAACAATTCTTTAATGTCAGATTGATGGGAAACTCTCATGAGGTAAGAAAACAGAATGGAAAGAAGCAATGTTAGTGATGCTGGTTCAACATGCCAGAAATGGAACAGGCACAATAAACCAACAATTACCAGAATGCCTTGTATCTCCAAGAGGCTGAAGTTTGGGGAGCCTAGAAACTTTAGGGGTAGCCCATCCAACTAAAACAAAACAAAAATGCTAAAGCTGTTCATTTAAAGCAAATTGGAGAAACTGGTAGTTAAATCACATTAAACAAGACACATTTAGTGCAACATTTGTGAAATGTCGTAAAATAAATTAACTGTGTAAAATAGTTTTAGATTCATGAACATAATTAGAATTGAAAAATATGCTGTACATGTGTCAGATGGTGAGAAAGCAAAAGTGTAAAAAGCCATCTATTGGTAAAATATTATTTCATACTATAAATATTTATATATTTATAATATACAATAGCATTTATCTGTTAGCTACCCAACTATAGCAGAATTTACAAGTAACAAGTATAATGATGTTTTGTTCGATTATCTAGATGCACCACACAAGGCTCTCTTTTAATGTACAAGTAAAAAATTAGGTGCATTACTCAGACAGGCGGTCAGAGGAAACTAACTAAACCCCACCCCGCCCCTTATAGGACTTCTAGATAACATATATTGTTAATAGTGTTGAACAGATTATTCACAAAAAATGAAATTCTGTCAAATATATGTTCCAAATCTCTATCCATTTTTTTTGGCTGAACATAAAATATGATATTTGAACAAATATTTGTTACCAAACACTTCTTGGATTTTGACTACCCCACCGACTACCAAAGTGGAAAAAAAGAACTTTGTGTGTTCCACAAGTATTTTTTTCTCAGTATCAGAACAAAGAAATGTATAAAGATTTAAAGCAACTTGATGTTAAGTAGAGAAGGAATTATCTTATATGGACAATCGTTTGTGAAGTTATTTAATTTTTCTTAAACTGCTTGTCTGCTAAAAAGGCCTACAATATATAAATAGAAGTTTATTATGCTTCTTGCTTTGGTCAAATTTATCATGTCAGATTATTTTAAGCAAGCTACAGTGCATGAACCGCTAACTTTTTCTGTATATATTTCCATTTTTATTGGAATTCTGTAATGCTGAAAGCAACAGAATAGTTTAAATTACTAAAGCATCCAAGAAATTTGAAATATTTTATACACATTCAAATAATTTAAAGAAGATGAATTATTACCTGGTAAGGGTGGAGGGGTAGGACTTTTGGGTGCTGCTTCCTCCACTCTAAGCGGGTCAACTCTGTGCTTGCGCCTTAGTCGTAATTTTCTAGTTTTCTTTTTGGCCTGGTCCAGTGCTCCTATGAATTTTACATCGGAATTTTTAATCACTTCAGCCAGGAATGAAGGCACACTTCACTGACCAGTGCATATTTTGCTTGAGTTGAAGAATGCATAAACATATGACTGCAAAAACCAATCCAGTCACCTTTTTTTTGTAAAGCTGATATACAACACTATTGGGACTTTGTCCACAAACTTTACACAACCATAACTCTCATAGTTTTATTACGTCTTCTGTTTTACCAGATTCTGAGCTCTCTGGGGTCTGTCGCTCACTCTCCTCATCTTCCAGTTCTTCCGCTTCATCTTGAAGATCTGTCTGATCTTGTATGTTGTTCTGGTGGCCCTCCTCTCCAAATCTCTGCATTTCATTTTCCATTTTTAGTCTGTTGTCAATCTGTGGTATTTTTATATAGTGAATGGTCTTAAAACACATCTTATCAATTGGCCCAACTAACAAATAGAATAAATGTGGATGTGATAGCTGACCTCTGTAACAGCATTATTTATAGGTTGGAATGGGTTGGCCATGATATCATCTGGCTCCTCCTCTTTTGCTACCCTTCCCTCTCGCTCCGCCTCCTCTCGCTCCTGCCTGTCTCTGTAATTGCAAAACATTTAAACAGTTCAAAATAACAACTTTTTTGGTTTTGAACGATAAAATAAAAACGTCTGTTTATTTGAATTTCACTCTTGATCCAGACTCCAGTATTTAAGCAGTGCAGAGTTAAAAAGCAACAACAAACTAACTGATCAAACTTTACTCAATACAGCTTATAAACCATTACTTTATATTAGCATCCCAGCACGAATGCTATTGTTTACTACACATGATATTGATATAAGGGAATGCAGAACTTAACTAAACCATCTTTGGAAATTTTTGTTCCCTGTAAGATCCCAGTAAGATCATAATCTTCAGGAATTTCTGAAAAAAGGGAGCAGCCTGACAACAGTGCAATAGAAAGTGAAGGTCCCCTTAGCTCACTGACCTCTCCTCTCTGATTCTCCGTACTCTCTCTGCTCTTTCCTTCTTGTCTTGCTCTTCCTGAGCCCTTTGATCCGCTGTATCCTTTTGCACACGCTCTGCAATTGCCTCGTAGTCCTTAGCGATGTTGTTGAGGAGCCAGTTAAGGCCGTTCTTAATGGATTTGTCCACCTTCTTTCCGTAGCCCAGCACTGCGGAACAGGGCTCCTGAAAGTACACAACCCACTGTTTAGCGTTTCTTTACTGCAGTCGATCTTTCTGCTTTTGAATTGGTATCTGATTCATGAAAGATTGATAACAAGTTGTCAAGATAAAACAAAATAAGCTAGTCAATGCAAACTTTAGCGTTTACTCACAATCTGGCAAAGGCATTTATTCTCGTTGACAAGTTTCTCCAACGACAGGTTCTCGATGATATCTGCTTCAGCCAATGCCCCATCTCGGTCCTGTTTATTAGCCAGTCTGAAGGCCAATGAAAAGAAATAAGAGGTTGGAAACAAGAGCAGGTACCTCTGTAAGCTGTCACAAACACATGGCCTAGGGTCTGCACTTCAGTTGCAACAACTAACAAGCCTTATGTTATAAAGGACTCTTAATATGCTCAATTTAGTCAAGAACATCATCATCATCTTCTTCTTCTTACTCCCCCAGTTAATTGAACCCACGGCAGTTTGTCAAATTCACCATCATTCACATGATACATTGTCTATATAGTGCCTACAGCTCGTTACAATTGGGGGCTTCACAAATAGAGGATCCCTAGGTAATATACTGATTCTGCATCCATATACACTCTTTGCACACACAAAAGAGTTGTTATATACGGCTTAACGTGCTTCATCAAATTTCACAATTATCTAGGGCCCAATGATTTCTGTGATGCAGAAAACATGGACCAAATCAGGGAATGAAGACCTAAAAACAGAATTTTGCTGTCCAAAGCAGAATGGCACAGAATGAACAGAATCTGGCAAGCTTAATCCTTCTAACCAAAAAGTAGGACTGAATGGGTTACAAAATTAAAATTTGGCGAGGAATAGCAGTAATAACTATGAAGCCGAAGTTAAAACATGTAATCTGCTTGTTTTTTGTATTTCAGAAATGATGTGAGGACTTTTAGTGTCCGATTCACACATCATAGGGAGGCACACAGATCAACTAAATCTATAGCGTTGCTCTGACAGTTTACGCCATGTTCTTTTATCGGTTCCATTTGAGAGAACAAGCAGTCAAAAATGCTTTGAAAATGTTGAGGTCCAAAAAGTCCAAAACCAGTCCATTTCACCACATGAAAAAACTGCTGGTAAAAAGTTACAAAAATAGCAATTAAGAGAACGAAATGTGGGCAAAAGTATATTACTTTTATGTAGAGAAAACACAGAATCGATATTTTGTAAAAACTAGCTAAAGCTAAAGAATTAAAATGAATTTCACAGGATGCTAATTATGGCACACGTGATAACAAAGGGAGTAACATAGTGAGAAGCAGGAGCACCATGGATAATTCTTTCTTATTAAATACAGGAGCAGAATGGAGACTTTACATGACCACACAAAGCTTGGTTAGACAGTAAGATGAAAACCTTAAATATCTCAAGCACCAGGGAAAATTAGGGATGAAATAAGTATTTGAGTGACAAGATACTGGGATAAGTAAAACAGATCATGTTTATTCCGTGGACATAATTAATTTCACACATTTGGGGAAAAAACTGGCACTTATAAAAGGTTCTTTTTAAGTAAAAACATTGCAGAACTATTTTTGGTTTCCCAATGAACCTTTTAATAAGACCTATTTTAAGAACATATTTTTTCTACTGTTTCAAATCAAAAGAACCATTTCCGATGCAAAGAACCTTTCGTAAAAGATTTGTTGAATGTTCGAAGTTCTTTATGAAACCATTCGGGCAAAAATGGTTCAATGGGATTGTTAAGACCCCTTTTTAATAGTCTACATACAAATCTGTTGCCTTTTAATTCCAGCAAAGTAATACAATTCAAATGTCATGTAAAATTTAAAAATCCAAACTTTTATAGAGCCTGCTTCTTAAATAATACGTAATATAAAAGCCCAATTTGCAAACCAGAAAACACATTTTTCAGTTTTCAGAGTCTTTCAAAGACTCACTGTCAAAAAGTATGTATGTTACTCAACTGTACATATCATAAGAAAGACTTTAACTACTGTATTTATTACATGCATTATTTTAAGAAGATGATTTTATCAAAAAGAACCTTCAAGTATATCATAGGGGTATATTTAATCAATATGTATGTTCCCTGGGAATTGAACCAAAGACTTTGAACACTTACACTAATACAGGTTTGCCCGCAATACGAGGGTGGCGAAGGACCTCTGCCATCGTGTCTCTGGTCTCTTGGATCCTCTGGACATCGCTGGAGTCCACAACAAACACAACGCCAAAAGACTCAGAGTAGTAGTTCTTCCAAATCCCGCGGATACGCTTACCGCCACCCAAATCAAAGATTGTGACCTCAAACTTCCCCTGCTTCAGATCCACCTTCGAGAAGCCGACTGTAGGTGCTACATCTAAAGGGCTTTCTATAACAGAAATGTATACATTGATGAATTATTTTGAAAAAAAAAGACACAATTAAATAACTTGAACAATCTTTAACACAACTGGGTGAAGACCTTACCTCCCTGGATACCTCTGACAGTAGCTGTTTTTCCTGCATTGTCCAGTCCAACCATAACCAGTGTCACCTTCCTGCAAATACACAGACCCAGTTTATCTGTATTAAATGTTAAGTTAAGGTAAGTTTGTCAAAAGAAATCCTTGCTGAAGCTGACCGATGTGGCAAAAGCTACAGTCTGTACATCGATGCATTATCTCTTGTCTGGCAAGAACACACACCAGTATATAAAAGGTTGACACAGCACACCACACTCAAACTAAACAATGTTGCCTGCAGTGATGACATCATAAATTTCAATTCTATGAATAGCCGAAAAAAGGCTGTGCTGCAATGGCTGTTGTAAAATACTAGTAATTCTGTAAAAAAAAAAACAATAAACAAGGCATAACAAGACATCTGTGGTTTAACGTAAATGTCCTGAAATGGCATGGGATTTCAGCCCACCCTTATCAAATTTAAATTAACTCTGAAGAAATGCCAAACACATGGGGCCGGCAGAGCAAACAGCCCCTGTGGTCGCCACAGATACACAGAGCAAATCACAAATCTAACATCATTACCAAACCAATACCCACAACAACAGATACTTAACTACGGCCTTTGCGCCGCAGGGACATCAAGCGCACTATCCAGGTGACAGTTCTCTGGAACCAGGAGGCCTTCATCAAAGCCTAAAAAATACCTAGCTTTTCCTTGTCTCCATTTCTATTTGCACAAACAAAATCTCTCCTGGACCGCTGGTTAGCTCTGTAGCTAAGGGATTAGCTGGGGATTTCTGCTTAGCCAAACAAGATCAGTGACAGCATGTCAGATAACTACATTCAGCCAACCAAGTGAGGGCAATAAATTAGACAGGTAGCCATCACTTCTGGACCGTGGAGCGGTCAGCTGAGCCCTATAACACTCACCAAGCACTCTTGAGGCCCTGATCAGACCCACCCATCTCTAGTTTACACGGATCGGTTACTTAGTACTATGAAACAGTGACCCAGGTTCAGGATTATGGAGCATGTTGTAGTTGTAGCAGGTTTTCAGCACTTGGCCTTAAAGATCCACACCGGTGTAGAAAACTTGCCGGTTTTAATTCATGCTTGTGTATTTTTGTCCTCGTCGACAGTCAGGCTACTACGTAAGTTACAGCATAGTGTGTCTTTAAACTTGACCTATCTTTCGAACCGATCTCAACTGATGTCGTCAACAAGTTAGGACGTAAATTACTTGTGGGAAAGTACACGTTCATAGTAAAATGTAATTGCTTAGTACTCTGTTTAATTTGTTTATATTCAAAGGCAACAGCTATAGTATTACTTTACCGGTAAAAAGGTTAACAATGGTCAATTTATATAATGATATATAAACTTAACGCGTCAGAATCAGCATTGGAATCGGACAATCGCTGTGACAAAAGTTGGTACTCGGAGCATCCCTAATGGAAATCTTTAAAGTAATTGTTTACATTTAAGTTATTCTATGTTTGTCACCCTCAAGAATCCTAGGTTTGAGTCTTTTTATGTCAGACGAATAAAGACAGAGTTTCAATACCATTTATCCTGGCTTTTCCAAGATTTCTAATGTGAATCAATACTTTAAATGGAAAAACATACACTTTTTACAGCTATCTGAACTGTTTATAGTTTAAAAAGCTGAAATAAGCCCATTAATTCACTTCAGAAGGGTTTTAATAACCACATGGAGTTGTGTGTAACAGCTCTTAATCGATGGATGCAGGTTTTGAGCTTTTTTTGAGTCTCACCCAAGACAACAACTCTTCTAAGACCACTTTATAGAGCTTTTAGAAGAGATTATTAATCCGAAAGAAGGAAGTCATACCTAGGCTGCCCTGAGCCTGAACAATGTATATCATATTATGACATAACATATTCATTTACTAATCTTTAACAAGTACTTTAACAAGGCGTATATTTCCTGAGATAAAATAAGTACACAGATTGCCCATTAGCGCCACCTGGCTTACTGGAGATGACTAGCTGGTGACAAAAATTGTTTCGCCTTGATTTGAAAGCTTGGTTTCGTCAGACATTCGTTTCGTTTTTTTGCTTCGTCTGCTATATGAACGGGCCTTTAGACACATGACAAGGCTTTTCTGGGTTTGATAGCACAGCAACTTGTTTCTGAAGTCTTTTTTCTAACTCTCAACCCTTACGCAGTTATAAAGATAGTAGTTCTTTATTGGACATTCTCCTGTCAAAGCACGCCCATGAAAAAATTAGAGAGCACACCAATCAGCGAGTACATTCCAGGAGAAGTCTTGTAAGAAGATTGGTCGTAAGCCCTGCTTTTATCACAAATGATATAGTGTTTAGGCTGTTCAGTACAAAATTAAATAGTTATTCTATTCTAAAACATGTTGATGCTTGAATAAGAAACAAGTAGCAATTGTTCACATGATGCTTTGTTCCTTCAACAACATGTAGTTACAATTACAACAATTATATATATATATATATATATATATATATCTGTTCAACCAAAAAAAATATTTTTATAATTAGTATTTTACAATAACTATAGAATTCCACATGTACTTGCCCTTGTGTCATTGCAAACCTGCATGCAGACTGTTCTTCTGCACAACACTTTTGTGTTCAAGTGTAAGTTTGAACAAAGAGGCGGCGATAAAATGATGATTGAATTTTGTTTTTTGGCTGAACTACAGCAAAGACACACACACACACACACACACACACACACACACACACACACACACACACAAAACCAAGTATATCTGCCTAGAATTAAAGCTAGATTATATAATGATAAAACTTTAGACAGTTCAATGAAAAAAAAAAACATATAAATACAAAACAATAAACAAGAATTTGCAGACTAATTGTTTGTTGTAATTGTCATGCATGGAAATGCTCCGTTAGCTTTGACAACCAGTGTGATGCAGGCTTGTAAAACAATAAAAGCCTTGTGAAGTGTGTTGATTTAAATCATATTAAGATGATTTAATGACAAATGTAAACACAGTCAATGATGAAATCCAGACTCACCTTGCTGGCTCTCTCCATCGTTTCAACCAGTTGCAACAGTTCGCCATCAGATTAAACATTCCCCCCAAAGGCTTAAATTGGGCTTTTATTTCATGACAGCCGTTTTGTTGGAGTTCTTTGTATCCTAGATTATTTATTTAGCTGTTTTTGATTGTGTTTACCAAATCCTCATCTGCTAGCGAGCCTTAATCTGCCAATCCGTGTTAATAAATTACATTGTGTTGGATTTTATATTAGACAATAAGAACACAAACCAAAGACTGAATTGTATTATTAAAGACTTGTGACGTGGAACTCATACGTTGACGTTTCATTTCGGTCTATATAACGTTAAATGCAACCCCACGAACACATGACGGGCTAACCTGTTAGCATCGCATACGACCCCTAGACCTATTCCATTCCACATATTCTCGAGAAAACGAGGTTAGCGTGATATAACTACACCGTGGTGTTTTGAAACCTACATAAATCGTAACTTTATTACTCTATTTGATAGCATCGTCACAGAACCGCTGTCTGGGTAACTGTTATGTCGCTAGCACTCGGCTTTGTTTACCAAGCTAAATCTGGCTGCTATGGCTGCAGTGGTTGCGTCGGGGGTCCGTGTTGCCAAGTGTTGTGGAAACATGTAAAGTAATAACAAAACAAATCCTTAATTTAAATCACTTGGGTGTTTTTTCTTTGTTTGTTTTGGATTTAACAGAATTTTACACGGTGACATGTTACGCGGAAAAAACATTTAATGTAGACGAGGGGATGTGTATTTTATATATATTTGGCAACACAAATCTGGGCTTTAATTGATGGAGGGCACCGATGGCGCTTATAGCGGATGGAAGTGCAGACCACATATAAGCTATTAAACCTCACCATATAAATTAGGATGATACGCCATGGTTTGACACATGTATAGGAAGTGAAATTATATAGGCATCATTTGTTTTTCTGTGCGTTAAGACTTAAAGAGCAAGCTTACTTTATACAATGCAAACCACCACATCAGGCAACTACAGGACCAAAGAAATAAATTCCCCTTCAAATGTGTTTATTTATAATCACCAAAAATGTTGATATAAAAAACCCAACCACCCGATTCAATCATATACTATTAAACTCTTTAAACATTTACATAAAAAACAAAAACAAAAATTAATAAATTAGAGTCTTCGTCAATAGTCCCATTTCAAACATGCCGTTTTGAGACACATTCATTCTCCTCTTAGTTTATGTCCAATGTCATTACAAACATGTCATGACAATATTCAGACAAGTTTGGGTGGCACATACACCCAGCAGAAGCTTCAATATTCAGAGTGTAGAGACCAGTTCTTTTGGCTGGTTGGAGGTCAACAGTTCAGTGGGTTTTTTCATATCACTCAAGTTCTTCACTGAGAAACTCAACAAGTATCGACTGAATTATGCAGAAGCAATTAAATGATGTTTGCAATGTACACTGTAACAATTTACAAATGTGATCATATACCTAGTCTTTAAAAACAATCAAAAAGAAAGGTAATACTTGGCGAACTTCTCAGGCTTAAAGTGGCTTACATTACCCGGGTGTAAAACTGAGCCAGTTAAAATGTAAGCTTTTTTTAATTAAGCACTAGAATGAAGAGAATATTGTGCGTTTTCTTTCAAACAAAGAACGAAAACAAAGTCTCTCAATGGCCCTTGTTGACACCTCTTAACCCAGAATCAAAATCCCAAGCAGAAATAAGTAAACAAGTAAAGCATTTTTAACTGATGAATGGTTAAAAAAAATTTATATTACTTTACAGGTAAGCTACTGTTTGGCTTTTAAACCAAATGTCCAAATAAAAAACCCTGTAGTCCAAGGTGTCATTTTGAAGGAAGCAGATGTCTGGTTTGGAACACTGACCATTCAATCTTCTACAATGAGAAACCGGACCTTAACCCCTCGATCTGAGACCAGTCAGTGATTCTGGACAACAGTGAATGTGTTTCTTTACATCACACCCTTTCCATATAGTCCATCATGACAGGAGCAACTGTAAAAGAACTCCTGGTTGCCTGCAGAAGCACTTAGCTTCTTTAGTGTCTTCTTAGTAAAGCTTTGCTTCTACAAAATCAGGGGGCACCTGTGAAAACAAAATTTTAACCATGAAATGATAGGCTTCCTGTGACTACATTGATCAACTTAAAATGTAACAACTACTTACTTTCATCATCTGAATCAAAGCCAAACAAGGATGTGCATTTGTCCTTGTGTGTCAGGAGCTCCTCCTCACTGCTGAAAGACTCAAAACATCGAGAGCAACGCTGTCTGTTAGTGTTTGTGACAACGCCTGATACAGAACCCAATTCCTTTGAGCCCACCTGGGGTTCCTTCCAGCGCTTTGGCATGCTAAGATAAGACTCATCCAGATAAGCTGACGGGGGAGGTCGAATGAACTGTTTAGTTGCAGGGTTTCCTGTAACTGGTGGTTCCTGACCTTTAGATGCTGTATTAGAAGGTTTGACTGGAGTTTGTATTTCACCATGCCCATTAATGAGGCTATTGTTTTTGTTACTGTAGTTTACAGAACCCTTATTTAAAACCAAGGGTTTATAATCATCATTTTGATTTGCTGGATCCTTGTGCTTAACTGCGTCTTGAATTAATTGACCCGTTAAAGAATTTGACTTAGGGTTGTGTTCGGTACCATTCTGACCAGGAAGGGCATTATTTGCAGTTTGTTCTACTTTAAATGTGAAGGAATTGTGTTCCAAATTTCCATCAGGTCTATAATGTGTTCTTTCATGTTTATATAGGTGCATAACACTATCAGCTTGCATAGGACAACCAGGGAAGCAGCAGATTGCTCTCAATGGATGATGGCCTAACATGTGATTGCTAAGCTCCATGCGTGTTTGGAACCTCTCCTTGCAGCCATGATGGTAGCACGGGTGCTTTAGCTCACCTCTGTGGCACATCACATGGTCAAAAAAATGTTGGGCATTGCATACCTTTCTGCTGCAGAAAAGGCATTTTTCCTTTCCGAAATCAAAAAAGAATACAAGCGCTTTCTTGTCCCCGCGATGGTGTGAAAGCACATGGGAAAGGACAAGAACTGACTTTGCAGTAAAAGTACAAATCTCCACAGGGCATCTGACTTCTGTTGATGCTCCCATTCTCTTTCCTTGGAAAAATGTGGAGTGTTGAGTTCCATTTTTCTGCCCTATGATACGGATCTCCTTTGCTGCTGAAGAATTCTCTTTGAGTTCCTGATTACTAGACACATCATTTTGGCTGATCTTCCTCTTCTTTACAGAAACAACATCCTCGTTATGTTCGTCTCGCCGAAGAGTGTTTGCAAGCCCAGAAATCAGCATTGTTGAATCATTTCCTCTAATTTCAGACTTAATCTGACGGTCTTTGCCATCTAGGTCAGTTACAGACTCATCCACAGATTTATTGTTGACAACATCAGCCGATACATTTTTATCTGCATGTTCAATAAACATTTTCCGCTTGCTGATGTCCTCTGTTAATGATGTCTGAGCCTTTTCATCAGAACAGAATTCTTTCTCCACCTTTTTACCTTTCCCTTTCCTTATAGTTCCATTTAATCTGTTAGGCGGGTTGCCTGTGGTATTGGAATTGTCTTCTTTTGGAGCCTGCATAGTCTTTGCTTTCTTCCTGGCTAGTCTCATCCTTAACAACTTTTTGTTTTCATCTGTAGATTGAGATTTCCGTGCTAAAATTCTTTTTAAACGCCGTTTCTTCCTGCACACCTTCTCTTCCTCCTCTTCTTCTTTCCTGGTTTCCGAAGTCTTAGCTACCCTTGTCCGCAGTCTTACTTGTGACTCTGAACTGTGCCCCTCCTTGTGCAAATCTGCAATGTTTAAAGTACTGTTCAACCTCATTTTAATGTTTCGAAACTTATTCTGCACTGATTGATTCATTCGTTTGTGTAATTTTTTCTTGGCTGTCTCAGGTAGCTCAATAACACTCTTGCAAATATTTTCTTTGAACCGCCCATTGGATTTTTTCAACTCCTGAATGTGCTGTTTAAAATGGACTGATGGGCTACGCCCATGAGTGTAGCGTTTATGACAAAACATACACTTTCTGTCAGTGCGATAATGCCACATTGCATGCCGTAGAATGTACCGGTATTTGGTTTCTTTATTGCAAAGGCTGCATTTAGATGAAAGCCGTTGACCTGCAACAGTTGCTGAGATTAGGTCAGGGATTCCATTATCAACATCTGTGTGTGTATTGTGCAACACCTCTGCAGGTGACTCTAGCTCTGCTGGCACCTCAGCTGTAGTACCTTTGTGTACAATTTCAGAGGAAGCAGGAACCTCAGTTTCAATTAAAGTAGCCACTGCATCACCTAGGACACATTTCACTTCAGTCAGAATTGCAGGAGCATCTTCAGTTTTTATGTTCTCAGGTCTCCCATTTTCTGACATGCTATCTGGCACACTATCAGGTATAGGAATGATTTTGTCTGGGGTGAAACTTGTTGCTCCTGGTGGAAGTTCAACATTCATATTTTCTGGAGGACTAACAGTGTTGTTGGGGCACTTGTTGTCTACAGTTTTAGGAATTATTACATCAGGATTACTTGGCTGGACAACTAATCCTACAGTTGGCTCAGAAGCTTCAACAGGTGCGCAAGGCTCTAAATGTATAGATGGGATCTCTGTAGCATCAATCTCCACAAAACTTTTAACTTGGGTGGCACCTTCAGGGATCTTAGAAGGCTCTACCTCTTGGTCAGTGGTGAACTGCACCGTTTTTTCTTTTTTGATCTGATTAGCATCTAGGTTAACCTCTTGATCTATGGTTAATGTTCCAACTGTTAATTCTTCTAATTCACTCACTCTTGAATATGTATGAAATTCTTGAATGACAGAAAGGCCTTGCTCATTAAAGAGAATTTCCTCACTGACTTCGCTGTAGTCATTATTGTTACATGCCAAAGTTTCTACCGATAGCAACTTAAGGGAACTACCGCTGATAGATGGCCATTTTGAAGTCTCTTGAGATGCAGTTTTGGTTTTGTTAGTGCTGCGTTCAGTCACAGAAACAGCTTCTGTGGAAAGTAGTGAGGCCTGAATTTCCGGAGAGAGTTCTATTTCATTATCAGGGTAAGAAAATTTCAGTGGGATTTCATTGACTGGTGCATCAACTAAAATCTCCTTTAAAACATCTGAATGCTTTGGTTTCCTTCCTTGTTTCCTGCCTTGTTGGGGCACACTGTTTTCTGCCTGGGCAGCTAACTCCTCCAAAAGCCATTGTGGTTTTCTACCCCTGTGTTTCAGAGTTGTGCCCTCTGCCTGCCGGGCCAGGAATCTCTCAAGCCTGCTACTAAGTTGCCTGGCATGACTTTTCACCACATCAATTTGCCTTAATGAATGACGGACTGGACAGGAATCTGGATCCTTCACAAGTTTTGATCCTGGTTTTCTGCCACGTCTCTTTCCTGGAGGTTTGGAGGATGTTTCAGCCGAGTCAGGAGTAACCAGTGTTTTGACCAGGCCCACTTCCTTGTCACTTCTGTTGATTGACTTCTCTGTCTGAGTGATAGTCCTTGCAGTGTCGTCAGTGTTACAGTAACAATGCCCCTTCATACAGAAGCTTCGCGTCCATTTGTCCTTTGCCATGATTTCGCAGAGTCTAGCTTTAGCAACCATATCACTCATTAGTTTTAGACAGTGTGTTTCGATGTTAAGAAGGCTCCAAAGCTCTGGATCAAATAACATCTCTTTCTTAAGGATCTGGAGAACTTCATAGCGTACATTGTTCCCCACAGAACTCATGTCTGCATGGTATTCTTGATCAGGATGTGAATATAGGAGCAATACAGTCCTGTATGACTCAATGGTTCGCTCCAGGAAGAACACAAGTAGTGCACAAGACCTACAGATCTCTAGATCATTTGGTAGAAGGTGTGCAATGGTTTTGCAGAGAATAGACTTGGTGGCTGGATCATTCTTTGTGTCAGTCTGCAAAGCTTGTGCACAAAGTTCCACAGAAAAACGCAGGCCATCTTTTCCCAGCTGAAAGCATAAAAATAAAAAATTTTACTACAATAGATTCAAGCTATCAACACTTTCAGGGAAAACTCAATTTTACTAAAAAGATGAACTAACATGAACATACAGACATTAAGTGTCTATGTTAGGGGTGCCACAAGCTAATACCAAAAAATCAGTGAACTATTTTCTGTGTTGACTACAAGTATAAATTATATATACATGTTATATAAATTGTATCATCTTACCTCTTCCAAAATCACTTTCATAAATGGGAAAATTGCTTTCATGTTGGTGACTGACAGAATCATTTGTTTGCATTCCTCCAGAAAACCCTGCTTGAGGTGGTTAACTCGTAGGTACAGTTTGCTCCATATAAAGACCAAATCCCTTAATATGAAAACGTCCAATAATGATATATATCAATCCAGAATCAATAAATACTTCTTAATTCAGGTATGTTGTTGCCAATTCGTAGCAATAAATGTGACACCTACCAAAGGTAGTACATATCTCCATTCTTAAGCTGCTGAGAGAGGAAGCCTTTACTCAAAACCAAAACCATTTCATCCTTTTCCTCAGTCTCCATCATGCAGAGTATCTCTACTGCTGCTTTCCCATCAATTTTTGCCATCTTTAGACAAAAGAAAAAAACTTAGGTAACAACCCAAAAAGGCACTCTTTTGCAATGTTACTCTAATCTAAAATTATGCTATTATGATCATTTCCTAAATCCTTAAATGTAAAAATTAACAGCACATTTACTTAAAACAAAGAAATACACTGTGCACTCAGAGGCTACTCAATTCTAATGTATAAGCCAGCTAAAAAAATAGCTAAATGGCTTCATCACATTTCTCTGAAAATAAATGACTAGTTTGTTACAACAAATCTTTTATCATGGAATGGAAGTGAACATACACCATCGACAGACATTTATGCTCAAATACAATGTGAAAGTGAATTTACGTTACAGATCTTTTTAAACAAGGAAAAAATTGCATTGGGCTGAATAAAAATGTAAAGCAGAATTTCTGGTACATGACTTACCTCCTTGTAAAAGCATTCATGGAATGAGGCTTTCCACAGACATGTGAGGTAGGCTTGCATGAAGTAAAGATGCCTCCCTACCACAGAGTGCTGGCTGCATCTCTTGGCCAGTGCAATGGCCTCCGGAAGTCTCTCACAGGCTACTAGGTAACGTACACGTAGCTCAAAGAAAATAGATGCTTCTGAGCTCAAATATCTGTCTGCTGTGGAACAAAATAGCAGAAAGGCAAATCAGACCTAAGCATGTATATACAAAGCTAAGCAACCACTGTCAAGAACACAATTCAAAATCAAGTATAAAAACACCTTCAGGACCACAAATACTCCTTGATAAAAAAAATACTGTGATTTAAACAACATCCTCTAAGACTCACCATCCTCTTGGGATAGTTCTGAATTCTTGAGAATAGCCTGAAGTACGGGGTTTGCCCAAGGACCTCCCTCATTAATGATATGCCTAACCTGCAGCAGGTAAATATTGTTGTGCCTTACCAGGCTTGTGTGGCAATCCTAGTTTAGTAAAAAGGAAAAAGCTGTATGTAACAACACTTACTGAAACAATTTATAACTTCACAAGAAAAGTATCCCGACAGTTTACCTGAAATGAGTCTAGAATGTCTTTCAAAGGATGCTCCACAAATTCATCCTTTCCAAAAAACAACAGCAGTTCAAAGACACTCCTGCAAATCCAGAAACAATTGTTGTGATAATGCTGTAGTTCAATTCAGCTCAGATTACACCTTGATTCTTTCAGACCATTTTGAATTGTTACATAAATGAAATGCCGCAATTAAATGCACAATCTATTCAAACCCCAACACATAAATGGCAAAGTGGTGTCGCAAAAGAGAAAAACATGACCAATCCCAACAACACTTTGCCGTTTACAGATCCAGGAGCTGTCGCACAGAAGGATGCTCTCATAGGCGTGGACCCGAATTAGGAAGCAGCTTAGAAAACTGCTTACAACGCCTTTAAGACTTTTAAGGCTTCTTCAGTAGTGCATACTCACAGGGCCAGGCTACTCAAGGTGTATCGGACATGCTCACATTCCGGGAGAAAAGATTTCACACTCTGCACAAAAGAACACAGGGCACTCCGTAACAGCTGGAGCTGGGGTAGCGGCACCTGCCATCGTCCTGTCTGCTCCACAACAAGCTAAGAAAATTAAGATGAAGAGAAATCAAGGTTAAATTCATAAATGTCATCGCTTCATATATAAAAGTGTGTTAAAAAAACGTATGATGGTAAATGTCATTTCATAACAGGTACTGAAACTGATTTCTGAAATTGAACACTTATGAAACCATCCAAAGTTTATTTTCCAAGTCTGAAGGCCTGATTCCTTAATTCGGGAATAATAACATATTATATTTCATTACATATTAGCAGATGAAAATCCTGGACACTAGTTAATAAGAAATCAAGTACTGCTAACTTATTAAGCAAAACTTACCTGACACACTATTACACATAGTAAACCCATGCAATAACACCTCAAACAGAATGGAACTGTTTTGTTACTTAACCAACAACATTTTAATAAACCTGGAAGAGATGCAGAAGGGAAGCTTGTCCCAGATCCCTTGTTTTGGAATGTTTCAAGGGACTGCTAAGCGTTAGCCTATTAGCAGGCTAATGGAGGTAATTGAAAGAAATGTAAACCCTGAAGCAGATATGCGTTTATCCCCTCACACTTTTGATTTAAACGCGTTTGGAAGTCCTCTCAGACACTGTGATAAAAGGAAATGTGATGTTTCACTGACTGGGGCTGTATACTGGGGGAGGGGATATGCTAACACTGACTAGCATACCTCAGTTTGCTTGCTGTGACATCTCACAGGCGCTTTGCGTCCTCCATTCGCCTTACCTCACAGAATCTTTCGCAGTAAGTCCTGCTCTGGAGTCCGCGTTCATCCGTTGTACAACACGTTAACAAACTGTCCAGTTCTTTCCTGAACGCGTCTAACTCCAGTTCACTGTCTTCTTCCGCCATACTGCTTGTCTAACCCAGCGCGTACAACTGAGACTAAATGTGACGAGAAAACGGAGGACAGCCCATTCAAAACGTCATTGGCGGATTTGGCTATCAATCATACGCCGAGCACGGATTCTCTCTCTTGTGATTGGTTAATGGTACCTTCAATCAAACCCTTGCCGCCGTGTGCCCTCACATAACGCTTTTGATTGGTTAGACTGTGATGTATCTTTCCTCCCCCAAAACAAATAACTTGTCGAAATTAACTTTAATTAAGCCCAACTAAGTTTAGCTCGGAAGCTTGTGCATGTGAAATATTGTTGTTTTGGTTAACATTGCGAATAACAAGGGTAGTAGGCGCATGTAAACTTAATCTTGACACATTTTTAGAATCTACAGGGCTCATGAAAACTAATTGTCAATCAGCCAATCACTGATGGAGACTCATTAGTGACGTCATGAAAAGAAACGTGCCTCGCAATAGGGCAAATACCACGTGAAGCACATGTGATGGCCTGCTGAGGATCTATTAAACCTAGAATTTGGACCAGAAGATATTTTAAAAACTCTGGTGGTTTAATTCTTGTATATTTTTCAGCAAGTTAGGCTTTAGTGTTCTTAGTAAGAAGGTAAGTTATGTTTCAGATATGTGAAAATATCTCTTTTCATGTTTTTTTTCCTCTCTCTTAGAATCAGTGTTACTATATTACCATTTTTTTAAATATATTTTCCCTAGGATTTACTCAAATCATCTTTTCCTGCAGTCATGTCTACAGGGATGCAGTTGCTCGGGACCACCCTTGGCACTCTTGGCTGGTTGGGCATCATCATAGCCTGTATACTCCCTCTATGGCGGGTGACCGCTTTTATTGGAAATAACATTGTGACGGCACAGATTATGTGGGAGGGATTGTGGATGAGCTGTGTGGTCCAGAGCACTGGCCAAATGCAGTGTAAAGTGTATGATTCCATGCTGGCTCTTTCCCAGGACCTACAGGCCTCTCGAGCTATCCTTATCATTGCTGCCCTAGTCGGTGTAGTTGCCCTATTTGCCAGTTTTGCAGGTGGTAAATGTACTAACTGCTTGGAAGACAGTGTTGCGAAGGCTCGGGTTTTCACTGCAGGAGGGTTTTTCTTCATCGTTGCCGGTGTCTTGGGTTTGGTCCCGTCTAGTTGGACCGCCCATAGGATCATCGGAGATTTCTACAACCCTCTTGTATCCCAGGCTCAGAAGAGGGAGCTGGGTGCAGCCATCTTCATCTGCTGGGGCGCAGCAGCACTCCTGCTGATTGGCGGTGGCCTGATCTGCAGCTCCTTCCCCGGTGGAAAAGGGTCAGGTCGGGGACGATACAAACCAGCATCTCAGAATGGAAGGGAACGTTTGGAGTATGTGTGAGCAATGTGACTTTGCTCAAAGTGTGCTTGTTTTAAGTGTCTTTTTTTAAATGTTTATGAATTTGTAAGTTATTTGTCCTTCAGGTCTGCAAATAAAATGCTAATTTTATCCATCAGGGGGCAGTCTTTCATTCAAATTTCATATTTAATAATGGTGTATTTAATTTAATTTGGTGGCAAGATGTGCAACCCAAGTGGTCACAAAGATTTTGAAAATTCACATGTTTAAAACCCCAGTTAATCTGTCATACTATTAGTGTAATTTAGTTAGCAATGGTCTTTTGTACTACTTTGTACGATAAATGAACATGCAGTTCCCAATTCACTGACCTTGCTGTCAATACAACTTTGTGCTTTTATAGAAGTAGTGATGGGTTAGGAGTGCTTGTTTTGGTAGTGCTAGATTTACTTTGTCATTGTACAGAGTGCTCAAAACAAGTGGTTGAATTTGATTTATTGCAATTCGTCACTAGATTACAGTTCATTTTCCACTTTTGTAAGAAAGGATGCCGGAGCAACAAAATACTGTGCAATGAAACTTTACTCTGGGTAAACAAATAGCATATGTAAACTCGACTGGTTTATACAATACTGAGTAATGTCAATTAAAAAAATACTTAATGAGGTCTTTCAAAAAATCTTTTTCAAGATGAACAAAGTTGGCATGGAACCAAATTCATTTTACATGCATCTATGTACAAATGTATAAAAATATTTACAGGCATCATATAAACATCGTTAATATACTATAGTCAGTAAGTTTTAATCTTTAAGATAAAATATGTAATTTATTGACAGCATGAAAGGATTAGGAACCCATGATGACACAAACACTGGTAATAATCAAGGTCCTTTGTAAGATTGTCCATTCTTAAAGCCTCATACTTACGCCCATTAACATTTGTAAGTTTTGCCCTCCGGAAGTGAAAGAATCTTTCCAAATGTCTATTTGAAGTGGCCGGGTACAAGAACAAAACGGCTGCCTCTGGAAGGAGATGTATGCCATTTGGAACGCACACTTATCCTTGACTTAATTAAATTCCCAATGGACATTAAACATTTGGGTTTTTGTGAAAATGTTTGAGCTAAGTTCTGCTGTGACAATATTACAGAACCTGGGGTCTGGTTGGTTGGCACAGTGTAGTGTCAACTATTAAATATTGGTTCTTGGCTGGGTTTCATCCCATGTTGGTGTTTTAAATGGAATGATTCACATCTAATGTTTGGCCACATTTTAAGATCATGTAATGACATGTCATTACATTGGTAACCGTTAAAAAGCAAGCATTGTATTTAAAAAAATAAATATTTCCAGATGGTTTGCTTGCATTCTCCATCCTCCACGTACATCTCTCTTTTCCCCTTCTTTCCATGTTAAGTTGCCATTTCCAGTTCCAGGATGATGTTCCCCATAAATTAGCAAAGTTCATTTCACGGGATTTTGCTACAACAGAGAGGCAATAACTTTTTGAAGGCCTTCTTAAAATCCTCATTAAAGATTGTGTATATCAATGGATTAATGAGTGAGTTGAGATACCCGAGCCAGGTGAGCACATCAGCAAGCACAGCGGAGGTGCTGCACGTCATACAGATGTTTACAATCACCTCTTTCAGGAAGAACGGTAACCAACACACCACAAATGCTCCGAGGATGAGTCCTAATGTAAAAGCTGCCCGTCTTTCTCTGGCCCCCGGGGTTCTGCGCACCCGGATGAGATTTCCTGATGAGTCAGTGCTGCGAATTCTTTCTCCATCCGTTGATGGGTCTGAAAATGACTTCTCAATGGGGTTGAATGTGTCTGGACCGAGAGACATGTCTTTATCTGAGCTCAATCCAGAAAGCATCACGCTGCTTACTGTCTGTTTTGCCAATCGGCTGCTCCCTCGACGGTTACGTAGGGTCTCTGCTGCCTTGTAGATCTTGTAGTAAAGCACCAGGATGAGGGTCAATGGAATGTAAAATGCTCCAAATGTGGAATAGACGGTAAATGCCACATGATCGTGTTCTATCAAGCAGTCCATGACTTCTCTTTTCCCGTCCTGGTGTTCCACTCTAGGGAACTTTCTCCACACTAAAGGTGGCAGAGACACCAGCACAGACAGTGCCCACAGGGCAAAAATGGTCATGATTGCTCGTTTACATGTGCGTTTCTGTGAATAAGCCACGGCATCAGTGATGGCACGGTATCGATCAAGCGCAATGGCAGCCAGGTGTAAAATGGAGCAGGTGCAGCATGTAACATCAACACCTAACCACAGGTGGCACACAATGGGACCAAGAACCCATGTCTCTTCAGAGATGTACACAATGCTGACTGGCATCACAAGTACGGCAACTAGAAGGTCTGTCACAGCAAGAGAGCAGATGAGGTAGTTGGCAGGTTGGTGTAGTTTACGCGTGATCAGGATAGCAGTGATGACCAGGGAGTTAATGGCAGTGGTGGCCACCGCTAAAATGGAAAGAGTGAGGGAGAGGAAAACCTTTTTTGGGTTCATCCTACTGTGTAGATGTTCTGAGAGGTCCATGGAACAGTTGAGGTCCATGTTTACATGTGTTGCAACCTGCGAAAGATGGATAAACAAAAAGTAAGAGTTTTATCCAGAATGATATTAAATAGAACTGACTGATTCACCCAAGGAGTCATATGATTCCAATTCATTTTGACACTAACTTGCATTTGGCAAATGCTTCCATGTTAAACCCATGGTCATTGCTAGTGCCATGCTTAACTCTACCAAGGCAGAAACCCTAGCTGTCCCCATCTTATGATCAAAGAATTTCAATGTATGCCATGCACCGAAGGCATCAACAAATGTATTCGCCGCTCATAAGTCAACATTTACTGCCTCATTAGCACAGAAATATCTTCTGAATTACATGGTACTATTTCAAACACTCAGTCTGCCTATTTCCTAAAATGTGCTTATCACACGTTTCTGTTTTGGGGCATAAGATTAATGTTTATACATGCCAAGCTGGATGAAAGCATTTTAAAATGTTCACTATTTTCGTCGTGTTATAATCTGCTGGTGGGGTGATACACATGGCACTGGGAGATGGTAGCGCCACCCTGTCAATCTAATATGCTCCACGTGAGTTGGATGATTCATTTTGCACGGTACAGTTGAAATGTACACAGACTGTTCCGAAGCAAGTACTCTATTTGCTACCCTGTCTTTATCAATGCCAAGCTCTGCCAGTCAGTTTGATCATACAAATAGGATCCAAGCTATTTTCACTGGCCGGTTACGCTTCATCATTTACACTGCTGGTAAGAAAAGGATGAGAGTGTTCTGATAACCACTTGTAATAGTCTGCTTTTACGTTACACTCTTTGGAGTTTTATCAACAAGGCTTTGATGTTGCATCAACAGACCAAAGTAACAGCGTGTTTTGAATGACTGCTGAGGTCCAACCTGATCTCACAAGTGTGTGACTTTATAAGATGTGAATCATTCAAAAGGTAGGTTTGTTAGAAAAATGCAATACTGAAGCCCCTCTCCAAAGCCTAACGTCACTTGTGTTATGAAAAATGAGCACTCTCCAAGAGTACTAAAATAAATATCAAGTATATTTAAAATAATACTTTATTTCGTTTCAAAAAAGCGTACTGTCCTATTTTAGGTTTACAATAAGTATACCAATTGCACACTTCAATAAACTTCTTTTTCATCAGGGCGATTACATCCTTGAAGGACACAATATTAGTTTTATTATTTACATAGTTACATGGCGTCTATTCTCCAGTCTCTAGAAGCCCCGTCCTCCAGTGCACTCAGATTGGCCATAGTCTTGTCCACTCTCATTGGTCAACTTTGTTCAGCCACTTCATCACCCCGAGTCATGGGCCGGCATTATTCAGATCTAGATACCTCTGGAACGTGTGGACATAACATGTGATTTGAATACTTGCGATAACTTGTGTTATTGTAAACTCTGAAATTTGTAACTTTACAAATTTTTACTCAGAATAATATCAAACATTACACTATAAAATACATTACAATTACATAAGCCGTATGGACTATTTAAGACCAACAGACTAAAGTTCCGGTACATTCTTAGTCTTAAACACCAAACAAACAAAAGTACAACCTTTAAGAAAAAATTTGTATGTGCTTCTTGGCTAGTGTTCTTTACATATTTCAAAGTGGTTAACGGAACACTTGGAAGATGTAAACACTGATCTAAAAGCACTTTGGGTTTAATTTGTACCATCATGTATATAATTAATCCAAATTGTATTTGTTTGATTTTGGTGCTAAACGTTGTATTCCGTTCATACTCTTTGCAATGTTCCTCTTTCCGAAGTGGTCTATAGAAACCTACAGACAAAGGCAAAAAAATATGTACTGACAATGAGTAATATGTATCTCTCACCAATAATTGCTTGATTTACACTAGATGTAAAGTGTTTGCATACTTGACACGGCTCAAGGACTTTTAAATCCCAGCCTGGGTCGCTTGTTGGATGACAGCTCTCCTACTCAATCTCATAAGACTAAAGGTAATTACGAGGAGTCTCAGTGAATAAAGGTTTTTGCGCATCTGAAGATCCCGCACTTCCCTCCCAAATGACTTGCTGTGTTTCATCTTTCTGCAATAATATGCTGTGGTGGATTCATTGCCGGTTTTGTTTTGTTGCCGATGTGGTATTGTAATCTTGACACACGTTCCCAGTTTAATAAACAAAACAAACATGGTCTCACACTGAAACACTAGCAGGTCTGTAGAAATTTGGGAAATGAATAAGTATTAATTGTTTGTTATGGTGGCACAGAGGATGTAATCTGAGACGTGGTGTGTTTCAATCTATTACAAAAGAGGCTGTACTAAGTTTTCATAAGCTTGTAAACACTATTGAAAACTTATTCACCCATTGAATACAATTCACCCATTTTCTGATGCAACTGTTTGTAAGTTGACAATTTAACCGAAAATAAAAACTGCTGAGATTTTTATTCCTGCCCAAATATGGTATTTAAGCTATGTATTGTTCCCTGAAGCATTTATCTATGGCATCTGTACAGCTCAACACATTGAGTTTTAATTCTTGAATAGTTTTTCCTTGGAGTAATTCAATATTATGCATCCGACTCAAGTGTTAATATGCCTTTACTTAAGCTCAGCCTCAAAGAGCAAACAACAGACTGTTGGAAAGAGATTTCAGAAAGCATTGCCAGCTGCAGAATGACTGAAGAGCTGTCCTACTCAAACTTCTAGCACTTGGTTTGCCAAAAAGCCTTCTGGATTTTCAACTGGGCACGGCACTCAAAGCAAGAGGCGGACTTGTATTGCATTGATATTCTCTTTAATACTATTCAAGACACAGCTGTTCCACTCAAAATGTTCTTGGTCACAAAACAAAGTAACACAAAACTAGGCCCGGACTAGCGGGACTGCCTCTAACACCTGCAAATAAAACCATAGTCAGAATGTTTGTCCACATAGGGCCACCTGGGCTGCCTACACGACTCATTTGATCTTGGTTTAGATTCAAGTCAACAGATAGAATGCTTCTGGGCACTAAAATGTTAATGGGCACTAAAGCATGATCATTACCGTCCAACCGAATGGCGTCAATCAATAATGATTGACTCTTCCCAAATGAGTTTCAAGTGCATCAAACAGACTCTTGCCCTTCACCTTCAGAACCAGGGACATATAATCGTCTCAATATACATAGGTTATAGTTCCCATTATCATCCAACACTATGCGTGGATCATGTTTTTAAAGAGGTTAAAATATATTTTATATCCAATTCTCCTAATCTAAAAGGTAATCAATATAAAAACATAAAACATTTCAAAACTTGATTTTAATGTAAAATCAAGAGATTCCGTCCCACAACAAATTTAATAATGAAAAAGAAATACCATTGGACGTTATTTATTTGTGCACAAAAAGCATGTCTTATGAGATTTCCGCAATTACTTTACATCTGCAAAAGAATTTCATTTTGCAATGGATTTTCATTATCATTTGCCTCTTTATTCTGCTCATGTGCAATTTCATCACACACACAGGCAGAGTCACACTTTCAAATCCCTATTTCTCATCCTGAAGTTGAATATCCATATGGTGTGTATTGAGAAACTAATAAGAACTAAATGTCAATCAAGTGGTTTCAATACACTGCCTACAACCATATGGAGATAGGGATCTCAGGAAAAGTAAAGGAGTGAGATGATGTTCTACCAGCCTGAGATACAAAAATCAATAATACGTGGTCAGAATGATACTCTATGCCCTGTTTTGGCAGCTTGGTGAATATCTGTTAAACAATTCATAGATACCTGCTATCACCCAAACAAAATAACAAACTACAGTAATTTAGTGATTGTTTATTCAGTAATGCACTTTTTTAGCTAATTCTTTACTGTGCTTCTATCACCAACATTATTATTGTTATAAATATAATTCAACTATGTTAATAAATTTAATTTTGTGTCTTTTTGACACAAAAAACGTCAAAAGTGTCCGTGTCCACAAACGGAAAAGAATTGATTTTCTTTCATTTTTGGGTGATTCTCCACTAAGTTTACATATTGTCTACTTACTTACTGAACAAAGTGTGCTTGACAGGCCCTGTGAATCTTAAACACCATAGACCAACTATCTGGCTGTAGGCCAAAAAGGCTGATGAAGACATATACTGTATATATATATATATATATATATATATATAGACAATATTCATTTTATATATATCAACAACATTGTAACTAGCCACATTTACTAAAACCTAATTAGCACAGATTTCAGAATAGTTAATAAATATTACAAATCCCCTCTCTGTATTGCAAATGTCGTTTTTGGAAGTTTTAAAAAGCTCTGAAATAATTTATCGCGCATTCTACCCTTGAGCTGTTTTTATGCATCACAAACAGTCGCATTACAGCTTGAAACAACTTTGCGGGGACCACCTAATAAGAGTGAAGCCCTGTTGTTTTCATTGTCTAACAGATGCTGATGAATCATACTGACGGTCTCTGTGCATCTTTTTTTGTTTTTGTGGGGATTCTTTGGCTGTCTCATACATGCAAGCATTCCCCAGCATTGTGTTCAAAATCCTTAGCAATGACAACTAACAGTTTTCATATTTCCCTTTCTTGAGAAAGATTCAAGTCTTTTTTCAAAATACTTAAATTTTCAAAGTACTAAAGAAGCTTGCAGATATTTTGTCCTTTAATCCATTCTGTCATCAAGATTAGATGCTTCAAATATTAAGTACTTATACTTTAAATAAAATGTCGAAGGAACATATTCTGTATGTATTTATGTGATTTGTAGCTTTAGATAATTTAGGGTAAGACAGATGAGGGTTAACTTTCCACACTGTGACCAAAATGACCTCAAATGAACAATAACACATGTTTAAACAAACCCTGTGGCAAGAAAGCTACAATAATCTAATAAATGACTCTAAAATTGTAGATTCTCCTGTTTTTCTATCATCTCAAACAATTCAAAAAAATTACCAGAGGATCCCATGATTACAAGGATTTTGCCTATTATGTTCCAAAAGGTTAAGCAGAATAAAGGTTACATTGGAATATGTATACATTTGTATGCAAATTCAAAAAATTATGCAAACCATTGGTGTTTTTTACATTCTTACATGTACAGCGAAACATAAACATCTGTACAAATACATTTACACAAGATATATATTTTAATGCATATTATACACTGTGCAATCAATTCATTTCTAACAATAAAAATGTTCCTTTTAATCACAAGACATCAAAAATAGATTTGGCTATTCACTTACGTTTATTGGTTCCACAGAGCAGGTCAGAGAGGAAAGAGCAGAAAAGAATTCCCTATAATTGATGGGAATGTCTGTGTTTGGAGCCAAGCGAGTGTGGTGTTTCAGAGCATCAGACTCAAAAGACGCGTGTGGTTCATCTTGTGCGTGGGAGCTGTGGGAGCCGTGGAGAGCCTGACAGGTGCCTAATAAAAGGGAGGTGCTGCTTTAGATCCAATGAATTACTCAGCAATTACATGCAATGTGTCTGTTTAACATGAAACCCTGTTCACATCAAGATATTCAAACACCAATTTTAATCTATTTTTGACATGATTTCGACTTATTTGCTTCTTCACAAAAGCTGAGATAAAAAATGACCTCTCTGCAGATTTCCAGAGACATTTTAGGATTTATGCCGTGCTACGTCACAGTGAATCCTTTCACTCAGTTTGGTCAAATAGAAGATTGCTATTCAGGGTTCAACAGGCTATATAGATTCATTTCAACCAGAAACATCTTCTGCAATCTAGTAGTTATGTAAGCAGTGCAACTCAAAAGAATCGAGCCATCGGATTACACGTCAGCCTTCAACACGCATGACCCACCAAATCAACACCCTCAATAAATGATAGGTTTCCGCCATGATGACAGCCTGCAGCTCATGCTATAAAAATAAACGGTGCAAGGTCTAGCGCATAAAGTAATGTATTCTAATGTATGTGCATATTTACCTCAAGGTGGAGATTGAGGGAGGATTAAGTGTTAATAGATAGCAAATGAAGCCATGATTGGGAAGGATGCAAGCATCAAAAGTTTTATTGCAGATGCAAGACGAGAAAATGTAAAGGGATGTCAAAAAGCCGGGGAATTGGAATTTTAATAAGGCAGACGTTGAAAGGGACAGAGAGATTGTGATCTGAACGGAGGCTTGCTCAAAGACAGTGAATAGAGAGACAGGATGGAGTGAAGGATATAAACCTGCACAAACCGGTGGGCTACTGAGCAATGAAAAATAAAAAATAAAAAGTCTAGTCCTCTTGACACGATGATGCTCTCAAACAGCTTGTCAGCTTTCTCTCATTCTGTCACTCGCTCCCCCGGGCAGAGATTCATCATTATAGCTCATCTCTGAAACATGGATCCATCAATCTGAACGTAACAGGGAAATGTAAAATTCCACCTGAGCACCGCCTTTGTTTATCGTCGCTATTGTTGAACCGGTGGAGAATTATCCGTTTACGTCAGAAAGTTTTGAAGGCCCCGGCTATGCCTCTAGGTTAAATGCGAAGATTCCCGAATGATTTTTCAGTTTTTGGGACATATGTATTTTGTACAAACTAGCTAGGGATGTACACAATGCTTTGTTTGGCATTGTTCCAGTCTTCAACTAACCAAAGAGGATCTACCTGTCTTTTTTTAAATACTCTTGAGATCGTTTTATAGTTTACTTCAGTCCTCTGCATTCAGCGCATAAGTGTCTTGTGGTTCCATTATAAAGGCAAAAAGTAGCTTTTGATAAACTTTTTCTCAGTTTTTATTTTGTTGTAGAACGAGCTTCCACCCAATATGAAGATATCATCACAGACTTTAGAGCCGATGTAGACTTGAATCTTTCGAGAGCACTGAACAAAACTACATGTATACTTTAAACATTTCCTTTAAATATAGGTGGCAAAAGCTCAGAAGTAGAAATTTTCTTGTTCTCACTTACAGTGATGCATTCAACCTAAAAAAATGCTTAAAGTATCCCTCGGATTCTAAACATCCTTTTACAATTCTTTTTTGTATTTGTGTGTATGTTTGTACTTGTTAACAATCTTTGAAGTTTAAAATCCACTTCATGATAAAGTAAATGAAAGTTTTTAACAGAAACCTTGGACTACAGAAAGCGCCAGGATTGCACGCATCCATTTACTTCCGTGACGTGTAGTAACAGACTCGTTTCGGAAGTAACTGGATCCACATGATGTCTACCTCGTTGTTGGTGATGTAATATATAAATGCTGAGTGGACCAATAACAGTAGACAAGACTGTTTGACTAATCAGGGTACACAGGGATGAGGGCCTTAAAGAGTCAGGAACTAAATGTGAGTGTTTTCAGACATCAGGATGCACACCAAGCACAAGGATAAAATATAACTAATAATTTGTTGTTTTATCATCAAACAAAGGACTCTTGAATGCTTTTTTAGCTTTTAGATAATTCCACGTTATGATGAACAATGTCAATACAGATACAACGTAGACATCCACCATCAAATCACAATCATCCTTTCTATCGCAGCAATTTGATGCAAATCGGGTTTAGTCTGGTCTCAAGTGGCCTATTTAAAAACAGAGGGATGAAATACCTGTATATGAAATCAATAGTTCACATATAACTCCTGTATTCGATAAACCGGTTTAAAACCCAGAGGTGCTTATCATTCAACACTAAACTCATGTCAAGACTAAGACGAATCGCAAAAAACTATTCTTAATTATAAGATAATGAACCACAAATGTAATTCCGGTGCAATGGAAGTACACGTCAGTTCGGAGATATATTTTATGGGGTGTATCGTCAAATGGGGTTTGTAGGTAAAAGATATACATTTTTATTCTATGCAGAGTATTACAACATGTTTTTTCCCTGTTAATGATCTACTTTTACTTGTAAATACTTTTTTTCACCATACAGGTTATGAGAGAAAGACAACGTCACAGACAAGGTTTTCACATACGGGGAAATGACGCTTCATTTTTAAAGTCAACATGAAAAGAAAATTGTTAAAATCTTCTAAACCGTTAGGTAAACCTGTGCATAATAACTTTTTGAATGAGAAAATTTTAGGAAAGGGCTAAATTGTGTGCTTTCAGAATTGGCTAGGTTGTTCGAATGTATAAAGCTGGTCATTTGGACATTAAATAAAGCCACCCATCAGTAGGAGACATCATGCAGAAAAGAGATGGAAGGGGAATTGTCCGATTTTTATTAAATTAATTGATAATAAATGATTTACGAAGAACATTGCAATATTACATGAGAATATTAAGGATTTGTTTATTTAGATTTTTTGGTGACTTTAAAATGTTAAACGGAGACAGTTGTAAAAAGCGCTCTACAATAAACTTGTACGAATGGAAAAAGTGCATCATCTGGAAACTATCTGGTCTCTTTGCACTAATCACTCTTACTTTCCTTTATAATGTCATAGAATTGGAATCATTATGCATCTTTCAATAATAAAAGAAAAAATAAATGTATACTCTGTATTATTGTGGGTACAAGTAAACAAAAGAGAATGTCATTCACCTCAATTTTTAATGCCCTTCCCTTAGCATCCCAAAAGTTCATGGATTTCTTTATCAGTTATCAGAAATTCCTGCTTGTGGACGTGTTTTGGGTATGAATGGAATGCCCTAAGGGTCTAATCACCCAGCATAGGGAGCGTATCTCTAGTCACAGGCCGGGAATCACCCTGGAAAGGTGACCAGGCTACAATACATTATATCCTGAATTGATATTTTGTTAGATTAGTAGAGAAGCTCTATAGGGACTTATATGCAAATCCCTTTAATGCTAAAAGGATCTTGCTGAAATTTGTGACAGTCCTAAAATTTGGATTAAGACAAAAGTGAATAGGGTAGTGCCAACTAAAAAAGACAAAATAAGCAATATGTGTAACAATCACCCTCAATCACCCCCCTTCTCCTCAATATACAGTCGGTCAAACAAAATGTACACAATTTGTGTACTCAATCCTGTTAACTTGCTGCACCTTGGTCCTGCAACAATGATTTGCTAAACATACACATATGAGATATTTGTTGGCATATTTCACTTGTTGTCTACTTAGTAAAATATACAAGTATGGATTAACAATTTGACTTTTTCAGTACATAAACTTAAGTCTTAGAAAAATTATCTGTTGGAATTTTAATAAATTATTTCAATAATTTTCACTGAAAAATCTATTAAATGTTATTAAAAGAATTTTTAAGCTAATATAAATTTTTGTAACATTTACTAAGCCACATTAAAAAAATACTTTTTTTCTAGATCAGAGTCTGAAATAGCAGACAATTGCATGTGGCATAACATTGGGTTTTTCTGCTCAGGTGGATAAATCGCTTGCCTAATAGAAAAGAGGGTTTGCTCAACAAGAAGCGAAATTAGGGAACATTTTCCATGGGTACGGTAAATCAACCTAAATCCATTGAGTACCAAACATCTGCTTCCCCATGAACATAGTGTTAGCAGAATGACAGATGCCCTCGCACTGGAGAGAATATGTTATAGTGATGTGAACACAGCTGTATGTGACGATCAGCTCAATGAGAGTTTCTCATTAAAAATACATTACTGCATAAGTGTACTACACTGTTGCAATAGCTACCGTAAAGTATGTGTAGAGCTCATGATTAGACACTGGAATTAATAATAAAATATAATAATAAAAAGGACATACAAGTATTTAAGGCATTGTTTTCGGATTATATTCTTAGGGGAGAACACTCAATGTTTCACATTGGTCATTTCCATAATGTCATTCAGCACACTGCCTGTACGGAAAAAACTGTTTATCATACAAAACAGGTGAAAGAATAAATAAATCTTAACATTTAACATATCATCTGTTTAGAGGACCACTCAGGTTTAAAGCAGAGGTGAATAAACACCTATGGGAAAATGGAAAGAGGTGATGTAAAATGTAAGTAAATCCCAGCATTCATTAATCCTCAATGCTGACAATGTTATAAAATATAGCCCAGGGACAAAACATTAGCTTTTAATTAAACTTGATCTAGCTCACGTTGTTGGAAAACCATATTCGCAGGTTGTGCTGCTTATTTTTCACCGTCTGATAGCTGTTCACTGCTTTAGGTTGGGAACTGTTCTTGCTTAGTCAACAAGAATAAGAAGCTATTGATATTCACTTGTTTCAAAAACAAAATGGCCATTAGCCGATACAAATCATTGAAATTACCACACGTTGTCTGAATAAATCAATTTAAAAAAACTTGGTTTTGGACTGCTAAAACCTGCAGGCAAATTCCTGGCATAAATGACTTACTTGCAGAACGTTAACGCATTCAAGCAAACAAAAGCACGCCGGCTGTTCTTCAGCAACGTAATTTATCCATTATCCCTTTTCATGAATAAATAATGTGTGCGGTGCATGAATTATTATGAGTGTTTTGTGTTGGTATTTTTGCACTAGGTTTTAATCTGCTTTATAAGTGGGATCATATGTGCATATCCCCCCAAAGCTCTCATTAAAATGCTACTTGTATACAGTGACAAGACATGTTATAATGAAACGTTTAGTTTTCCCTTTTCAACCCAGGTTTAAATTCACACTTAAAGAAAATGCGGACGTTAAGGTTAATAAATAATTCTCATTAAACAATTACAATTCAAACTGCATAAACAATATTTGCATATATTTACATGTCTTAATTAAACAGGTAATAGCTCACACCCATTCATTTTTGTCTCAAAAACAAACCAAAACTCTGTCTTAAGCACCGTAAAGATTTGATCAGACATGTATTCATGTATACTTAGAATAGTAATCCATCTACAATGGTCGTTCTTAGATTATTACATTTGGACAACCCTGATCCTGATGTTGTGGTTGTGGCCTTGCTAGAGTATCTGACTGTTATTTGGCCTGATGAACAGATTGCCTCCAGTGTCTGAGTGAACGATACAGGCAGAAATAAATATGTCAGCTCCTGCAGAAACGCCAATATCAACTGCTTCTCCCAAGTCAAGTCCCACGGAATCCTAGCTTTAAGCCGTCGGCGTGTCGGGCCATGGAAGGCCACAAATTTATCATTTCACACCACTTTTTTAATTACACTAAATCTCTATTATACAGTTTAAAAATAAATAATTATTGTTATTAAAGGTATGTGGACATAATGTACAGTATGTAGGGATACAAGAATATTTAGAAACGCAAATAAAAGGCAAAATATAAAAACTATGGACTTGAATGTAACTCTTTGCACCTGCTATAAGAGTCATTATTATTGTTCATGGCTACAGTTTGAGTGAGGATGCTACAGTATAACTTTAATCAGTAGAAATGTCCAAGTATTTGAGCGTGGGCGCCCAGCTTTAGGTTCTGAGTCATGCGATACTGCATCTCTAAACTTTCAAGGAGGAGGGAGGGATGATACCATGTGCCTCCTATTTCTCTTTATGAAATGATGTGAAAATTCAAGGGTGACACATTTTCCAGCAACCCTCAAAGAACTACGTGTGGCACTTTCTGGGTTTGAAGTCAGTAAGCTTTTATAAATGAGATGCGTGCTTAAGAGCTACCGTAACCAAAAGAGGTTCATTTCATCTCAGACTCAAGCCTTCCAACTATAATACTAAGATACAGGATTAAGGTCAAGGATTCTTTAGTTTTTATTTACATTTAAAAAGGGGAAAATTAACCAGAACCTTTTTATTGGCTGCAGTCAATTCTGATCTGGTTTTAAATGTTTATTGTTTATCAGAATGAATAGAAGTTAAATGTTGACATGTTTTTCAACTGTTTGTTTTTAAATTATGTATAACATCACAGATTATAAAATGACACAACTATTGTTAAAGGCAATGCAGAGATAAAATACTCAACTTAATAGTGAGAAAAAGCCCAAAATAGTTTTTTTTTTAAATAAATCATGCTCTTGTCATTACAAACATGTACGAGAATAATAATGGTGACACCCACTTATTATATGGACACAAAAAAGTCAAAGGGTACACCCCACAGCCCTCACCAACATGCTATACTGATTGTTTAGTACTGAATATGTCTGACCACATGACTTTCCTTTTTGAAGTTTTCTCTTATCAAACCCTGCCTTGAATTCACAATTAAATTAAATGCAAAAGGTAAGAAAAAGTTTTAACGTTTCTACTGAAACAATATCACTCCAAACTGTGTGCTTGTATCTAAATTTAACACACATATACATTTTCACAATAAAACAAGAAATGTTGAAAAAAGTTGGTAAACGATCATTGGCAACACCCAATGACTCCTATTGTATGAACACAAAAAATTAAATGGGCAAACCACTGTTCGGTTACATTTTTCTGACAATCTTTTTTTTATTTAGTGTGTTTTTTAATGATTTATCAGCTTCCATGGCTATAAATATGGCAATATTAAATCATTAATTTAAAAAAAAAACTAAAAACTGTATTTGGCTGTCTATTAAAACCCTCTTTAAAGTATTTATCTGTATAAAAATAATTTCTCAAAGGGTTAAAACCAGCAATCTATAAAACATAACTCAAGGATATAAAGCTTTGGCAGTGAGGACATGTTGGAGGATGTTCTGTGGAAGAATGAAGCTCATGCAGGTTTAAAATGACAAAAGGATGAGTGAAGGATGACAATTTTTATTTTGGGGTAAACTATCACTTTCAAAGTGTCTGTGCCCTCTAGTGGTCACTTACTATGAAGCTAAATTAAACCAATTTCCCAACAACACAAAAAAAACAACAACAAAGAACAAACAATTTATATTATTATAAAACTTTATTAATGGCTAAATGAGGCATGTTATCCCATCAAAAAAGTGAACAATACTTGTTCAAGAATAAATTCCAAGAAAGGAAAATCACACCGTTCCCCTAAATACATGACTATGGATAAAAGAATGGACTATCAACCTTCCATGCTTGTATTATTTACATCCTTCTGATATATTGAGGTGAATAACCAATATCAACCTAAATACAGTGTTTTGTGTACAATTGCAAAGCTCAAAATCCCCATGCAGCTTTAAGCTGCCACTCAAAAAACACTTTTTTACATTTCCAGGCACACAATGTCTCGTTTAATTGACAGGTAACAGGAACTCATTAATGCGGTCAAAATAAAAAGAAACTTGCTTGATCAATGCACACTGTCAACCCTAAAACCTTAGGCACATGGGAAATAAAGGAGTGCTTTTCTTCAGACATAACAAAGGGATGCATGAAATGTTCAAACAGAACAACATTTGGCATTATCCTTGAAATCGAGTGAATAAAATAACCTCAAAATCAACCAAAAAATGAGCCTACAGGACAAATGTAATAATTCCAAATCAGCTAGCGGGGTGATTGTGCACATAAAATACACAATGTTTGTCATGCACCGAGAGAATAGCAGAGTTGTATGAAGACTAGACGGAGTGTGACAGGACCAGAAAGACAGCCTTGTGCCATGGATGTTTAGAGAGGTAGAATTGTCCTGTCGAACTTGTTTACACAATATAACAATAGTAGACACGTCCTCTGTGTTACCTGTTGAAGTTGACTGAAGATGCAGTGTGCCACCGGTCTGTTTTTTAGGCTAACGCATCCACCTACACAGGTTTATGGCATTGTATATTAAGACCAGAAAAATATTATTTTTGTCTTTCTAAAACGGCTCCTCTCAAGCCAGATGAAACCGTGGCTCTTACGACAGAGTACTAATTAACCATGATAGTCATTTCCCATTGTTATAAATAAATAAAAAAAGCATTGCATTTGCCATCTGTGGCGCTATATTCCAGAGTAGACAGATCCGTGACTGTGAATGGATGATTTTGGACTGTCCATTTGTCTGCATCTGTCTGAATCTGTGTCAATGTGGATGTGTGTTACCATTTGTATTCATTACGGACATATTTTGAGTGTTGTGAATTTGAGTGTTGCAGTTGCCTACTTTTTGCCAGGCAATAATGGGGTGTTTGTGTGTCTTTGTGCATCAGCACTAATCCACACCAAGGGCTTTGAGCTGTCTCTCAATTTCCTCATCTGATATCCCATCTGCTTTGGATGTTGAGGCGCTTGGGTTCCTCCGGTCAGCTGCAGGGGCACGAGCCATCTTCAAGAGAAACAAAAAAACCAATATGGATCAAAATATGATAACGTAGAATGCTTTGTGACATTGTGACAGAGGATAAGTCTTAGAGTAAAGAGTCTAGAGAATAGAGAGTAGAGAATCGAGAGTTCCTAGTTCAGAAAAGAATTTCATGGTATGGTAAAGTGTTCTTTGTTTGTATTAAAAAAATGAAAAGCCTTGCCGTAATATATTGGACTACTTAACATATTTTAGCTGTACAAATCTTTATTTTTACCTTTCCTGAGATCTCAATTCCAATTTCATCCAACACCTGGTTCACAATGTCCTGAGATTCATCTTCATCACCTGAATCCTCAAAGATCTCATCCAGTGTGTCGTTCACTGTGAACATAATGTGAAACACAACTTAATATTTACAATAACGATTGACTCATACCAGTAAATCTGGCAAAAAATCAAACTATATAAAAAAGATCATTAAACCATCTTACTCATTTCCTCTGTCATGTCCATCTTAGCTGTCTCCTTCTGGAAGTCCTGCAGGGTCTGCATAGTCTTCATCGGATCCATCTTTTTATTGACAGTTTGCATTGTCTAAATGTATGATTCCAAAATGAAATGAGTCACTGTTTGATTCGAAAATTTGCATTTGCAGGCAAGTTCTGCTATTACTAATGATTGAGTTTTAATATGCTTTCACAATCAACATAAGTGTAGAAGTATACAGATGAAATAGTAAACATACTTTAGTGGTTTTGGCCATGGCTCCAGCCATCTTCATCTGGGAGTTCATAAGTTTGGTTTGTGTAGACATCGAGGTAACCTTGGAGCTAACAGCATATGAACGTGTTTTCTGTTTCCTTAATTGTACAAGCTGCTTTGCTAAAACCTTACAGGCATCTCTATTTCCAGTCTTTGCCATTTTCTTTATCTCCATCTCCTGTAATGCGGAAAAATTGCAGAAGACAGTTGGTTCTAGAGCTACTGATATTAAAACTACCTTACACAAGTTTCTACAAATATATCAAATTATATTTGATTCGATTTCTGCATCCAGCAGAGGCTTTATCCAAAGCAATTTACAGTGCATTCAAGGTATGCATTTTATCAGTTTGTGTGTTCCCTGGGGATGAAACCGTGATCCTTTTGCTAATGCAAGTTATTACCATTTGAAATATGACCAGTATGTGACCCTAATGTAATTTCAAGTGTGTTTCTTTCTGGACTAGCATTTATTTGTTAATGGATTTTATACGGTTTTAAAACATGTAAGTAAATTTAACAAACATCAAATAAAATTTTTTATAGAATTGAATTGATCGGTAAATATAATGCTTCAAAATATTTCCTGATTGTACATACATGTACTTCTATCTCTTTGTGCACTGTGCCTATTAATTTTGTATTTATATACTCGGACATATATAATGTTAAAAGAAACATTTATTCTGAATGCGATTTATTGTAATTAATCATTTGACAGCTCTTGCCTTTTAAGCATAAAGTCTTAAATGCCACCTTAAAAAAACAACAACATACAGGCAGTACCAGAAAAACTTTTGGTATCTGACTATGTCTTTAAATAGTACCGGTGCATCACTATTGGTTTTAGCACTATAGTACTATGGTGGTGGTTATAGTTTAACAACAGATTACCCAAAACAAGTATGCTTTTTCTAATTGGTTTTCAACTTCTACAGGACAAAGGCATGGATCCGCTATAAGGAGAAGTATCGCAGGCAGTTTCTGCCATTGTCATGTTAATCTTGTAGTGTAGAATCAGGTTGTTCATTCCTCCTAGTATTTGGTTCACGCACATATACAGAAGACAGATAAAGCTTTACGAGCTCCTGTGGCTGGGCCGTGATGGCAGCTCGTGACCGATGCTGAGACTCTTCCACACTCTCTGATTGGTGCGTGGAGGGAACTTTAGGGGCGAATGGTCAATAAATACCTAGGAACTTAGCGACGGACCAGATTCCGGATTTGAAAGAACCCCTTCGGAAAGGTTTTGCAGTGCTGGTCACAGAAATCTATCTCGGTCATGAACAAATGTCCAACACAGTCTAAAGCACTTGTGATACTCGCCCTTTAAACAATAACATCACAAGACCTGTTAGTCATATTCCAGTGACACAGTAAACATGTTCTCTGTGACATGAATTACAGAACCTCAGTGTTGAGAAAAGCCAACTTTAAGCATCGTGTGACGTCACAGTGATGGGTGGGGAATCTCACCAATTGTTTTTCCTGTTTTTCCAGTGCTGCCCGGTCTCTTGTAATCTGTCTCTGGGTTCCTCGCAGCTCTTTGTTTTGTTCTTTGATGACATCTACGGGAATGGGAGAAAATGTTATCGATCACCATTTTAATTATTTATGGATGATATCATTTATAGCAAACGAACATACGGGTACTGAGTTACTTTCTAAAGTGATTTCACATTGGCTGCCGTGACAGTTATGGCCCTGCGAGTTTAATAACCATTTGAACAGTTTCTCACCACTTTTAGATGAACTTTAATGCCCAAAAATACACTTCAACACACATTAAATTAAATGAACATAAATATGTGTTTGTGAAAGTTGTCTACAAAACACCGAATATAAAACTTATGATTTAGATTAATGTCAATTCTGTATTAAAACGCGAAGGATATAAGAAACAATTCAGATTGTGACGTTTAATCAATCCGACGGTATTGTAGGAATCTGGTAATGATTGATCCGAGATGTGTTGCTGGGCGGCTTTAACAAAACATTAAAACCCCAAAGGCGGAGAAACTCACCATCTACTGTCTTTTTCTTGAATAACGAAGCCATAACTCTACCAATCTCCCTCGACCACCAACTTGAAGTAAAACTAATAAGATCCCAAAGACTAAGAACAGCTGAGAGTCCTTTAGTAAAATGTCATGGCTATTTCCGGGTTATTGGCAAGTAGGCGAAAACTTCTACGTTTCTGCGGGGTTCTTCTCACTCTGATTGGTTTAAAAACGGTGACGTGTTGTCCGGCTACCCAATCATAACTTTATCCAAACAAGAACCGCCCATAGAGCGGTGCTGCAGTTTCACTCACCACTGTCCAATCAGAAACGATACACTTTATTATTCAAATGTAATTTTTTTATTCTTTACACGAATGCCATTTTTAAAAGAAATAACAGACAAAGAAACACTATCCACATAAAATTGTGACAAAAAATATTATTTGAATATTCGAATGTTTGACGCATGCGCAAACACGCGAGTTCGACTCAACCCGAAGGCGCTCGTCGGTCGTTCGGGTAGTTCCGTGCACACTTCGGCAAGTTCCGCCCACATTTCGGATTGAGCCGACAGTGAATTAGGGCTGTATCTCGTCCCCCTCGTTCTCCGTGTTGTTGTCCTCGGTGACGCGACGGAGGTGTAGCCTGACGCGGTCTCTTACGTGTCGGACTAAATAAAAGTGGAGCTCCGGAGGCCTGGGAGTGACGAGGCGAGTCTGTGTCGGGTAAGAAGAGGCGCATTCGCGGGGAAAGAGATCACACACCGCTGCTTTAGCAGACGTGTCGCAATACTCCATCCGATTATAACAAAGAGATCATGGCGGCGGTGGGCTTGTTTCTCAACGGCTCACACTTACACACAATGAGTCAGTCAGACAGTCGGAGGAGGACAGAAAACGGTTTATATGAGGGATTATGTTACAAAAATGGATAAAAACGGACGTTTTAATAAGAATAAAGCAAATTTCATTATTTTGTTTTTTTTACATCATACTGTCCTCATGAGGTGATGGAGCTCGCGCTGGTTTTTAAAACCCATAAACGGTTTCAAGCGTCAAATAAAGTGAGAAAATACGTACAATAATGTTCTGACGTCACAGAAAAATGCACATTCTGTGTGTTGCTGTTGAGTAATTCTGCACTATTTTACAAGTTGAAACACGTCTAAAAATGCACACATGTTTTATTCTAAATTTCCCTCCAAAACACGAGAAACGTGAATACGGGCTCACATTTGTGTCATAAATGAGTTATATTAGAATTATAAGAGAGATGTTGGACACGAGCTCAAAGCTGACTGACAGTTGGGGATACGGAAGGAAAAAAGGCGGCAAAAGGGTTTGATTTATTCGGGACTCGAGTGTCACATCACGTCTGGCAACATTGCTGATTTTTATTACAAATAATCATCGTTTTCATTACAGTAAGCCGGATTAATATTCATATTTTTGTAAATATCTTTCATTGATTAGCTTTGCTGCATGAGCATTTTTTTGATTCTTTATTATGCATTTTGTTCCACTTTATTCTGAAATATGCACATATTTGGGAATATTAATCATGTGTTTAACATTAAAGTGACAGATTTATGATCATTTGTTCTACTGTATAATATCATGGAAACATATGGGGGTAAAGCCATGCTTTATTTGCCTATGGGTAACATTCCACATTTCCAAGGAATTTTTGGTGGAGTTCTTTTCTGGTTGTTATAATTTTACAAACATGTTTGTGTCATTAAAAAACATAATGCATAAATAAATAACCTTCATGATACTGGGAAAATCTGTGGAAATGTTAATCTGACAATGAAAATATAGAGTTTTACCGAAGGTTTTTAGTAAGCTTAAATCTCAGACGTCAACATTTGTTGGTTCAAATACAGATTTGAGAATTATTTTTATTTAGTTCATGATTTTTATAGTTAAATAAGGGCTATTTGCAGCATTGTCGATTCCATAATGCTACATTTTGCTCATAAACAGACACATGAAAAAAACAAATTATTAAATGCTCTATAAAGAGCTTTCCCATGGCCAGTTGTTGGATCTTTTTTATTCTGGTTTCATATAAATCTTAAAAAGTTAGTTTTTCCTAAAATGTGTGTCTTTTTTTGCCATAATACAGGTTTATTTACCTTTTTTAAAATAGTAAACTTGTACATAGACTAATATTTTTCGCATGTTTAAACACTATCATCAAGGCTTTTGTATAATATAAACATTTGGTTAAGTTTACCCGTTACAATTCGAAGTTTGTTTATGTCACACCAATGATGCTGAAATGGCCCTAATGTCAAAATGAATAAGCACAGTCTATAGGGATGTTTCTCTTTTCAAGTTAAACTTTAAATGCTGCAATCATAAACCAGATAATAGATATACGCTGTATATTTAAATTGGTTATATAATACATTTCAGTTTTTAATTTTGAACAAACATTATAATATTTGTAGGCTATCTAAATGACCATGGAAGCAGGAGCAGATGTCCAGCAGGGTGGCGATACTGCAGTCTCAGAGACAGACAGTCAGCAGATTGCCACTTTGGCTCAGGTGAATTAAAATTTTTTATTTAATATGCATTTAAATGTTGCTTCTGTTTGGTTTTGAGTGTTTTTCACATCTAATCCCGGTTTATCTTTCCTCATGCAGGTTTCTATGGCAGCCGCACAAGCATCAGCAACTGGACCCACAGTGACTTTAGTACAGCTGCCCAATGGACAAACAGTGCAAGTCCATGGGGTCATCCAGGCAGCCCAGCCCTCTGTCATACAATCCCCACAGGTGCAAACTGTTCAGGTTAGAACTGTAATCTAAATAAACTATTGGTTTAATTAATGCCATGTAAACATTTAACGTCCAGACACTGTGGATTACTCGTATAGAAGACCCTTTTGTTTATTTGTGGCTTTTATGGTTGTAGTTAAGGCTTTTTCTATTAATATTCATGTTTTCTCTTTTTATTTTTTAGATTTCTACCATTGCTGAGAGTGATGATTCTCAGGAGTCGGTGGAGAGCGTAACAGATTGCCAGAAAAGGAGAGAGATCCTGTCCAGACGGCCGTCATACAGGTACCTAAGTGTAGTTCCAGTTGAAAGGAATACCATATTTGCTAGTTTCTGTCTGGATTGCAGCCATTCCTAGAAGACAACCTTATCCTCTTTGTGTCAATAGTGTATTTGCAATCTGTTTTGATGATTTGTAATGCAGAAAGATCCTGAATGACCTGTCATCAGATGTCCCAGCTGTCCCGCGGATAGAAGAGGAAAAGTCAGAGGAGGATTCCGCCCCAGCCATCACAACCGTGACCATGCCAACACCCATCTATCAGACAAGTAGTGGGCAGTACAGTAAGTTTCCTGCTTCCTGCATAGAATCACACTACCAATTCATGTACTTGTTATCTTCATTTGTATGTTGTAGTGGTAAAAGAATCAACACAATCATAGCAACACAAATAATTGTATATGATCAAAATAGCAACTTTGATGTACACATTATTACAGTTTCTTCAGTCGATTTTCAAGATTACCATCAAAAATACTTGAATTATGTTTTCAGGGAGTTTCTAGGTGTACTGGTTATGCCATGTCTGGTTTGCTTTTGTCTTTGATTTTATGTTTCTTTTTAAATGTTTATAAAAATTAATTAATTTTTTAATATGTGTTAAACTCTTTCTTCCTCCTCTAGTTGCAATAACTCAGGGTGGGGCTATCCAGTTAGCCAATAATGGAACAGATGGAGTTCAGGGGTTGCAAACCCTTACCATGACCAATGCAGCAAATGCTCAGCCTGGCACTACCATCCTACAGTACGCACAGACAAGTGATGGTCAGCAGATACTGGTGCCCAGCAATCAAGTGGTAGTTCAAGGTGAGACACTTTCCTTCTAAATGAGAACATATGTTTATTAAAATGAGAAGGAAAGACAGAAGTAACTGGGCTGCACTAGATTCCTAGATAGGGTAGATAAGTTCTAGATTTCACTAATGTATGCCTCAGGTCAAGGTTTAATCTGTGTTTAGGGACCCCAACAGACAACAAATTCAAATGTGTCTTGCCAGTGTAGACATCGTCTGTGCTTGTATTTTTTAGCAGCCTCCGGAGACGTTCAAGCATATCAGATCAGAACTGCTGCCAGCACTATTGCACCGGGAGTGGTCATGGCCTCCTCTCCTGCACTGCCTAGTCAGGGGGGTACTGAGGAGGTCACACGTAAGAGGGAGGTTCGACTTATGAAGAACAGGTATTTTGATTTTTAATGTTTGGTCTGATAGTAAAAACATACAAAGTTTTTTTTTATTTTTTCAATGTAGGTCACAAATATATTAAAAGAAGGAATAACAGTTCCACATATTCTGCTGTAGCATCGTGATTTCCAGATTGTAATGATCTGATTCAACCACAGGGAGGCAGCACGAGAATGCCGCAGGAAAAAGAAAGAGTACGTGAAATGTCTGGAAAACAGAGTGGCTGTGTTGGAGAATCAGAACAAAACACTCATCGAGGAGCTTAAAGCGCTTAAAGACCTTTACTGTCACAAATCTGAATAGTCATACATCTGTTCTGAACAGATTTCTTCAGGTGCCTCAAGAGACAGAGACTCTGAACATACCACAGGCACCTGCACAGCATCTCCATCTCTTTTCATGTCTATGTTTCTTTTTTAAATACTATCTTCTGTCCAAACCAGTTAAGAGGAACACATTGTAAGTGTAAACTTTTTTTATTTTCTCCATTTCTCTTCATTCGAAAGAGAGCTGGTTTTCAAAGGAAAGAATTTGCAGGGTACAGTTTGGGCTATCAACAAGTAGCCCTATTTCAAAGAACATTCTGAAACATAAAGAGCACATCTCCGCTTTAGTCGCGACAGGAACCGAATGATATTTGTTTGGGTTTATCTTGGAGACAGCCCAGGTTGCTGCTTCAGAGACCTGCTCGTGTCATTCAGCGGTGTCGCTTTGAAAGACTTTCCCTGCACTGCACCAGTCGTTCATGACACTGACTGCAAGCATGATTAAAGAGGGATGGTGTTTTTTTACTTTTGAAGCATGGGTCTTTAATGATTGAGATTAAATCAACTGTGCTTGTTTTGTTTCTTTACTGCTTCTGTTACTAATACATATACTCTTTTTGGTATAAGACATACACATAGTTTGTATATATTAATCTTTGTCAAAACAGGCATAATACATACACCTGTGTTATGACATAGATTTATGTACGATGCTCCATTGTCTGTTTTCTTAAGCAGTGTTTTTTATTTGTTACAAATTTAAGTGCTGTATTGTAAAAGTGAGTCACCGTTGTTTAAAAAAACAGGTGGATTCTTAAAAACATGAAATAATACTGTTTGGAAAGGTGTAAAGGATTATTTTCAATAAGATTTCCTAGCCCATAATCAGAAGATTGTTTTTAAACTTGTAAGTGTGCTTATATTGTAATATATATGGAATTTCCTAATCTATGCCAGACTTCACAGGTTGTTCTTGTGCCATCTACACTTATCGGAGCTTTTGTGTTACACATTGCTATTATGGAAATGTGATTGTCTTTTGCCATAACATTTCGCTTCCCATGACACCATGACATGTTATTTTAAAGTTTTTGTTTACCTTCTGAATTATTCGCTTACATTGTATTTTTTTAAGATATGTTGCTTTTGTGTAACCTAAATCAGTTAAATACGTTCTGGAACAATTGGCAATTATATGTTTGGCAGCTGTTTGTAATCTCATGTGCTGAAGTAGTTTTATTATTTTTAGAGTTTGTGATTTCATTCTTAAGACCAGAGATGCTCAGTTCTGCTCCTGGACATTTGCAGTGTTCAGCCCCCTACTCAATTCACATCTGTCTGGAATCAGTGGCAAAGACTATAGTTAGATAAAAACTAAATAAGGTAATTCTCCAGAGTCAGAACTGAGTCATGTTTTACTTATTTGGTGAGTAATGAATGAAATATAAAAGGGCATGCTCACATTTAAAGAATATGTTACAGTATGTTGTGATCAGTATGCCTATATTTTATGGGAAAAATATATATAAATATATCTTATTCCCATAGTAAGAAGAGCACTCTGCCCATAAAGCACCTCAAAAATCACCATTTCAATTGTGATTCATGAAGCATATGTATATTAGCATTTTTTACCTGCCTAAAATTAAACAAAAGACATTTCTGGGTGCCACTCACTCATTCAAGTAAACCTGGGTTATTTGATTTAATGAGGTTGTCCTGATTAACTATACTGGTATTTTTCTTATTATTTTCGCCCAATTTAATACATGTTGTCTGTTTAAGAGCAATCTAATTACTATATCAATAATCTAATTTTATCAACTTTTTGCTGTAAAAACTTCATATCTTAAAGATAGTCTTGACAGTTAATCTGCTTTATATATGTTTCTGGATATTTTGCTTCTCAAGGTTAAAAGTCAACAGCAGATTGTTTTTACTAGGAACAAAACTTTTCTGGCAGTGTTTTCAACAAAACAGCCCAAAGCTCCAGATTGTCTCAAGCTGGAGTGTTTGTATTCAGAGTGCTTTACCTTCACGGTCAGTGATCGAGGTCTCTAGCAATCTTTGAAAGTAGGCACAGGCAAGCACACTCAGAAGACACGTGCAGGAGATTCATGCCTCACACAAAATTAATCTGACTCAAAAATGTCGGCAAGTGGGGAATCCTACTTTTAAAAAACCTTCTGGGATGATTCTTAGATTATATGAGGGAGAAAATCTATAGAAATGAGCATACCAGCAATAATGGGATACTTTAGAGGGCTCCCCATCACATATCTCGGGTCACTCAAGGTACTTCAATGTGATGAGTCTGAAATGTGTTTTTCACAGTCATTTATATGTCTATTGATATAGGAGGTGTGGCTTCTATATATGTATTTGACTGTTGCCCATGGCAACATACTAGAGATTTCTCTCTTATGACTGCACCATATTTTCATACAAACTCAATTGAACATCTTAAAACAGCCACCGTCTGATGTCAAAAACGGCCTTGAGAGACTTCAGTATTCATTGAAATATAAATAGTGAGAAAATCCAAATCAGACATCAAGAGAAGAATAAAACCGAAAAAGATATGCCATAAAATATGTTGTAAAATAACTAAAGAAAAGGAATAATTTTATTTCAGCTCTAAACAGTTTTTTTGTGTAATAAAGGATAGCTGAATACCAGTGGGCTTCTCAATCTCAAATTTATGATTAAATGTATGAATTCAATTCAAGAGATGTAAAACTACAAATTGAAAAATGTCTTTATTAACTCTTTATAAGCCTGCTCCTTCAACTCCTGCCTGTTTATCTATGGGTTTGACTTTTATTAAATGCATTTAATATATTTAGACATTAACAAGATTAAAATGTTCTTTGATCAGCTATCATAGGCTCTATTAATCTACACTGATTCTCTTAATGATGATTAAAATGATAAAAATTGATCATTTTGTGTCAAGGGTTAATATCAGATTTTCATGCAGTCTTGGATTTAATGATCTTCTTTACGTTGTAAGTTACTCATCATTTGCTTTTGGTTTTATGGTTTGGATACACAGAAGGAACAGATGTTTCTTCCTGGGGATTATACATCTCATTTGCATATAATGGAGATTTCAATGAAGGTCAGAGAAGTGGCTATGGATGATACGTCTAAACTGTAATAGTACTACAGATTTTAATATGCTATTTCTATATTTTCCTATATTAAAAAATAAGATAGGGATCCAAAGATTTTTGGGGATGTAGAGTCTGAATTCCACAGCGTAAGCGCCCACAGTATGCAAGCAAATCTCCCAGTCTTGAAAGACATTTGCATATATTGTATACACTAAACACTCAAAAACAACAATTTGGCCTTTGTTTGTTTCAGCATCTGGTCATTTGTAAATGAGATTGACTGTTAGAAGTGTTAGATGCACAGCGAGATTGCTTTCAGCTCATACAGATGTGTCCGATGCTCTTTTGAATGATTTAATAACCTTATGGAAACGGATACAAAATCCCCTTTTATATTTCTCCCACACTATTTGTTATGTACTTTAATTTTTGGATGCTTTTTGAAATATCATTGTTATCCTAGAGGTCATGATCTTGAAGAGCTTTTCTCTTTTCTTCTCGTTCTACATGGTGTTAGGTTTGAATATTTCCAAAATAATACAGCACGTTTATTACAATCAATCATGCTCAACAATAAATTCTTATTAATTGATAAGCTAACCCAGCTCCTCCTTTTGTTCGGTTACTTATTTCCATTACTCCTAAAGGATATACAGTAGCTTTATAACAATGCATCGTTCTAATCAGGACGACTTTTATCATCATCCCCTGCCGTTGCTTTGAGTAAAGACTACCGCAATGAAATGAAATGGCTTCTTTTTTCGCCACTTCATAAAAATCAATTCATCACTCAACAAGAGTCGGACAAGCGTCGTAGGTATGTCTACCCAGAGCCTTTTGTCGCTTTCAAAACGCATTAATTATTCATTCAAGGAAAGCTAACAAAATTGGCTAAGAATGAGGGTAGCACAATTGATCTGATGACTTGGATCCTTTGGACTTCTCACTGTGGTACAATTACAATGTAATTACACAGAGACTGGGCAGAGGGAACAGTGAGCGCCTGTGGTATTGCACATTCAACATCCACTTCTGAAGCAAATCACTAAAAAACATTTTTTGTTATTATTTTCAGGCTTGACTGTTTTTGTGGTGATGATTTTTTTAAATATAGGAAAAAGAGCAGAACTGATTTGTAGCCTATATCTCAAGGGCAGATATAAGCTTCCATTCCTTATCAATATACACAATATATTTATTTGGTTTTCATTTGAGGTGTATCGTCATTCACAGTTCCACTGAATAACATGGCATGCTGTGAAATGACATGTCCTAAGAAGTGAGTTCATTCAGAAGTCAGTGACTTTGGACAGTACGTATGCTTTGCCTTCAAGGTTAAACACATTTTGAGTACATCGCTATGCACACAGAGTTTTTTTCCTATGCTTAAAGGTCAGATGTCAATATTTGATGGTTGAAATTGTTAAACAGAAAAAATGTTTAAAAGCATTTTATTTGGGTTTTTAAAGCAACATTTCTCATAGTCAGATGTGTAAATGTCACATCCACAATGGTGCATATTTTACTAAATTGGCAAATTAAAAAAAATTGTTGTTCTATTAAGAACCATTACTTATCCATTTCGTTGTCATTTCGGCTTCTTGGTTTCGTCACAGAAACCTATAAAGTATGTTTTCTCAAAAACATACAAACATGATTTCTGATGTCTGGACTTTATAAATCATCACAAATATAATAAATATATAAATTATATAAATCCTCATATACAGATTCAATATGCTATATCATAGATTGGTAATATTTAGGTTAGACATAAAGTATCATTATATACAACACTGCAACCATTAAAACGATTGCTCCCTCCCGTTAGAATAGGACTTTTGTAGTCCCACAAGCTCTTCGGATTTTAGGGAAAGCGTAGAACAGACTTTTGTCATTTCCATTAACAGTTTTGTACTCAAAGGTTATTTTGGAAGATACATGCTTTCAGATGCGACCACCACCACTTCTCTTGACCACTAAACCCCCAATCGCTCACATAAAAAGCAAAAAGCAAGATGTCCAAAAATAGCATTAAAGCTTGTTAAAGCGCAAAACAAAAAATGAACCAAAATATGCATTACCATTTTGGCATTCAGGGAGATCTGGGACCTTATTATACTGATAATTCCGAATCGTTCCACAGCTCGCACATGGATGAACTGGCTGCCCTGTTACACCCTAATATGTGTTTCAACACCCCAGCAAGACTGTGACAGTCAGTGGGAGATGATGAATATATCAATTCCCTCAACACTGACAAATCCCATTTTCACTGTACAGAGTCCAGCCATCGAATATTTGTCCAGGCACATTCCATTTTCTCACAATAAGAAACCACACAATCCTTTGAAATGGCCAAATGTTTTGGATCATCTTCGGCACAAGACAACAGAGGCTTTGCCATTGCTATGCATTGCGCACCTAATTTGTGCTCCCTTGTTCTGATAAATCACTGTCAAGTAGAAATAAGCCATTAGAGTCACAAGCGATATATTTTGTATTGGGTCTTATTCACATTAAAGTGCATATTTACATATGCTACAGTACAAAATGGCCTTTTCACTTCTGTTGAATTATTTGGGAATACATGTATGACTTCGAAGACAGATGACCGCTGCGGTGCAATTTTTTGAGATTGGCATTTCAGTAAGGTAATAGTGTCTTGTCCATTCCCCTGAAATAGCACAGATGCTGATGGCTCTTTCATTTGCTCTGTGCTCCTTCCAACTATGGACTCTGTCATTGAAGAAATGAATAACAGCTTGAGCACTGATTATTTTGCTCAAACCTTATTGCTTTTCTATTCACTTGACCTTAAAAGAGAAGAAAATGTAAGGCAATTTCTACCAACATTGAAGTTCCTGCAACTTCAGATCAGTTATTGATGCCCTTGGCATACTCAAACCCGCAGAGGAAACATTACATCTCAGTTGGCATATGAGGCATCTACAGTAGTCATGACTCTGTTAGCAATGCTAATGAATTCATGAGAGAAAGCAACTCGGTTATAGGATGTGTGAAGCTATAAGCAAGCCATTTGTCTTTTGAATCTGACTTTTCATAATTTTCATAATTTTCTGGTGGTTAAAGTTCACGCATAAATGGAAATTATGTTTTAGTTACTCATCCACTTGTTTTCCCAAGGCTGTTTTTTATGGTGGATTACAAACCAAGCTTTAAAGAATGTCTTGAAAAATCTCAAAAGAATAACCTATTTTAGTCTGCTGCTCACACAAAGCTTTATGACTTCAGAAGACTTGGGATATAGCACAGACTTGTTGTGGAATACGTTTGTAATTCTTTTGATGTGGCATTGTTACAACATATTTAACTGCAGTTTGGAATATAATAAAACTGCAGAAAGCTGTGAATCTAAAGGTAGGATGATTTTATTTCTGTAACTATATTATATCAACTACTACTATACTGTAATAATTATTTTCATTGATTAAATGTCAATAACTGTTTAAAATGTGTATTTTATAGATCAGAGTGGCTAAGTTTGAGTAAAGTTTGGAGTATTTTTTGAGCTAGATTAATGGGCCATTGAGCTTGACTTTTAAAGGCAATTTGATTAGTTTTGTTACAAAAACCTGCCAACCCTACTCATTAGGCCCAAGAAACATAAAGTTTGTTTAGCACAATTTAAGCTAACAAAATAATAGTTGTGGAAGTCTTGATGTCAGCTAGGAAGTAAGCTTTTATAATTTAGAATTTTGTCAGCGATTTCAAAAACATCTGAAACATCTACACATTCAAACTTGAAAAGTGGTGTTGCCAAGTCTGAAATAGGCAATGCAAACATGGCCTAACATTTGCAAATGGATTTTGCCCCCCTTTCTCAAACTTTGCCACTCTGATCTATAAAATACACATTTCAAACAGTTGTATGTGTGTGTGTGTGTGTGTGTGTGTGTGTGTGTGTGTGTGTGTGTGTGTGTGTGTGTGTGTGTGTGTGTGTGTGTGTGTGTCAGTATGTGTGTGTATGTGTATGTGTGTTTGTGTGTGTGCGTGCGTGCGTGCGTGTATGTGAAGGTGTGTACTTGTTTAGAAATGGTTACCTACTTTGTATCCTGTGATGAATAGCTGCGGTTGTGAGCTGTTGACCTTGACAGTTCTGTCATTACAGTTGGTGTCTTACAGGGCTTGGAAAGAGAACAGATGGGATGCATTACCCCTGCATTTCCACGGACAGGGAACATGAAATGGGCCAATACGTCTATCTAAATCAAAGTATGAAGAGGGCACTTGATAGACACAGATAGATTTTAGGATAGATCTGGCCAATGTAATTTGCTATTAGTTACGCTCTTGATCAGATTATGGCTGGTGTGCTTTATAGGTTCATTTATAAGAGGGGTAATAGTTGGCAGTTCGGTACTGTAGGTGTTGGGTTGAAATGTGTAGCACCCATAAAACTTCAATAATGAGGAAAATTTTCATCTGGGCCGACCAACTAGTACCAAATATTTGGTAGATGCTGCTTTCTGAAACTACGTATGTCACAAACATTCTTTGAAATGTACGGTGTAATTGAACATGCGGTTTTAGGTTGTCTTTATGCAGAATAAGGATCCCTTGCTCTGTGGTTAGGTTTGATTATTATGGTTGTCTCCTATCATCCTAGCTGGTTATTTTCTTCCACGATACCCCCAAAGATAAGTTTAACCTTGAGATGACTTGCAGACAACAAAGCCACATGCTGAGCCGCACAGCCTCTGTTATCCATTTATTTATACAGTCTTGCTGGCCCTGCATTGCACTTCTTGCTCTCACAGTGCAAACTCTATTTGAAATGCAAATCAAAAGCTGGTGATTATTGGGAATAACCCAACCTCCTTCTGTTCTGCCTGCTGAATGCTTACAGTACGTTCAGACATAAACACATGCGTACTCATACATATTACTCACCTGACAATAGGCTGCTGTCCTCCAGTGTCCTAAGGACTGGATTTATTCAGAAGGATTTATCGTAACACGTCCAAATTAACGCCAGCCTGCCAGTCATCCATCAATCCAGAAAATTCTCCACCAACAGACCCTCATTTTACGTTAAATAAGGACATCTATCATTGTCGTGAGGTGTAGACCTGGAGCGTGGAGGCCGTGAGAAGCATTTGTTGATTAAAACATATTGTGAAGATTTATAGTGATTTAGAAGCAGTGTGGTGTTATGATGTCATGTTGTGCATCTTTAAAAAAACTAATGAATTTGATTATCTGAACTTAAATCTAATGTTTAAAGAGATGCACTGAACAGTTTTTGATTTGTAATGGTTTTCTTTGTTGTTGTTTGCCAGGCTTCTTATACCGATTAAAATGAATATCCTTTATAAACCACAACCCTGCATTCCGTCAATAGATCAATGTTGTTGTGTATTACTTAGAACTAATTATGCAAATACACATAATTCAATTCTCTAAAGGACAACAACATTGAATACATTTTAAATGTGTTACATAAACATCTAGAGTAAAACTATTAAAGCAACAATATACATCTGTTTATGCTGTATTTATTTTTGTAACACCACAACAAAGAACAAAACCTCATATGTGTAAGATAACTGTGGAACTGATGTAAATGATAGTAAGTAAGTGATTGCCATAACCCATTATTTTCAGTGTACATTTATTCATTTGGCAGATGCTTTTATCCAAAGCGACTTACAAGTATTATACAGTGGACAGCTATCATTGCAGAACAAATGGCGATGAGTTGTCTTGCTCCAGGACACTTCAGTCATTGTCTGCCGGCATTGGGAATCGAATCAACAACCTTCTGCTCACAAGTAAAACTCTCCAACAATGGACATGTGTCATGACAGTGAAGTTAAATCTATTTAAAAAATAGCTAGTTATATTAACTAAAAAAATATTTTAAAATCATTAATATATTAGATTAAGATATTTCAGGGGAATAATTTATTAAAAATCCAATAGTTCCTTTCTCAAAAATATACAAAGTTTTTTTAGTTGATTTTAATTGAAAAAAGTATTTAGGTAACATACATGTTTCTAATATAAACCAATATTGTGGTGTACTCTAATAAAAATATTTGAGTTCATGAGATTTACTTAATTTATTTAGATACATATACAAAAACTTGAACAGTATATTTACCTGATTTCATAACTTTTTTATCGAATCTTTTTTTATTTTTTTATTGTTTCACATTATTTGTTTACTAATAATTGTTGTTAAGTTGGTCTAAAGCGCTATATAAATAAAGGTGACATTGACATTGACATAATAAGCTGTACATTTGTTTTAGTGTAATCATTTATTTTAACATTTTTAGGGAACACTAAAATAGTCCCTGTACCCCAGCTGGGAAACCTTTACATGCATTTAAAGTATAAATCAAAATGTATTGTGCATTCAAGCTGATATCAAACATACTGGGTGGTTTTGAGTAATAAAAACAAAAAATGTGGAAAAATATCATGTTAAAAACAACACCAAAAAACACGATATATGAACAAAATAAAATCTACAAGGATCTCTTCAGTTGCCCTCAGCGTAGATTTTGCATCAAGCTGAAAAGCATATATCTATTGTATATCCTTTAGATTCTTGGTTAACCCACACTCCTTTAATCTAAACAAATGCTGGACCCTGACAGATCTCATCAGGGATGGAACTGAAAACAATACCACAAAAGCAGCTTTATGGATTCTGAGCTCCTTCTGTAACCTGTCATTCAAACACAAACATATCTGAGATGACTTTAAGGCATTGGTCTCAAAGTGCTTTTGTCTTAAAAAATCATTTGCATCAATATCCTGCAACTTAAAGGTCTATTCGGACTAAATTACCATTTAACTGTGGTCATCTATTAAGGAAATGTTGAATGAACAAATAGTTGTTATCAACTATGTAATAGAAATGTGGATAACAGGGCTGAACCTCAGTGGAAAAACTGCTCGCATGAATGGCTTTAATCTCTCAACACTTTGAGGCCAGAAATGTTTTGATGTTTGCCCAATACTCCTTTATCTTAGTGACATCTAATTTGACTCAAAATGCAGTTATCACTATATAGTAATATATGTGCATATGAAGTAGGTCCCAGGTCCTCTAAATGATTAGGATTGTTTATAACAGTTTACATAAGATTCCATTTATTTACATTAGCTATTGCATTAGTTTACATGAATAACAATTACACAATTGAGCTTTGTTTGTGTTAGTCAATACGCTTGCACATTGTTCATTTATGTCAGTTCATTGTACTAACACTGAATACATTTTAAAAAGCATTCAATTAGTAAATCATATACAGTATGAATAAATCAAACTATTTCTTTCATGTTAACTAATGTAAAGTGTCATGTAAATAAATAGAATTTAACTGCAAAGTGTTAGTGAATAACAATTTTTAAACAAACATAATCATGACAAATGTCACATTTGTAGACCATTTTTAACAAAACTTGTTTCTGAAAAAAAAACCGAATCATAAATTCTGTTATAAAAACTTTAACCTTACAAGGCGAAACATTTAATGATACATTGAAAGAATATGATGTAAATGTTTATGATGTATAAAAGCAAATTAATGCAGTGTACAGGGAATTATGCTAAACAAAAATGGTCAAGACTGATTTAAAAATTAAACTTTTTAAGACACATTTAAGATAAATTACCCAAATAACAAGTGCAATAAAAGGGATTTTTAAGAAAATATAAGAGGGATTGTAAGAAAGATAAACATGTTGCAATAAATCCTTTATAATAGTCTTTTCACTGATTAAAGACATTTCTGCAAAGGCAGTAAAAAGGTTTAATACGTTTTTTAGTTGGTAGACGTAATGTGTTATTAAATGTTGTAACTTTTTGGAGTACATTGTTATTTCCTAAGCACCCATTAAATGGGATAAAAAACGTGTAGCAAGACATTTAAAGGGTAAATATTATAATAAGTTTATATACCTGTAGAGGCACAAATAAGAACTTTTTATTCTTTTTTGTCTATACTCAAGACAATAAAACATGTCTGTAGCCATTTATATACCCTGAGATTCGGACAGATGCGTCAATAATCTTTAGATGGTCAATATTATTTTCTGATATTCGTTGTTCTGATTCAAAATCACTGTTATAAGTTAAAAGTCAGACTTTCCTTTAAGATGTTGTTTTAATGTTGTCTTGTTTTGAGAAAAAGATTCTAATAATATCTATTTGACCTTTGACTTAGGGTAAAGCAGGTCTACTGATATAGATTCAAAGCACACCTGGCTCTCTCTTCTAGTGAATAGAAAGCCCTGAGGGGAAAAGATTCAGTTCAACAGAGATTACCTTGTGTTCTCTAATTTACATTTTAAAAGTTGCTTATAACTGCACTATTGCCCATCGGAAAAAACTACGAGCAAACCACAACAAGTCTAACTTCTAATGCCTGAAGCATTCCTCTAAGGAAGATATTGTGATTATATCTTATCTTACCATGGAAAAATCTTGAAAGGTGACCTAAAAACACTTCATACAAGTCAACAAATAACAACATAAACATCAAGCAATGAACGTTTAAAGCAACACAGACTGAAACCGTTGTCTGGGCAATTACGTTCTCAAATAATTGCCAATAGGGAAAACAGTTTTCAGTTGGTTTACCACTTGAAAGTTAAATTGGTCTAGAATAATTTGGAACCAAGTACCTTGTTACGGATTATAAAGTTTATAAGATATTACACCGATTCATCGGATGAAATCACACAATTGTCATCATAAGGCTTTGACAGCTTATGCTGGATTTTATCCGTTAAGTTAAGAATGAGGATGCTTCGGTTCTGTTATGGTTTAAAATGATACATTTGCACAAAGCATCATCACATTACCACATAAATCAACATATAAATAAAATTAAAACTTGATTTTCGCAACAGAGAGACTTTAAGGGGAATTCCATCACAATGCTAAAAGGTTTTTTTAACTCCTGTATGAGGTCTTCAAGTTTTAAAAGCATCAGAACATAAATAAAGTTGTCCGGGTTAAAATGAATTAATACACCATGAACAAACGTGAATTACTACACTGACGTGAACTGAAATTAATAAGGATTTATAAATACAAAAAAACTCAATTGTTCATTGTAAGCTAATGTCTTAAATGGGTGGTTTGTTTTGTAGGTTGTATTACATTTCACATTTAAATATTTTATTGGATCATTGGTTTGGTTTATACCTGGTATTGGTTTGGTTCTAAAATACCTGTAGGTTAATTATCAAACAAATGCAAAAGATCAGTGTATATATACTGTTTTCTATAATATAACAGAACTATAAGAATGTAAATAATTGGTTGGGGCTTCTTTCCCCATACAGAAGATCAGATTTGGGCTCTTATTTAATATGTACAGTGTGATAGCCTGCTTTGGGTGGGACAGGCAAGCAAGGAGGAAGAGAATGAATGTTGAGGCTTATAAAGACAGCTTTACTGAGGTTTAAGCAGGCCTGCTGCTTATTGGAGATAAGGACTTTCGCAGCGCCTACTAAGAGAGCACAGGAGCTACTAGTGAAAAGCTGTAGGAGCTCATAGCATTTCTCTGTTATACAGTAAGGGTGCAAGGGCACCCTAAATTCTAACCAGATATGTGGGAAAGCAGACCTTAGATCATGGGAAAAAGTCATTCTGGCAACAGTATCAGCCGTTGTATCACTCAGCTGTGAAGGATAGGTTGTGGAGAGCTGGAAGAGGATTTGAGCAGTCTCCAACTCCCCCCGAATTAAGAATTTGAGTCTTAATATTTTAAAACCCGTTTAGTCGTTTTCCTGTCTGGAGATATCATTTAAAAAAATTGAATGTTTCATTGGCCAGTTCCAGCACAACAATTCTACTACTCCCATCCAGTTACTATAAGCTGTATAGACCTTTAAAATAATTGATTAAATACATGATATCACAATTCAAAATGGTATGTCGTAAGCTCGATTCGAAGCGCAGTAGGAGACCAAGCAGAGAAACCCAAGGCCAGAGAGTGGCAGGCAAAGTCTGACAGGCCTGTAATAGTGATAAAGTAGAGATAGTGGCCTTTTCAGGTAAACAAATGGGAATAAGAACACATTGCAGGAGATACGCATCTTTTAAAGGCTAATGTGGCATGTGAACACTAATCAGAGATCTGTGGACAGGAAAAGAGCTTGCTGTGAATGCCTTCTTCTTAAACCACTGAGAATGGAATAGGGCATGGGGATTAATCTTAAACAAATGTGATAGATTACTGATAAGGGGAAATTCATACTGATGAGCGTGTCGGTCACCTCTAAAGTGATACTGTTAAATGACTCTACCTGCTGTATGATTCATAAATGTCATTACAATTACACTGATAACATCATGCCTAAATTAAAGTTATTATGTTTGCTCAGCTAAATTTGCCACAGCCTAGTTAAGATATAAATATAGATTCATTTATATACGGAAACCAATAGTTTTTTTCCTTAAAAAATCTTTAAAGCTAGGTGACTAAATGTCTCATGCTCTCAGAACAAGTGTTGATACATTGTCATATAATTTTTCCGGTTGTTGGATATTTTTTATTTGGCTTGTATATTTCAATTTTACATACATATTAAGAAGTGTGTTGCATCCCAAAATTGGTGTCCATATATTGTCTTATTCATTAACTGATATTTTTCTGATGTTTAAACACTATCAACAAGGGTTTTGAATAATATAAACAGAATGTAATTGTAACTATTAAACTGAACCGACAAAGTGCATTTTTATGTGATATCCATAACGCAAAATGTCACGTCCATAATGCTGTTATTGGCCAGATTACGAAAAAGTACTTCATACGTTTTATGTTTATTATCATTGTAATTTTCCATTCTATAGTAGTCAATGGGGTCCATGAACTGATTGGTAACATGCTTTTCTTCTAATATCTTTCTATTTGTTGCAACCAAAAAATACATTTGTAAAGGTTCAGAACAACTAGAGTGAGTAATTCATGGCAACTTTTTTAGTGGTAAATGAATGCCTTTAAGATGACAAAATTAGGAAACAAAAATATATTTCCTTAGAGATCTTTATCTTAGCAAACCTAAAGAAATACTTTCTTTCTAAACACTACTGAGTACCAAAATGTATTTCCTTAACATTGTATAAATCCTAGAGACACCACAAAACATGTCCAAATCATCTCACTAAATTTTAAAATGTTTCCAATAATTATGGGTACAGCCCATTTTTAATTTTTAATCATTTAAATTTAAATCATATTAAACCCATATACGTTAGTGCTGATGCAAGCATACACTTTTCTCTTAATCTGACAAAATATTATAGAAACATATATATATATATATATGTATTATAGCTCTAGAAATAAAATATTGACTCCAAAATCTTGTAAAACGTGATGCACAGGTATGATTTGAAAACGTGAACTTCTTAAAATATGTGAAATTACTTTTAAGAGATATACTGTTCATTTTAACACAGATAAATAAATAGCAGATATCAGAATGTGCAAAATGTGTTTCCCCAAGAAATAACACAAACATGTGTTCTCTGAACACAAAATGTTTCGTTTTAACATAACTGTTTTAGAGCATACATGTGCATTGTAATAGCTGAATCCTCAATTAAATAGAGCAAAATACTTTATATTGAAAACTGAGATGCAATACAGATTAAATCGACCACCTAAGAATTTCAATCTATGGCTGCAAATTCAGTTTCCCCCTTGAAAAGACAAACAAAAGATTATCACCATGGAAATGAATTTGTATGTATAGGGCATATGGAAGTCTGCAATGTTAAAAACAGTGAGGTCACATACTAAAATCCACATTGTTAAATGTATTGGCATCACAGACATTGTTCCTTGAGGACACTATAAAGTATCATATTAATGCATTAAGGGTTTGAGTTTGGGAGAGTATCACTTAAAAAGCAATCCAATGTGTCACTATTTAAATACGTGAGTGTGCTAAGCCCTGGATATCTTTGCATGTTTGAGAGTGGGGGCTGGATGTGCTTCACTTGAATATGTCTCACACACCGCCTTGGGCTTTGGTAACAGAAAAAAAACCTTAAATGACTCATCCACTCAAGAAGTGGATTCCAGGTCACAACACACACATGCGCACACCCAAACATTTAGCCATTTCCTTAAAGGTAAAAATACACCTATGACACATTATATTATTAGCCCAAATTAGGTTAAATGTCACAATGCATGACCGAAGTAACAAAGAAGTGGTAATAACCTTTATCCAGGGAATTCAAAATTCCTTATAAATAAAATGCAAAAATAACCTTGACTTAAAGTCAATGGAGAATGCATATAAAATGTTCCATTCATTAAACACTGAGAATAACAGATACAACAACACGAATGTCAGCATTTTATTTAGGGCCTTGAAAGATGAATCCTTTTTCTTTTTTACAAGACCTGGCAAAATAATACAGCACTCTCTTCTCTCTCATCTCTTCACACAAATGACAGAAACATTGGGCTCATTCACAGAGCATGTGGATGAGATAAGTACACCGAAGCCTCTTTGCACATTTTGTGCTGAGACCAGTTCTTGATTCATTTATCATCAAGCATTCGGTGACACTGTTATTATTTTATTTCCCAGACTCTTAACCATACAATTATCCATTGCATCATTTTAATCTGTGCATGGAAGTCAATTACACTTCCTATAATGCTAAAGACATTATAATACAGCAGCACTTCACCTGATTGGTGCAATATTACAGTACCACGAACAAAACTAGACAACGATGAACGCAAGTGCTCCAAACCAATAAAAACAGATGAATCAGATGTGTCTCTCAGCTAAAAGCTCCATATCCTGTTCGGTTCGGAAAACTGAAAAACAACCAATTTAGCTGGGAGATACATGTTAGTGTTTAGCTCTCTGGGAGCGCAATATTGATGCCACAGATCACACATAACAGCACATTTTGACAGCAGGACATTTAAATGAGAGTTTAACAGGTCAAGCATTGTATGCAAAGCACCAAATTTCATGGCTACGAACAGACAGTGGCGTATGTGTGGAAAGTTACACGAAAATTCATTTCACAGTACTTTTATATTTTAACATTAAGGAAGCAACTTTCTCAGTAAACCTTGAAATTGTGGTAATATTGCACGCAGATCTTGAATTGACACATTTTAAAAACGAAACGCTAGGAATGGAATAAATGGAATGCATTGGAATTTTAAACATCTTGCAACGACAAAAAAAGCCCACATCGTTCATTAAAAAAATACCTGCGCATATATTTCAAATGTTTCATTTTACCTAGGACTGTTCAGTAGCGAGATTGAAATGAAAACCACCACAAACACATTATTACACATCGGCTTGACATTAGAATCACAAATTTGGAACAAGTCACAAACAGAACAGTTGGATGAAATATCCCAGGGGAGAGAAAAGGTGGGGAGGCACCGCTGAGGCACCTGGCATCAAGGTAATTCTTCTCTTTAGTGAAAAATTCCAAACATACTGTTTTCAAAATGCACAGCAGACAAATGAAAAATGAAGGGCTTTGCAAGACAAATGTTGGCCCCGCTTATTCCTGTTTCAGTTTGTGTTTACACCATTAGATGCGGTAGGCAGAGGAATGAAAGACACTGACTGATGGCCAAAATAACCCGATGGAGGAGACACACAAGATATACAACTATAGTAACAAAGACAGACGCAAAATCCCAGTGTGACAACTGAGAGAATCGACGGAGGCTGGCTTATATTTGCTCAGTTTTGAGAGCTTGAGATTTAACATATAATCCTTTTATCCTCTGATTGTCTTTAGTCTCTGTTGACAAAATTAAAAGGAAAAATCAGTCAGACTCCTACTGCAACGGTCCTGATTCATTAAACACCCCAAAAAGCTTTGCAGAATTCGTGATAGCAGGTTATTAGTCAAAATCATGAATTTCATCAGCTTAGTTTGGAAAAGGATTTGAGAGACTTTCCAAATGAAGAGGAACAGGTTAGCTTTATCAAGACGAAAAGCGTGTTAATATGTCTGACGGATGTTGAGGTCCAAGTCATAGCACTCTCATGATTCTGGAGAGCTTTTGAGAGTTTAAGAGACTATCTACCAAACACTGTGACGATAATGAAAAGATTTATAGACAAAGGGAGAGTTTAAGAGAATTTGGCAACTGGGACAACCAACTTAAAAACTTAAGGCATGAGGTTAAATGTTCTTCAGGTGGGCTCAACATAAACTTCAGGATGAGGCCAAGTTCTCACTGAGTGCTCAGAGATATTCCAACCCAAAGCTTAATGCCGATGTGATGCTCTCTCAGGCCTTCTGCAGGCCCACCAAAGCACAGCTTTCATTCCACAGCCTGGCCTGCAGCCGTTCGTCATAAGAGATGGCTGATGATTCCGTCTTTCGACCGTTGTACAGATACAGCCTTCCAATACCCTCCAGCTCGGAGGCAGCTGCAGCGTAGATGGCCGTGGATGCTCCTTCTGCAGGGGTCTGTGGATAGACAGAGTTTATAATCAGAGAGGATGGATTAAATCACAATTCATATCATAGAAAGATTGTCTGGAATGAAACAGCTATGTGGGACTATTTAAAAATGCATTTGTCAGATCTGACAGACTTGTCAAATTTACTTGCTGTACATGACAAGATTAGCAATGTACTCTCCATGTCTTTGTAGTTGTGTTAGTGCTCTTGTGTTCTCTTTGGCACTTGAAGCCTTACCCAAGTACCTTGTATCCTTAGCTGCAAGGTCTGGCAAATTCCACTTTAACATGTTGTGACAGCAACAAAACAATTAAACTGTACCCTCATAAAAATAAGATTCCATAAAATAGTTCCATGAAGAACCTTTCTGTCTAACAAAAGGTTCGAAGTGGCAAAAATATTTACATTTACATTTACATTAAGTCATTAAGCTGACTATGTAAATGTAAATGTAAATATTTTTGCCACTTAGAACCTTTTGTGCTTTTTGTGCTTAACATCTTCAAATGGTAAGAAAGAGATGGTACTTTAAAGAACCTTTGACTTAATGGTTCTTTGCAGAACCGAAAGGGTTTTTTGCGAAACCGAAAAGGAATTGGAATGGTGCTTTGTGGAACCGGAAATGTTTAATACAGGGTTATTTTTAAGAGTGTACCGAGCCTGTTTTATAATTTATTTTGATAGAACAAAATAAAAACTAATCAAGGTGAAAAACAAGCCCTGTTCCCAAAAATGTACTAATAACTTGTTTATTCTTTATAAAGGTTATTTTTCAGAATGTGAGCTCATCAAAACAATAAAATGGTGAATTACGTTGTGACCAAAAATCAAACAAATCAAAGCAAAGTGTCTTCACAGTAGCTCCCGTTTGCCCTGAATTTGAATTTAATTTGCAGAACGGTCATTGATTAGCCAGTTGCTTAAAGTGTATTATAGTTTTTTCCCATTTTTTCTTGGCTCATATCTGGTTCCAGACTTTAGTTAATTTTATGTTCATAAGCAACTAAAAAAAGCAGGACATGTAGAAACCTCCCCAGGGATCCAAAACACTCTCAGAGGGTTAAACACGCGCTAGACCAACTTTGTTGAGTTTTGCACCAAGCAAAACATCTCTGGAATGTCTGCAGTCTGGTTTATTCACTTACATTTTACCAAGCTGATGTTGAAAACATCTTGTGCGAATGCACATTGTGTGACTGCATTTTTGCACACTACAATTCAACTTACAATTCAATATGGATATATTAAATACATTGTGATCTTAAAATAATTTTGTATTAACTTTACTTATGTATTATTTTTAAAATCCCAAAAATAAAACTAATTTCGTCATTTACCCCACTTGAGTTTTTGCAACCCTGTAATCATTTTTCTGGTAAAACACAGAACTATATTTGGATAAATGCATGTACAGTTCTTGGAAACCACTGACTACCATAGAAAAAATTACTAGAGTAATCAAAGGTGCCCCAAAACTATCTGCTGTCCTACGTTCTTCAAAATATCTTATTGTGTGTTCAATAGAACAATCCTTCTATGGTCAAACAACTGTTTGGTTTGCATGGATTCAAATAATTTCTCATTGTTTATCAGAACTACAATATATTACAGATTTGGAACAACTCAAGAGTCAGTAAAAGACAAAATTATTGGGGTTTATAAGAATATTAAATCATATGATTCATAAAATGATTTTAAAAACACAATGCATTTCAGTTAAAACTTTTGAAAAGCAGTTTACATAAAGGCACACAATATGCATTCATGCAAGATGTGCTCAACATCATCTTGGTAAAATGTAAGTGAATAAACAGACTGCAGGTTTGGTGCAAAACACAACAACAAAGTAGTCTGTCTTGTATGTGTTATGGAGATTTTGGCTTTTTTTCTTAGTATGTACTGCATGTTCCCTAGCTCCTACACCAATAACCTTTGTGCTTCAAAAGCAATGCTCATCTAATCAAGCAATAGGAACCCAATTACAAACGGTTTGCGGTCAGTTAGAATATGACCTCTAGACGGATCAATTACATGGGAAAGCCACTTTTCACAAGCCACAAGATTCATATTAATATTGGGCCTTCCAAGGTCTGCGAGCTAAAAATGCTGCAAAAGCTGAAGTACAGAACCTCCGGTCTAATATCAAGGATTCTTGCTTGGTTAAACCACTAACAATCAAAACTCTATGCTGATGTGAAAAGATTGTCAGCTGTGAAAACTGTTGATGGTAACAATCAGTGAAAATCTATAATTCAGCATAAATCTTTTGAATGCACAAATGAAAAAATGCATGTGTTTGATTTGGGGGAATGATGTCACAGCTCTCGCTCTCTCTTCTCTCTTTATTTGGAATCCATGTTCAGAATGCACACAGCAAGCATTCTGATTTAAAAAAAGGAACAAACAATTTAAACACATAATTATTTTTCTAAAATAAGTTTTTCCACGTTTAGTTTCTGCCCCTGGAAAACCCGTCCCTATAACAATGGTCTGGTTTTTAATCTCTGTGCCTATCATTACATTTCCCTTTAATTTGTTATCTTTTCTTTTATACATATTAAAAACCATAATTTGGGGTGGCATATAATTCTGTCTGCATATGGCATATGATTCAACTGCAAAGGATATTACCCTGCCGATAACTATCATAATAAATCAACATATCAACACATTCCACATCCACAGTAAGAGTACTAGCTTCAAGGAAATTGCATTTGTATTCAACAGACTACTCATTTTATACTTTGTAGTAAAGATCTGCTCTCAGAGGAGGCTAAGGTCATTTTACATTGTTAGGATTTTTTATCCTTCCAAAATACTTTGTTAGAAACCCAAAATTAAAATGAGTTTTTTTATAAAAACATGTCTTTGTATTAAAAAAATCAGGCAGCTCCCCCATTAACTTGTGTCTAGCTGCCCATTGGTTCCCATAAATGAAACATAACACTGCCTATGGTGTAGAGGCTATGGTGTAGGCTAAACTTAAATTCGACCTTAAGCATAGAATGCCATGGGACTTTTTTCTAGCCCTCCACTTTCCCCAACACCACCTTCAAAGATCTTCTATGGTGGTTTCCCCTACTTAACTTGTACTGTTGCAGCCTTGATCATGTTCACTGGGACAATATTCATGTTTCGTCAAAAGCCTTTGCTCACGTCAACAGCATCATAGAATATCTATGCAAGTAAATCGCTTACAACATTTTTCAATTAAATGGTGACACAAGCTTTGCTGTGTCAGTGTAATATTGCCTACGGACATTACAATTAGAGATGGACCAATATAGGTTTTTCAATAACCGATGCCAATGTTTACAATTCAGACAATGGCCGATATGTACTGCCGATTTTTTAGGCCGTTTTTAGGGCCAAGATCTCAGCATCATAGTTAACCAAACAAATCAATAAACAGACTGAGTATTAAAAAATAAAATAAAAACATTGTTATGTTGCGCAGCCTTGAATGCAAGAACATTGCTTGACCCTTAGTGATTTCTGATAGTTTTGACGGATAACGTTTGATAAGTTTGTTAAGAATAATAACTGCGCAACGTATATACATCGGAACACTTTACTTTAAATTGGCTTACTAGACACTGATGTTGGCCAGTGCTCATATATTAAAAAAATCGATAAATAGTACATCACTTTGTAATTCCTATACAATATTTACGTTTTATCACAACTTTTACTGCATTTTAACCACATTTGCCTTGAAAACATTAAGGATAGTGATACATATGATATTTTGAATATTAAATTGAAAAAAAAAGGCAAATTATTTTAGTTTGCTAAGGTAAAAACACAAAATCTAGACAGCAATACATTTTTAAGCAGACCAAGCTGAAAATGAAAACATGAACAACAAAGCTTTTTTTAAATGACACCTAGAATATCGAAAACCACAACTTGAAGGAACAAAGACGCTTTATGCAATTTCAGATTCTGTTTTTATTTCCTCTGCGTCTTTTCAATATACTTTCACCGATCGGAAATTCAAGAGATGTACCAAAATGTTAAAGCAGCTGAAAGAAACATCTCTGATCAACACAACACACACCTTTGAGGCAGAAAGACCAGATAAATCTAATTATTGTTCACCCCGACATAGTGGCTCCAAACCCTTAGATTTCAAGCTGAATTCCAAGAGATTGGATTAGACAGATAGAGAGGAAGAAAAGAGAGAGGGAGAACAGTGTCTCCGGGGATATGCTGCATTGTCACAATCCCTTACTGCAACATATTGGGGCAGGTGGATTTGTCAAAAAGTGTTGTCATTCACCACCACACCTTTCACAGCATCCACTGTCAGTCACTCTGAAGTGGGTGTTGAATACACAGACGCGGTCTCTTTTAAAAAATATGTATTGATAAAATGTTTCTCATAATTTGAGCATTTAATGTTTAGTGGAATATATAATTCCATATTGTATCTGCTTAGATATGTCAAATTGCATTGACAAAACCTATTGCACTTCCCTCGTGCAAGAAGGGACATTTTGAAACTGTTAAATAATGCTGCTTTTGAAAAGCAACTTCACAGTCTATCCTGCCCTCTAACAGATCAATAAAAAAAGACCTCATAGAGGGCAGTCAGACTACACCTTAAGATTACCCTGTCGAGCAGATGAATAAACCATAGATTCCAATGACTGCGACCTAGTTTAGCAAGTTAATTGAATAGAACAAGGTTCTGTGGATATGTCCATTCAATTGCAATCCTTCAGTAAACGTAATAAATGAGGTTTTATAGAGAGAAATTTGATTTGCCTTACCCTGAAAAGCAGTTTAGCAAAAGGCTTTTTGGCAAGCTGTGCCGGGAGGCACAGATTGTCATACAGGGCTGTGTCCACCATGCCTGGGTCCACTGCATTGACCGTTATTGGATCCCCTTCGGCCCACACAAGGTCCTGCAGGTGGTAGGAGAACAGCAGCAGGGCCAGTTTACTTTGGGCATATGCAGCGTGGGCACTATAACATGACCTGGGAGAAAGAGAGAGAATGTAAGAAAATGCATTGAGGTGTGGGGCTTGAATATTACAGCAAGAAGACTTGCAACAGAATTCATGTTTAAGTCCACACAGGAATGTGACCGCTGATATGTGGTTTTCCATGGAGAACTCAATATGGCAGATTTACACCGATAAATCTCATTGATTCTCGCAGGTCTTGTGACAAGTCGCCGTCATGAAAATCAATGAAATTCCAAGTCATTGTCGTGGGGCCAGTGTATAACCATATATCTCTGTATCCGACAGAGATATATCTATAGTTAAATATGTTCAAAGTATTTCTTTCTCTGTAAAAACCCTTTAGAGTCATATGAATATTTTATAACTGTCCATGCTTATTAAAGGTTCAGATATGTGAACACTGCCCTTACAAAGATAGGAGGGGGTAACAGTACCCCCTGTGGTGAAAATCTAATGTTTTATGTAGTTTTTATTTGGTTTTTTGTAAAATAAGCAATGTGTCATTTCATCATTCAACATTCTTTTCCCTATAAAACCAGAGTTTTCGAAAGACAGTCTCCAAAATGCAGATTGCTATAATTCAAGCAATCGCAAGGCATTAATTACACATGCCATTTTGATACTTAAAAATAAGTGTTCAACGTGGTCCATTTGTTAAGTACAGAGATAAACACGATTTTACATTAAAGGTTCTCAAGATCATCATATGAGGAGCAGAAACAGTGTGTGATACTTATCCTTTGGCATCAATATTCAATGCAGTATTTTCGTATCCAGTTTAACAACCAAGCACAGCTCTGACCAGTGTGATCTTTATTTGACAGGTGGTTTATGTGGTTTATGTGAGAGTTTCACATTACATTCACATTTCAAGGACAAACAATCTTACTTCTTCATGCCAGGCAGAATATTAGAGAATCAAGTTTTTTATAACTTTCCGACTTTTATGTTAACATTAAAAGGTACATTTGACCCATTTGTGAATGTAATTACAATCTAAAACTGGTGATGGCAGAAGACAAACATTAAGGAGGGCACTGTATTGCTATATCCTTCTCTTGGGCATCTAAATTGATGGGCATCTAGAGGAGACAATGACCCTCAAAACAAACTATGCAAAAATCGACTGAAAGAAAAAAAAGTCAGAAAAAGTCCCAGAATGTCTTCAACAATCCAAGTCTAATCTTTCAGCTGACTCATTTCTTCCTTATTTATACCAGCAGATGTCTTTGTGCCCACCCCTCCTCTCGTTCTCTCTCACCTTCAAGGACACAATTATTAGCAATCTTCTACGCCAGCCCACAGCCTATAACCCCCACCCCATACACGTTAAACATACAGCGTGACAAGTTCTCACCAGTTGGGCACCTTGTTTACTGTATTGGATTTGTTGTTAGTCGGTATTTATCGTAACGCTTATAACTACCCCATTCAGCCTCCCAGGAGGCTTTGCAGTGTTAAGTCAATCAATAAACACACGTTGCTCTGAATCACACAGCATGTTATAGCGACTGCGTCCTTGAGCAGCTGCGGATCTCCGCAGTACACGACTGCAGTAAAGGATGACGACTCTTAAGATTGAAAAGCAATAACAGCAGCGATGGAAAAAATAGGTTAGAAGAGTGGCCAGTAAAGCAGACAGCCACAGAAATAAACAGGTCCATTCTACAGGAAGAAATGTGTGTTTAACTGTGTTTTAAGGATTTTTTCTGTAGCAATATTCTTTCAGGATCGGGCAGAAATCCAATATAATGTACATAAGAGTAGGGTTGGAAATAAAAAGAGAAATTTATTGCTGTCACAACTAGGGATGGGCGTTTTGGGCAAATATCACATTCGAATATTTGAGCTCACAAAAATCGAATATTCGAATATTCGTTTATTTAAATTACGTTTATGAGACTGACGTCATTTTTCAGTAACATTTATTGTTTCCGTCATTTTTGAACAAGCTTTTACACAATAAGCTTAAACATTAAACTACATCGTGTTTTGTAGCTGAAAACCTTTAACAAAGTGTGCATACAAACAAAAAGAAGAGAGCAAAAGCAAAAAAAAAAAAACGTAAATAAAGCCGCCTGCAGCAATTAGGCTATTGTACAGAACGTAGCCTAAGCTACATTTAACTTTGAACCGTTTAAACTGTCAGCAAATCTTTTTTGCTTTCTATTGTTAACATGTTCTTGTTAAGGAACACAAACATGTCAAAATGATCGGGGAAAGTCGGCTCCTTACTCTGTTAACAGTAAGACCGGCTGCGGAGAAAACACGCTCTGACGGCACAGAAGTGTCCGGGACACACAAGTTACGCTGTGCTAAAGTTTTGTGAAGCGCTTCGTGTTTTCATCCACCACTGAATGGGATCCTCATCTGTATGTGTAATGTTGTATACTGGGATCCTCATCTGTATGTGTAATGTTGTATACTGGGATCCACATCTGTATGTGTAATGTTGTATACTGGGATCCTCATCTGTATGTGTAATGTTGTATACTGGGATCCTCATCTGTATGTGTAATGTTGTATACTGGGATCCTCATCTGTATGTGTAATGTTGTATACTGGGATCCTCATCTGTATGTGTAATGTTGTATACTGGGATCCTCATCTGTATGTGTAATGTTGTATACTGGGATCCTCATCTGTATGTGTAATGTTGTATACTGGGATCCACATCTGTATGTGTAATGTTGTATACTGGGATCCTCATCTGTATGTGTAATGTTGTATACTGGGATCCTCATCTGTATGTGTAATGTTGTATACTGGGATCCTCATCTGTATGTGTAATGTTGTATACTGGGATCCTCATCTGTATGTGTAATGTTGTATACTGGGATCCTCATCTGTATGTGTAATGTTGTATACTGGGATCAACGTCTCCAGCAACAACTGTTCCCACTCGTCTCGGCGTGATTCTCTGTAATCATCGCTTAAGAACTGGCTCAACCTTTTCCGACGAGCGGGCATTGCCGCAACCTCTTGATGCGCGCGCCTCTCGCATGAAGGAAAATGCTCTGATAATGTTTAAAAAGTGTTTTTCTTACTACTTCTCTCATGTGTTCTCCGAGGAACCTGAGATGTTTGTGTCGAGGGTCTAGGGCGGACGCGAGAAGAGGAGTTTTCCCTGCAATCGAATAGCATTTTTATTAATCGAATAATTACAGCAGACCGAATATTCGAATATTCCACTATCCGTGCACACCCCTAGTCACAACCCCCACTTTCTTCCCAAAAGGAACCTATTGCCACTTTTAAAAATTACAGGAATGTTGATAGTGATCAAGCACTATAGGCTAAGATGTTTGTTTCTTTGTGATTTCACTACAGTGGAAACGTTAGCTAGGCATGCTTCTCTTTTGTTTTTGCTTCTTGCTTTCTTCTTGTCCCAGAAGCTCCTGGCTGAGAGCTCTGGTTCTTCTTCTCTGACTCTTCTTCTTCTATACTTTCTCTCTTTTCTATTGTCTCAGGTAAAATCACATACATTTGGAAACTTTTAATTGTATAATTACTATTTTATGGATTTACTTTTTAACCATTTTACATGTTAAATCAATTTGGGTTTGTTATTAAACCCTATCATTTACAAATCTGCTAAGTAGTATTAAACTCATGTTGAGATCAAAATGCTCCATAATGACATTGAATCGTTGTGCTGAAGTAGTAGTAGGAAGGTATTGGAAATACACGGTTTTATACCACCGACATTTCGGATCCTACCTCTAAATGACTATATTTCAGAGGTTTAAAGACCACACATAATGAAACCTTATTTTTTATTTCTCCATCATGTTTCAACATTAATCCTAAACAAACAAACTGCGTGTTCTGTAAATATGTTGGCTCCATCCAAAAAGAAGCAACAACCCAATACAATCTTTGTCCTCTGTCTGCCACTGTAGTGCTTCAAAAGGGAGGGGTGATCATTGGATGGAGCCATTAACAGTAAATTCGCAAGCTTACTGTTAAATGCCACCAGATTTCATAAACTAGACATTTAACCCAATACGGATTGTACAGTACCAGTAGGGTACTTCTATGTTAAAAGCAAATAAAAGTAATAGTTCTCCTTTGTGTGTGTTTTTGTCATTGTGCTTTTCAGACGTATTACAATTAATAGCTATTGACACTAACTTTAATATAAAAATCTATAATTTTGTTTCTGTAATGTCATTATAACATATATGATAATATCGTAAATAATTCGACGTCCCTTTAAAATATGTGAACCAGTGGCCAAAAACAGAAAACAAAATTACATTTCGGATAAACATTTTCGGATTTTGCAAACTATAACATTGGATATATGATATTGTCACACCTTATTCTCTTGTTTTGCAAAACCTCACATATGTACTGCCAGCATATAAAGATATAATTGTGTGTGTGTGTGTGTGTGTGTGTGTGTCTGTGTGTGTGCGTGCGTGCGTGCATGTGTGTGTGTTCTAACCTTCCCTGCAAGTCTTCCAGAGATAATCTCCCTCCATAGTGAGTAGCTGATGACATAATGACAATCCGTGAACATTTCGCAGGTTTGCCAGACTTCTTTAGCACATCTAACAACAGGTTGGTCAATAGGAAATGGCCCAGGTAGTTAAGCCCAAAGTGCAGCTCAAATCCGTCCTCAGTCCTCCTCTCAGGAACAAGCATAACACCCGCTGCGGACATAAAGGTACAGCACCACTATGCTATTATGAACAGAAAGGATATGGAGGGGGACAGAGTACTACAATACAAAGCTTAATAGAGAGAGTACTCAGACCTTCAAAAATACACTGATTCACTCTTTGAGCCTCTGGTTTGAAAAGCAACTTCATACTGTATGCTCATATGAGAAATTACAGCCTGCAGCTCTCTGAAAAAATATGTCTTGATTATTATTGTCTGTTTATTCATTTCTCTCTTTTTTTTTATTCGTTTCAGCTGTCTGGTACAAGATTAGTTTGAGCTTATATAGTGGAAAACGTTTTACTCTCCTTACGTCCTTTCTTGAAAGATGGAAAGTTTATGTAGGAAATTTACCCTTTCATAGAAATGAATTTTAATGACTTTAAAAGCTGTCCCCAAATGATAATAAAAGTTGGTGGATCCCGACATGAAATGGATGTAATCTGGTTTCAAACCCTAAACAAGAGTGAGCGGAAGCATTCATGTGGGAATAAGCTTTTGCCAGAAATACACGATGTTTCCTCATTATTGTGCTCCTAACTGAATTAAAGCTCAGTCCGCTGGAGACAATTGTAATCAGGATTATAAATTTGTTTCATCAACAGCACATTTAATGCACATTAACATTAAGCTTTTTTGATGAAACAAAACAGGCTCATACTGTAAAGTGCTCATGCTTAAATCAAAATGCTTCCAAATGTTATTGATCACCGATCAGAGATTTTCCAAACGCTCTAGAGAATCAATATTCCCCTTCAGACGTACGCTTTGTCTTGTTCAGCATAAGCTCTAGAGGGGTCAAACTTTGACCTTTTTGCTTCATTGGACTCTCAGTGGGGTGGCACAAATGCGTTTGTCCATCAGCTGCCATCAGAGAGAAAGGGTGTGTGCCACAGATAACAAATGAGAAAAGGGGAGCGTGAATTAATAATTTTCTCCTGTTAGAGGGAGGACAGTGTGTGAGTGTTGCTGTCATTTTGAGATGCTCCCCGGGGCAGGCTTCTAAATAAAAGTCATTCAGTTAAAACAAACAACCCCAAGGCCCTCAGGACAAAGACCAGACATGTCCAACAGAGTGAGATAAGGAGGGAATAGATCTTTAGAATAGATGTCCAAAAACGGGGAATTTTGCATGTGGACACCTAACGTGAATTTTAGGATGACTGGTTTGCCTCTGTAGAGTCATATTTTTTTCAAGCATCAAAGTGATATTTATTTGTTATGTGTCGTCTTAATGTCAAACACACTAAATGTATTAGTATAAGTGCAGGTGAAAAAAACATTTTAAACAATTAAATTAAAATAGATTTCATTTAGGTTAATTCATATACAATCCTATGATCAGAGTAAGTCAGAACTATACGCACCATTATTGATAAGGACATGTAGAGGCAAACCTCTGGATTTGTATCTCTGGACAAACAGCCGCACAGACGTCAATGAAGCCAAATCAAGGTGCATGAAATCCACTGAAATCACAAACACATCACAGAATAATTACAAATGAATTAACATCCGAGATCAAATGCTGAAAGAAATAATCCAATAAATTCAAGGATAGCACATTAAAGTCAGTACCTTTAGAATAATACAATATATCTAAGATAAATGCACCCAGAAAAGTTAATAGGTAATAATTTTCCTATTGAAATCATTTTGATGTCTCGAATACTGACTCATTTATACCTGATACCTAATTACAGTCCTCAAATAAAACATTTTAGTCACTTTATGCATTTCTAAGTATAATTTGTGTCAGGTTCTCATTTTGCTCATTTAATAAACCTTATTCTGTGGCTCTGTAGATAATTATTTCAGCTAAAAAAGGATAAAAAATGCATTACATCACCTGGCAAATCTGGAGTTAACAAATATGTATAAGAAAGCACATCACATGCCATAGTATTTCATGTTTGACGCATTTAAAGTTGCTATTATTTATTCCATAAATCTTCCTTACTTTCTAAAAGCCTGTCATGCTTTTTTGACGTAATGCAAATAAAAGTTTATTTTTCAATTCAACCTCTGCTCAATCTTGATGAACCAGACTCAAATGGCCCAAGTAATTAAAATATTTTGATAGGTCTTCATATCCCTGTTAAACAGGGTCATCATCCCGATTGCAGAACAAGAAGCTGTGGTATTGCCCACTCATCCTTCCTCTTCTTGTTCTCCATCAACTTTAATTAGCTGGATCATTCTTTCAGTCTGACGCGACTAACCTTTCGGCTAATAATGACTCCCAAGTGAGAATTAGACCATTACACCGCTGCTGGGGTGGGCAGCAAGAAACACACACAGGAGCCTTACAAAACAATCAATTAACACAAATGTATTATGTCCTCTGGGTATACCTCTCATAAAAATATTTGTCAGTTTTTAACAGTGAAAGACGTGTCTATTTATTTTCAGTTGCTTGACAAAAAAATCAAGGTATACAAGGTGATCTCTTCCCAACCCTGATGTCTTACTGGGTCCCCGCAAATGGGATGGTGCAAACTCTATCGGTCGGTTGGTCAACTTGAAGTAGTTTCAAAACAAACAAAAAACATTTAACTTCTCACCTAGCAAATACTGTACAATGGTGTATTTCATTGTACAGCTTCAGTGTGAGCAAAACCCAAACTCTGAACACATATGTTTATGCTTCAAATAATCCAGCAGAACTGCTAGTTTGATAATGTGAATTAAAATGCTGTTGTGTTTACTTCCATAAACCCACGGGGCTTTCAGCTTATCAAAATGAGACACTATATTAAAATATTCCAGTCATATGCACATCACTGCTTCTATCAGCTTATGTCTTCACGTTATGCAAATCCTGATATTTTGTTCATTTTCCCTTTTTCAGCACAATGGTGAAAGGAAGCAAGGTCAAGTATAACAAAGCAGCCACCTTCACTGTTGTATCAAACAGAGTCACCTAGAGTTAAATGTTGCCTAGGGTCATATTTTAAGCATAAAAACAGGCATGTGTGCAAAAACAACATCAGGAACAATAGACTTACTGTTGTCCCAATTTGTTCTTTATTAATTCAATAGCATATTCTCTATATCTAAAAAATAAAGTATATTGGTCATTCTAGATGAATTCTATATTAAAATAATTTAATAATTACCCTATACAAAGATATTTAAATTGTTAATCCCAGCACTAACAGGTTTTAGATTTTGTAACTTTACCTTATATCTTCACTTTAAAGGGTAACAGAGTGGACAGTTGACAGAGATGCCATGAACTGCAGGGCACATGGTTAGAGATATGTTTTATCACTTGACAAAACTAAAATTGAACATGACAGTTAATGAATTGCTTCATGGCACGTTTAATATTTTAGCCAATATTTGGGAAAAGAGATGTACTTCCTAGTCTTACACATGACATCAAAATATGCCAAATATGTGAGATATTTTTTAATTTCTTTAAAAAAGGCGCTCATAGCAGTCCGTCCAAAATGTGAGGCACAACAAAAGGCACCCAGTGCACATAAGCTAAATGCTTTTGGCCATTTGAAATCCATGCGTTTTGGAAAAAGGTCATTTTTACTTTGAAAATAAACCCTGATGATTTATTTTGCTGATTACATCCCATGGGTAACATAAGATGTACCAATAACAATAAATTGGAACATAAATTGCTTTCATTAAACACAAGTTAAGCTCCATATTGTTTCTTTCTGTAAATACACTAATTTACTCTATTTTCTCTATTTGTATGCATTATAGAAGATGAATTGAAAGAGACAATTTCATTCTCCTCTGAAAAAGACCAATCCAATGGTTATACCTATGTTTTCAAAACAAAAACTTGAAAAAAAATCGGCACTGAACCTTTAACGCTGCTTAATGATGCCTCTCTGATCCTGAAAGTGTCCTCATTTCTGAGATATACTGTGATAAACAGCGTCACTCCTTTAAGGTTTATAGCCTATCTCTGGCTGATTGAAATTGGTTGTATGGACGGAACGGCCTCTGCTTCCCTTTTAGTGCTCTTGACCTGAATGCTATCAATTCGTCAGATCAGCAGAGAATAAAATAATGAAGCGAAGGGAGTCAATGACAAGGCGAAGGGTTGGATGAAAAAAAACAGGTGCGGTGAGCAAAGATTCAGCTGGCAGTCCAGGCGCGCGGATTTTTTTTTCACACAAACATGGAAAAATATTGTCTGTCTGGCCCTCCCATTACAATTACATACTACTTCAATGCTTACTCGGAACCAAAGGTCTTTTACAAATAATAAAATGTGTAACTGAGTATTTGTTTCTATCAGCTCTTTGGCACAGAATCAGCCTTTCTTCTGCCGAGTACCCAACCGCATAATTAAACTAATTATAGTTACACAATTACTGCAATTAACCACTACATTACACTAATCGTCCAACGCTACCCCCGATTGGAGTGTGCTCTGGCATTGTGACCGGCAACCCTTCATTATAAAGCCACTTATCCATCCTAAAATAATGAAGCATTCTTGGACCACTCATCCAGACCAAAGGTCTAGTTTCATTCGTGTCTTTAGAATGCAAAAGTGTTAATATGTAGCGTTTGGGTGAGTTTCAATGTAGAGCTGGCTGTTGTTGCGAGGTGATGCAGTAGGCCGAGGTATTTGGACCAAAGACACAGTTGAGGGATTACAAGAGTTTCAGGGATCGCTGTTCCTTAATGAGAACAACAAGAGAGAGCAGAGCTGTGCTAATTGTAACAGTTAGATAAGAATAGATTATGGCATAGCTTAATTCAACTATCAGGGGATAGTGTTCCTTTAAAATACAAGGTTTTATGAACCCCCGGTAATAATTATAGCCCTACTAAGTCATTAAATGTCCAATTGTGCCATATACCATTGCCTAGCTTCTCTCAGCTTCAGCCATCAGACATGTAAAATGACTTGAATTTATGATACTCGGCTGCTCTAGGTGGTAAAAGAGAAAGTCAGCGCTCTTCTTTTTTATTATCCTCTGTGGTGACATTGTGTATCATGACTCATAGAATAAGATGGCAGCCTGTGTGACTACGTGGGCTATAGTAGGACATGCGCACAAGAAAGATCGGCATTGTGAACTCATCTCCGTATTGTAGACTTACACAGTGTTGCCAAAAAGGCATGTTTTAAAACACCAGCAGAAGCAAAGCAACAGAAAAGCAACAGTTTGAGGAGGGTCCTTCACTGGTCAACTTTCACAATGCCCCTATGTACAAGGAAAGTTCTGATTTACTGAGCCTGGCGTGAAAGATCACTGCTGACCTGGATAAATCTCAGACCTAAACCAGACTGGAGAGAGACCTATACCCTTCCATAGAAATGATTTATTGAGTCTAGTGTGGAAGAGCTTGACCGTCAAAGAATGAACCACTCTGGGATGAATTGGGATTGCAAATCCATGCCAAGCCCTCACTAAAAGCCTTCCATGAAAGGTGCACAGTAAAGGAACAGTTAACGCAAAAAGAATAATTCTCCAACTATTAACAGTACTCATCCTCAAGCCATCACATGTAAGTTAATAACTTTCAGGAGTAAATAAAGACTTTTTAAATACCAAATCCATTTCAGTCTATTCAACTAAAGATAACCCCACAATCTTACTTGTTGTGTGAAACCTATTAGTTACAATCATCCACATTATAATCAATAAATGGGCTGCCTGAATCGCTAACAATTACATTCTTCCCCTGCATTTCAATGACTTTCATTTGACAGTTACTAGAATTTTACAAAAATCCTTAGTGTAGATTAAGCTTAAAGGGAAGTCAAATTGGATACTGGCCTCGAAAACTGTATAAGAGTATTTACATAATAGGATATTTATAACAAAGATTGTTCCTTAACATTTCAAAACAGTTTTCCTTCAATAGTAATTTTGTGAAATTAGATGATTACCAAACAGAAATAGATTTGCTGCTCTGATGCCCATACAGCATAAGAGGTTTATATAATATACAGCCACTCATTTTTCTTTCATATACAAACAAAAGCGCCTTTCCTGAAGATGCTATCCATAAGAATCTTGTTAATGGACAGTCTGCGCCATAAAACCCCTGATTGTAGTCAGCTTCCAGAAAAAGTGTGACTTTACATTTTCATAAGGTGCAAATCTGAACTTAAACATCTGCAATGCCTTCATTTGTGCTATTAAAAACAATCAACCCAAAATGAAGTCCTAAAGTATATATTTGGCAGCCAAAAATATAGTCCTGAGGAATTCATTTGGCTGTACTTCTGATTTTACAAAGGAGTTTGGCTAATATGATGTTCTCCTAACTCCACAAAAACTCAGCTCAACTGACTTTTTTCCAGACTTTCTCAAAGTTCTTGCTGTGGGCTGTTTTGGCATGATTGATTACTGGCAGGTCTCTCAGAGCTCTGCTGGACATTGAGCCTTGCAGATGTTCAGTTCTGATTAAGAATCCAAGCTTCAGTAATGAGCAGAAAACATGCAAAGACTCCCGAATGTTTCCTGAAGCTGCTGGAACAACAAGTTTGCTCTAATATGAGAGAATATTTCATTCGATGACAGAACATAACCTAGTCTCTTTCTTATTTGCACTTATAAATTAAGGTATGAAGGAGCCAAAGACAAAGTGGTAATGAGGTCATTTTGGCACCAGTGAAACAGTGCCAGCTGGAGGACATGGTGATTGGCATAGCGCCATTTTCAAGTACCAACAAAGATATTTCCCTCCTCCTTCATCAAAAAGATGCCAGTAAATCAGAAACACACTTCTGTGAGAAGACTGACAGAGAACGAGAGAGAAAATAATTTTAGTGTAAGTGACAGCTCTTGCTGGGCCAGCTAGTTTATCACTTGGTTCGGTGTCCAACAGGTCTGATGTGTGGGTGGAGGATGCATATCGGCAGTAAATCTAAGAAGGTCTGATAAGATTTATCTCTCAGTTTCGAGGCAGGATGTGAGGGAGCAGTTGAATGCAGAACAGAGATAAAGAGGAGAACTCCGTCGCCTTTCCATGCTTATGTCATAATTGAATATGACATCAGCCAATTAAATTAAACCATAAAATAAAGATGGCTGTATTGTTATTTAATAAAAATACATCTTGTAAAAATGTAAAACAAGATTTCACATATACAGACAGGACATCCCAATATATTTAAGCCAACAAATCAGTACTTAGACATTACAACCACTTGATTTAAACCTGCACAGATGCACGGGCACCTCGTTCGATATACACGTGACATTGATGTCAGCATATTAAAATCTTTTACATTTTGTAAACAACTGTTTTGAACCTACACAGTGTGTTTTCGTGCATATGTTGGGGCGTCTGCCTAATTACATCAGACGGTGGGGTGCTGTCACCCCAGAGACAATCTCTTAAGCAATCAGTTTACCAAACACCGACTCCACTGGTGGGGATCCAGAAGGTTCAGTGTAGGTTCTGACTGTGTTGACGTCTGTTGTTCACATCAGCTGCCAGCTGGACTTTAAACAGGTGCCAGACTATGACAATAAACTCTCACTGCGTTCAATGGGTAGTTTAAACAAAATTTCGAACAGCTTATATAAGAAGCCATTTTTGGGATATTATACGTCTCCTATTTATGAAAGGACATAATTTATCCTGGGAAATCATTACTTTTGGGCTTAAATTGGTCTTCTCATAGGTTCGTAAACCTTTGATTGTTAAATATGTGTTATCTCTTCAAACATCTGTGACTTTTGTGATGGAACAAAAGGTCTTAAATGTGTTAATTAGTTTGCCATACATTATTCATTTAATATAAATAAAAAGTCAAACTAAGTTAACACTTTCTTCAGGTAGCACTAGTCAAAATATTCTAATAGTGCACCATTTTATTGAGATAAGATATATCTATTTATTTTTCACTGCATTATACGGGACGGATCGGTAAGGGTCAATTTAGGGTAGTTTTCCACAGTGTAGAGTTCCTGCTACTTTTTTACAACCCCCTCGGTCAAGGTTCCATTGCTACAAGAAAACAACGAACAAACAAAAGAAAATCGTCATTTACGTTTTTAAATTTGCTACATGCGATTATGAATTTTTATTTGCAAGCTATTATGAAGCAAATGAAGAATCTTAACGCATAGATAAATGCAAGAGGATTTCAAACTTTCTGGATTTTTTTGCAATATTTTGTTTTGTTATCATACGTCACCGGCTCAACAACAAACAGTCGTTTTGCCAGGAAACAAAATGTTCAGGCAAAATTACATCATTTGAAAGCTTATATTTTTAAAAAGAGATTTCATCTTTTCTTGAGAGCAATTGCCACACGTCTTCACTTCAAATACTGAACTTGGGCACGAAAAAGACACAAAATGAAAATGGCCCCTATGGTGACTCTTACAGTGAATGATGATAAAAACATTTGGGGGATTAAGCCCCTTTAGCCCATCTCTATCAATCACCCTTGTTAACGATGATTTCACGGCAGTAGAGGCAGCATAATTATGAAGATAAAATATCCCACTCACTTTGAAGCCGTACTTAACTTCGGTAAAAAAGCAAACGCAACTTACCCAGAGCAAAGATGTACCATATGTCAAAATAATGCCCACAAGGCTCGAATTTAATTATGACATATGTTATGATGTTTGTATGTAAACCTATTAGGAAAGGGGAACATTAAAATTGCTAAAAAAAATGCTGTGGGAACTAAAGCTTGAAAAACAACTTCTTTTAGGTTTGTTTCTTTTACTAAGAAAGCAAACATTTTCAAAATCCACAAAAAAAGTGTACGTACTGTACAGGCACTTTTGGCATACTTTTTCAACACAACATGATTAGGAATGTACTAATCCTAATCCTTCAAACTATTTAGGACAGATATTCTGTGATTTGGGAAACAGCCTCTGCGTATAGGAAATAAACAGGAAAACACAGTATAATGTTTCCCATTCAGACAACGTTAGAATACCATGTCATTGTGGCAGGCACCATGACCACATCTAACATCTGACACAGACACATTCTGAAAAGCGAAACCGTTATGATAAGCCACAATGGTCCCCCATCAGTCACACTTCGTGCCACAGACCCAGAGTTGCAGCAGCTGCGCTGAGAAGGAGACAGGCTGAATATGGGTGGAAAACAGCCTTGGGAACATAGCTGTCCGCCAATCCGGAGTGACTGAATCCATAACGCTATGACAGGGTGTATTGCCGCCTGCCACTGCTCTGCTCCGCGCGTCTGCCTTGTGCTGTCAGGGCACGAGAGAGGAGAGGGGATCAGTGTGGGACGAGTGTGTCTGTCAGCAGAGCTCTGCCCTGAATCAGTCACTCAGTACTATCTGTCTGAGACGGACACAATCTCTGGAGCCGCAGAGTAAAGGGTCAGCGTGACCCCGTGATGAGCTTGGCCGGTGCCATTTTGGGTGGCTCAGTTCAATTGAGCTTGGGTACATATAAGTCAAGCCTCTGAAATGCAATTCCTATAATACTCTGTCTTCAGGGAAACTGTGATCCAAGTTCCCACACTAGGAACAGGAGGTGTATCTCCTATTATAACAAAACATGGGCAATAATCACAGCCCATTATTTGATTTTGGGCAGCTGCAGGTGATATTAAGTGAAGAGAATTTTTATTTAAAACAACATTAATAGGTGGAGAAAATCGGGCAGGATAAGATCACTGATGAAGACATTTTAAATGTGTGCTAAAAGCTAATATTGTCAACGTATAGGAGTAAGACTGGCATTTGAATGGCATTAAAGCTCATACATGCACAAAGCCCAAAGCTCCAATTGTGATTTCATGAGGTCATTATCATTTCAGTTCATCTAAAGTCAGCAACTTTTCTAATGAACATCAGCACACATCATAGTAGAGTGCCATTTGTTTTGTAAATCAAAGGTTTACGTGATTACTTAAAGGAGGGGGAGCCACGGTGTTTCATGCTTTATAAGTGCTTTAGACTGTTAAACATGTTTGACGTGATCCAATTGTTCAAAAACAAGTTTGACGCATGACATAGCATTTTTGTGATCAATACACTATAGTTAAATACTATACACAACACGGCCAAAAGCTCCGTTAAGGCTCTTTCAAATTTTCAACCTATTTCCGTCATTGGACATTATTTATGGGCCATTGGCCCAATAAAATCCCATCCACTCACTAGTCGGAGATCGTGTAAGAACACGAGATTCAGCTTGTACATTCCAGGAGAAGCCTGGGTAAGGGAATTGGGCACGAACGCCCTCGACTTTATCTGGAAACACTCGAGGAGCTGTATCTATCTTCTGTAGATGTAAGTAAACCAAAGGATTTTTGGAGATGTGAACAACGGGATACTACACTACAGGTACCCAAGATAAACATAAGATTAACAAAAACTGCCTGTGATACCCCTCACATAAATAAGCATTGAACAGCCAAAAATTAAATTTCATTGATGTAACCCGACCAAAGGCTTCTAACACAGCATTATTCAGACATATTCCAAGCTTTTATCAATTAACTGGCCACATTAAAAATGTTTTTCATAGTAACATCAGTTAAGATCTAAACATGCTGTAAATAACAAGGCTGCAGAACTTTTAATGCTGTCTGGTGAAATTCTGACACTGCTTTAATGAAGCATGTCTTATCTTTGTCAGCTCAGTCTATCTGCTTCTCCTAAATCACCTCCTCTGTTAAAGTGGATGTGATGTCTAACCCTCATTACATGATTTTAGGCGAGTAATGAGCGATCGTGTGTCATTATTAAACTGGCTAAGAAAAGTACGGTGATGGATCACGCTGTGAAAAGCCTTTCACAAACACAAGACAGCCTTGGGTTGCCTTGAACGCCAGCAGTTTCATATCTTGTTAACACGTCCAACATAATTGTTTTTTCCGTATTAACCAAGTCGATTCTACGATTTCACAACTGCTATAAAAGGTCAAGGCTTTAGACAACTGACCCCAGAACAGGGAGGAAAGACAGCCTGCCTCCAGTGAATTATTTCTTAACTTCAATAGGGCAATGATGAAAGCTACGAGTGAAAAATTATGGGCATGTTCTTCCTTGGCAGTTGAAACTCTGAGGGGGGAGGGGTGGATACCGCAGGGAAGCGAGCGTGCCTTCATCCAAACTGCAGCTACCAATATCGCATCTGCATTACAATGAGGTTATGGTGCTACGGAGAACATAATCATCAAACATCTCTCTCTGGTTTTCATCTGCTTGCTCTTATGAGCTCATCCCGCCGATGACATCAGTTCGGGCATGGCCAGACAAATGATGCTCTTATTCCGCTGCGAGTGGTAACAGGTCATAATGGAGTAAATCATCACCTCAAGGAGGCTGTAAAGCTTAGGGTCACCAACAGAAGCAGGTCTACACGCTCAGGGACTCAGCGGATTGAGCTTTTATTACGACACAGCCGACAAGCGAAATCTTGAATGTCTTTCACAATGATTTCATTTGCAAGAATTTTACCTTTGCTTTGACTAAACTCTTTTTGAATCTTCTTTATTGCTGACAGACCCGTGTCCTCTTCATTACCAGCTAATAAAAAAGGAAAAACAAGAAAGCAGGGTGTTAAATGGACTAATTATCACTATCACATCACATAAACCAAATAAAAAAAAGCGCTTGTAGGGTTTAAATCAATGAACGGACGAAAGCACAAGCACTGCAAGGATACACAATATGAATAATCTTATGGAACTATAATATGGTTCTTATAACTTCAAATAAATATTGCAAAATAAAAACCTAATAATTTCTAATAGTGATAGTTTACCCCAAAATTTAAATTTGGTCATTAATGACTTAATCTCTTGACATTTCAAACCAGTATGCGATTCTTCTGCAAAACACTAAAGGGAGATATTTTTTAAGCATGTTGGTATTCAAATAGCATTCACCTGAATCACATATACACAAAACCAGTGAAAGGAGACCAAGGGTTTTCTTTTACCAACATTTTTTTAATAGCTTATTTTGTGTACTGCAGAAGAAAGCATACAATTTGAAATGAATTAATAAAAAATATGTTTTTTTGTGGACACTTTATGCAAAGTTATGTATGCACAGTCCTTTTCATTGTTCTATAATGTGTTTTATAGATCTTTGCCATATTGAAGACAATATACATCATATATAGATATATCGTTTGATTCATTCGGATGAAGATGCCTCTGTTATCAGCGGAGGTGTGTTGGTTCACTGATCTGAAATCAGCTCTAGAGATGATACTATACCAATGACCACATGCATGCCCAGGCTGACCAGATGTCTTGCAATCTCATATCCCATTCCTCGGGACCCCCCTGTCACTATGGCAACCTTTCCATTCTGCTTGGGTAGATCTAAGCAAGACAAGAATGCAAAAAAATATATATATGTATTACCAACGAGGACAAATTTTGGAACACACTACGATCCCTATGTTCTTATAGCTGTGTAAATGTCTTAAGGACACTTTAATGTAGAAAAGCTGCAATCTTATACCAACATTTGGAAACAATGCAATCTAGGATTCTACTATGCAAACTTTTAAAATAATATAGTCAATGTATCAAATTATGATTTACAGCCACACCAGTTACTAAAAGAGTGAGATAACAAGCACTAACCAATGTTCAGATGTTATGTATTAATCAAGAATGAAGATATGCTCATTGGCCGGCATTGTGTTTATTATTGACCTTTATAAATGACCCAAGCTTTAACTTGAAATATTTCTGCTAAGCACTCATTGTTCATTGTGTGGATGGATTTGAGTCTAATCCTGGGGCTTTGGCACATAACAGTGAGTTTGAATCCAAAAGTGGTCTAAATTTGACAAAAACACAACAGTAGAAACAAGTCTAGACAAATCATTGTAAAGGAAAATCCCCACACTTGTGATTTCACACAACTTTTGTAAAACTAAATAAAAAGTCAGCAGATCAAAGTTCACAAATATGACAAACAATAACAAGTTGATGAGTTAACTGTATTAATATTACATAGATATGATCATGTAGGTCTGTGACCACCATACAAGGCAGCTTACATTATTAAAAAAATGACAGCTGAGAACTAACAAGTGAAACTTTAAAGGTTTGACAGCTGTTTAAAAAACAAAAAACACACAAACTAGAAGCACATATCTTCAAAAAGATCATTCTCTAACCTGGCAGTGTGAAGGAATGGTTAAAAAGCTGGAATATGAGAACTTTCACTCCATCTAAATAGAGTCTGATGAAGCCGAGGACACAGTGCACAAACCGCCACATGTCTGGAGATGACAGCTGGTGTCTCAGTGTTTACCCTCCGTGCTGAAACACAGCATAAAGAGTTCCGCGGTTCATGCTTTAGTTCCGCTCTCTACACGAGGCGTCAACATTTACTTTAGGGGAGGGCAAACTATCTATTCTATAATTACTGTAATATGTTGGATTTAAGAATAATAAATTAGGATTAATCGCACCTAGCAAAAAAGGTTTTCTTTTCACAATGTATGGATTTATAAAAGGATAAATGCATATATTCAAGAAAAAATATAACATCTTATAAATATTTAATTTTTAAATAATTTATTATTATATATTCATGTATCTCCATATGTCCACAAATAAAAAGTAAATATGCATACATATTATGTCAAACTTTTATTCTGGATGTTTTATTGCTTTGACAGCCTTAAATGTAATGCACCATTAAAATGAAAGGTTTTGAGCGTATCAGCTTTTCTTCCAAAAAATCTTTCCAATTATGTTTTCATTTTTCTCCATTATTCCCTAAATCAATTATGCCAGGCCACTCACTGGTGCCATTTCTGTCCCCAGGCCCTTGCAAATGCAGAAAAGTGCATGAATAGATTAAAATGCATTTTATTACTGGGAAATGTGTTGTGCATGTAGAGCTAACGGCATATTTAAAACACTAGAAACTAGAGACTAAACAAATGCCTCATGTTTAAAATCGTTGGATATAAGACTGCTATAATCTTTTTTATGCTTTGTATATATTTGTGAAATATTGTTTTGTTTAATGTATAGTTCCTCAACTATACACGAATGTGATTAATTCTTATAAAATCATCATTAGTTTTATTTATTTCTTTTGTTGCTCTGCATATTTCCTCCTGTCTGTAAAACACCGGGTTTTAGTTCCAGACTCTTTATAGAGACTGTTTCTTGTTGATAAAACGTTCAATGTTGTTTGAGTCCTCAACTATACATAAATGTCACTAAATCTTTAAAGAACGCATTGTTGGTGTAATTATTGACCTTTTTAATTTGTGTCTCTCCTCATGTCTGAAAAACATTCGCATCTAGTTCCCGACTCTTTAAGTGTACTCTAATTTTATTGCATCTCTGATGACACGTCATGGAAGTAACTGGATGACTACAATCCTGGCATTTGCTGAAGTCCAAGACATTGATTTCTGTTGAAAACAATAACTTTTTTTATAGTGAACTTTCAGATTTGTAACTTCACAAATCATTTTCAGGTACTGACACAGAAACAAACACATAAAAGAAATTTAAAATAAGGTTTAGGACCAGTGTCTTACACTCTATACTGTCATTGGTCAATAAAGTTATGTTAATCCAGTTACTTCCGTGTTGTGTCGTCACATGCCTACAATCCTGGTGTTTACTGCAGTCCAAGACATCAGATTTCTGTTAAAGACTCTTAACTCCCTTTTTGTGAACGTTGGGAGGATAAAATGAAGAGAAGGAACGGAGATTCTCTTTAGAAAACTGAAACAGGAAGTTCTCTATAAAACTTGGCTGCCGTATACTTTTTGTGTAATGAATCGAATAATGTTAGGTATTTTCTTCCATTAAACAAGTGTAAATCTCTTAGGTCACTTTTCTTGTTTTGTAAATGTATTGTAATTTTAAGAAGTTTTCAATATTTTAAACAGAAAACCAGACACACATGCAGTGCTCCGGTGCTTATGCCATCAATGACAGCAGTCTCTTCTTGCTGATTTGAATCTTAAAAGTAGGAGTGTATTAAGTCTGGTTAAAGTTAAGTTTCCCTCAAATTGAAAATTTAAGTAGTATTCAATTACCGGCAGAAAGCTTGAAAGTTTCCTGGATTAGTATAGGATCAGATTTGTTTACATTATCTGAAGTGGTCTATTTTATTTATTGATTTCTTTTAAAAAGAAGCAATTAATTTATATTAAGGAATTACTCCTGTTCATTTTACAATTGTCTCTAAAATGCACCTACATATCATCTAACCACATATCATCTTGACCGATACACATTTTGAATAGTATAATGTATGTGTTGTTTAACTCAGTGTTGTAAAAAGAAGATTCTTATTTTAAAAAGCAAATGGCATCCATTTAATGGAATACCCCCCTACATTTTTATACAAACTCTTCTATGAGCAGCACTTTGTTTTAATTTTGCTAGAACGTTTATTTTGCAAACTGTAACTTTATCCCTTTCAGGTCTGCAATGACTAATTCAAATGTATTTATTCTTTATTTATGTTGTGAATCTGTAAAAATACTATAGAAGAAAGCGTGTAAGTGCAAGTTAGGTATGAAGTGCATCTATGTAAGTCAATGCACAAAAAATAGTTTTTATTTTTGAAAATTCTTCCCCTATTTTTTGTGGCCATCCTACACTGTTGATGTGTGCAAAACACTTTCAAAGTATCTGGAACTATCAGTCTGAAATATGGAAATATGTCACAAAACAACCCAGTAACAACATTCACATTCTTTGGTTCAACCTGATTTTAAACGTCGACAACAAAACAATAAAAAATATATTAATTATACGTAATGTTACGGTTTACTTTGCATTCACACATGCAATTTTTTTCTGATGGGAGCACACCAATTTTTAGGTGGTATACAGTCATTCAATAAGGGATATGTGGCACGAAAACTCAAACGCAATCCGGTGCTCAGCTTTGGTGCAATGACAGCAGGATGCTGAGATTTCTTAATGTTTGACTAGTACTGTGTAAACAGACATATTCTATTGAAAGTGCTCTCAAGCCTTCTAAAATGGGATTTTGTCTGAGAGGCTAAAAGAAGGGATTGTGGATTCCCAAAACCAGTAAATTTCCAGGGCTGTCACCTGTCACTTACTTTAAGTATTTGAATCCCAGATAAATGGGATCCAAGTGGGCTTTTCTTTACCCTGGCGTAACAACTTTTTCTCTGCAGGTGAAATCACAAGGCCATGTCATTGTGACCCTTGGGTCTGCCACCGTACCGTCTGTCTTCGTAAAATTCTGCATGTTGCTTTATCTTTTCCGGGGTAGGGAGGGTGTGTTCTGAGCATCTACAAGCACTGACCTGAATCCCTCGCAGTCCTTCATTCCAGGAGTACTAAGCTTCCGGACAAACATTCACTCGTGCATAAACTTGATCCGTCTCATTCCTGAAGATGCAGGGTTGCAAAACAGCTGTTGCATTTCCCCCTGAAGTTTGTTTGTAAAACAGACTCCTTGTCACAATGTATTCAGAACAGCAGCCCATTTAACCTGGGAGCTCAATCTCTCCCCCCTCACTGTATTGCTTCTTATTCTTTCCCACTCTCTCTGTGTAGACAGTATCTTCCTATTCCATTTTTCATTCGATTCATGCTCATGGCATTCAGGCGATAAGCTTATATAAATATGATTTTGCTCATTTATAAGTGTGTGCAACTTGCATTTAAACAATTCCACACCTCCTTTTCTGTATATATCCCACACCAACCCAAACATGGTCCAATATTTATATACAAGGTCCAAATTATATATATATAGATATATATGCTCAAAAAATTCAATATTTATTTTCTTCTTTTCAATCCTCGTGTTTTAACTGTATGTCTGACTGTGGGTGCAAGCTTCACTCCATCAGGCTGTGAAATCTGGGTTAACCTGTCCTCTATTTGTCCTTTATTAAAAATCTGAACACATCTTTGCCCTGTGTTGATAATGGTTTGTAATAAAGCCACTGAGCTTCATCAAATGCATCATTCTCGATCTCAGGCAAAGGTGACGGTTCGAGGACAATTTGGCAGTTGGATGCGCTCATCAGATGCGCTATAGTGATGCTGATGCTGATGCTGGTGCTGATGCTGATGCTGATGCTGATGCTTGAGATTCCCCTCACGTTCAGAGAGGAGTATTTAATCGGTGAGTCACAAAGCTCGTGGCTTACAATTTGGTAACAAAGAAAACAGACACATCTAAACCCCTCATGTCCTAACAGCATCCCCTCGTATTGTATGCATCCCAGACCTATCCAGGGTATATTGTGACTTATTAAAGCATTATCATGAGCAGACTGAATCAAAGCACAGGTGTCCATAAAGTTGCACTGGGTTGTCCTATACAGAAGATGTGAACGAAGAAACAACCAAACTGTTGAAATCAGAAGCAAACCCCATGCGTAAAGCCTGATGCCAACACCACGGATCACTTTCATCGGATGAGTGGAATGCGCTCAGAGCGCAGCAGCAGATGGGAAGATGATGCTCTATCTGAAGAACAGTGGAGGGGTCTTAAAGAAGATGTCCTTTATATTACATCCATTAAGCAAACATGTCCAAGTTCCAATTTCATCACCCAATGCTGAATTGAGATGAAACTTGCAACAACACCCCTGGTTTAGTTCACCCCCTATACATCAGTTCACAATCTTAAACTTAATTCCCTAAATGCATCCCCAATAACAGGTGGACCCTGCACCGCTCTTTGTTAGTGACAGGTCGCGCACAGGATCCGAGAAGCGCAACACGTTGGGAAGATCCGACAGTGCCACCCAAGCAAACCATGCCATCATTCTTCTACATCATCTCGGTCATGCAAAGGGCATCTTACTCACCAGAGTCGCCCTCTGCTCCCTCTTCCATCAATGCTGGGACACCTGTCCTTAAAGACGCATCCAAGAGTGTCCATCAAATCCCGTGATCACAGTCCACGTCTCGACATATGTACCACAATATGACGTAAAGAATAAGCAGGATGGCGAAAATGAAGAGGGCGACCAGAATTGCTTTGGTGACCGGGGAGATTAAGGACTGCATGGTGCCGGCTGGCTGGAGGAGGAAGCAGACACCGTGAGCGCAGTGAAGATGGATCCACGGTCAGCATCCGATCCGGTCCTCATCTGCATTGGCGCGTGGGGGACCTACAGAGGCACGCGTGGGCTCTCCAAAATAATGACACGCCATTGGCGATCTCTGCCCGATTGCGCAAGAGGGCATGTTACCCTGAGGTCCATTCAGGCTACCCATGAGTAACACGATCCATGGATTTGGAACGGAGGAGATAGTTTGATGTACGTGCGGGTGCGGGTTGAATAAGACTTTCAATCTGTTCATTGTAAGATGGATTTAACACCTTTGATCTGACAGAAACACGTGTTTTAATGCGACTCTAGACTGTGGGATTTAGTCAAGTATTTAAACTATTTTCAAAGGGGTGACAGATTAAAATGAATGCATATGCACCGGTCCATGTGCGCTCTTAAAGCGGCAGTGTTGCTAATTTACCACTAGATGGCGTAATAAACCATCGATTCTTTTTAAACTACTAAACAAACGCTGTTTATATATCTTTAACTTATATTCTTTATAAATACTACAAATACTATATAACACCATAGCAACAGGTTTGTCTTAACCCTCTATATGTTGAAAAGCCCACGCTGGTAATAAAAGCAAAGGGCGTGGCCCTTTAATACCCTGTGCTGTTTGAATATTCGCTCTAAGGTCTGCAGCTGGACAGCTGATTGGTTGGAGCTCACGTCACTCAAAGGGCGTGGCGCTTTAATACCCTGTGCTGTTTGAATATTCGCTCTAAGGTCTGCAGCTGGACAGCTGATTGGTTGGAGCTCACGTCACTCAAAGGGCGTGGCGCTTTAATACCCTGTGCTGTTTGAATATTCGCTCTAAGGTCTGCAGCTGGACAGCTGATTGGTTGGAGCTCATGTCACTCAAAGGGCGTGGCGCTTTATGTCCCTGCGCTGAATATTCGCTCTAAGGTCTGCAGCTGGACAGCTGATTGGTTGGAGCTCACGTCACTCAAAGGGCGTGGCGCTTTAATACCCTGTGCTGTTTGAATATTCGCTCTAAGGTCTGCAGCTGGACAGCTGATTGGTTGGAGCTCACGTCACTCAAAGGGCGTGGCGCTTTAATACCCTGTGCTGTTTGAATATTCGCTCTAAGGTCTGCAGCTGGACAGCTGATTGGTTGGAGCCCACGTCACTCAAAGGGCGTGGCGCTTTATGTCCCTGCGCTGAATATTCGCTCTAAGGTCTGCAGCTGGACAGCTGATTGGTTGGAGCTCACGTCACTCAAAGGGCGGGGCACTTTATGGACGGCACAGCTCTACTTTTAACGCAACTTTAAGCGCGTGTGAAGTGACTTGTTAACGCATTTTATTAACAAATACGGGTGAAAACTTTCGTTCCCACACGAGATCAACACTTCTTATAGAAAGATGACTTCATACGTGTGGATTTTACTTTTGGCAGGTCTTGTGGCAACAAGAGCGCAAGGTATGCCATGTTTTGTTGTGTTTGCTTTATTCTAACACGCACGGTTTTATTTCTAACACATTTGATCCGTGTTAAAGAATGCGTTCGGATCCATCTTACGCGCACTCATGTCAGATTGAGGAATCGGGTTGCCAGGTATCAGCCCACATGTGAGCAACTGGAACATTTGAGTTCACAAACCCTTCTGGTGAACAAGTATTTTTCATACTTCACATAGAAGAGTATCAGTGTGACTCATCAGCATGGTTGTGTTCAGTTTGGGAATGAAAGAAATCATTTGTACACTTTATTCTTTGTACACATGGCACTCATTTACTTACATTTGCATGTTTGTAAAGGCATTGACATAACTTTCCTCATTATAATATCAAAACATATTCTCTTGTATAATCCAAACCATGCATCTGGTGGTTTCATGTTTTTTTCCTTTGTCTTGTGAATAACATGTTATTTTACACCACTTTAAATGTAATCAGAGCAAATTCAGCTTGGACACATTGTCCCAAATATCTCTGATCACATGTTGACTCCATATTTCATGCATTGAGAAGCAACCACAGGCATCCTTCCTCATGCTGGATTGGGAACTTGTGATTCCTGCTTTAGGATCTCAGGCTAGATCATGTTTAATAGTACACAAGGTTTGAGAATGAGATCCACACTGGTTACAGTAAAATGTCATGTGTATCATAATGTCTTACGCTGATGTATGTTACTGTTTCATGGCAGAACATCACAGGAAATATAACAAATCAAGTTTTGTCTGTAGGCTTTAGGCCTTCTGAACTATATGTTGTGTTACATTTACAGTATGTTATGAACATGCTTATTGTTGGGTCTTAAGATTCACAACATTAATGTTTTAAATCTAAACATTTATCATAAAAGGGACCTAAAGGTCCTGATTCAAGCCAAGCCTCGTCTATGTCACTGGCTATAGAGTAATCGTAATTTTGTAACCCAGAGATTTTTGTTATGTCATATAAGCTGTTCTTCAGAAAATTCCGACACACCCAAATCCAAACTAGTGTTTTCATTTTATGCCTTTGGTGTTGAAGGTTTTTAGAAATGTCTAGTTATGGGACTGTAGGTTATAGTTCACCTGCATTAAACTACTCCAAAATAATGTTGGGCCTTCTGGTTTCAGTTCTTCGTAGTCATCTAGTTACCATGGTTTACTGTGTCGTAATAACAATGCATCAACCTGGCAACCAAACCCAAAGGAAGTCCCCAACGTGTGCCAGGGTATTTTATGTGGCAGACTCAGCCGCACGCTTACTGTGTGTTTTGTATTGAAAAATGTGCATGTGGTTCACAAGAGCTTATCACGTGAAGGTTAGAATTACATGTGAAACTCTAAAGCTGTCGTGATGAGCAAAACGACAATCTGATATGCATACAATCTAGCTGTAAGAATGAGACACAATTAGTTTATTTTAAAGTTGGATATGTTGTTAGTATATTCCACACATGTACATGGTGTGTGTGGTAGTAACGCAAGCAATCTAAAACTCTGAAACTAATTTTTATGTAATTTATAAAGGGATAGTTCACCCCCCCACCAAAAATTTCATTTACTCATCTGCTTGTCAGTTTATACCTGTATGATGAACTTGTGCAAACCTCAAAGAAGTTATTTGGATATTTGCGTTTTTCAAATTATCAAATTTTGTGTTTTGAAGAAGAAACAACTAATACAGGGGGAGTAAATGATAGAAGAATTTTGCTTAATATATCTACATTGGAATAGATGGTGTGGGAGAGATGAGTGTAACACATCTAATCCAAACATGAGGTGAAGAGTGATGGGTAAATATTCAACCACCTGTCACCTGAAGCACTTCTTTAATTTTATTAGGCATTCATAGGCTGAATATTTATGAAATCTGTGTCTAAGCTATACAGAGCTTGTATTTTGTGTTTTAAAATAAATGTATTTGTTATTTCGCAGAACTTGACCTCGCTGATGCCATGAATTTTGACGACGAACGTAAGTCAAGAGAATGCTGTTAATGGATCTCTGATGCTATTTTTTATATATTTATTATAAGTAAAAAAGCTGTTTTTCTAATCCTGAACTTAGTTTTTTGGCATAGAAGATGAAAAACTGGGTAAAGTGTATAAATGTTTCTTTACTATAATTTCAAGACAATAAATTGTATTATTTTCTCTTTTAGCCCCTACACAACCACCAGTGAAACCTGTCCCACCTAAGAACCCAGGTTCAGGTAACTTATTTTTTTTTCTCAGAATGCATTTTAAAGCATGTTTATGTCTAAATCATTATTTAAAATGTTTTATATATTTTTACTATTGTAGATGGGTTTGATTTATCCGATGCATTTGATTTAGGTAAGATTTATATTCTAATACTGGCTTTAAAAGAAATGTTCACATGATAGGCCTGTGATGGTCATTTGGTCACTGCTTTATGTATGATGGATGTAAAACATCAGCTAATAATTTATAGAATGACATTTTCATTCTTTAAATCAAATGTAAAGGGGCTAAGGCCTGGAATAACAAAAAATGTGAACATGCTGTTAGATAACTTGCCCTCAGGTCATCATGACAATATGTCTTCAATTAAATTGCAATTTTTTTATTGGGTTTCCATTTTCTGTTGTTTTATTGGTTATCCTTAAGAGACTGCAAGTTTTCATGTCTTTAAAGGTCTAAATAGCAGGTATGCAATGGTAATCCCAATGGCATCTGATCCTACATGTAGGTCATATAATTAAGGACATCGACTGATAGAAAACTAAATGTTATTAACAAAATTTTAAAAGGTAATCCACAGCTTCCATTAAACATCCTTAGTTTGTGTGCCACTAACTAACCAAACAACAAACATGTGTCCTATTCACAGAAGGAGACAGCCCTAAAGTGGGATATTAAGAGGGAAATGACGTCATAAAAACATAGCAGTTTTCTCTGGGACAAACCTTTGTGTTGGATTCCCTTTTTATGTTTCCTTTAAAGGACCTGGAATAGCCGTATGAAAAGCACCTTTCCTGCTGCCTTCGCAGACCGCAGAGCGATTTCCTGATGCTGCAGATTATGGTTGTAAATGGCATTCTCATTGGACAGATGTACTTAAGAAATAAAAATATTAAATTAAATTAAATTTCATCTTACCTGGATCTGCTTTTTAAACGTTCAAAGACATGGCATCTGTGGATTTCCCATATGATCAGTAACTGTAGTCTCAGCTAGAAATCATAAACATGCTGAAGAAACTAAATTTATCTACATTGTAGATGGCTCTAGAAGTAAATTCATAAAGTTTTTTTTTTTTTGGTGGGGGTAACTAATGCTTTAAAAGCTGTTTTTTTTTTATCCAAACTTGAAATGTGTTTGTAAATACATATAGATGACCCCAAGAAACCAGCTGTGAATCCCCCGAAAGCAGAGGGTAAGAAGTATGTTTTTTATGTGTTTTCAAGGGCATATATAGTAGTAATAATCTAGTGCATTATACAGCATTGTATCATTATTTTGTATCATTATTATTTTTATATTTTTAATACTGGTAGTGAAATTAAAGAAGTGATATGTTTTTAAATTAGTATTTATAAATTAGTTTTTAAACATAGTATGTAACATTATTAATATATTGCCCCTTTTTTATACTTGCAGACCCAAAGAAACCATCCGGAGGTAAAACAGTCCCATATTTTCATGTCATTCAACATTTTTTTGTACTTGTATTAAAGCACATGATGTGAGCATCAGAATATATGCAGGCGTTAATGCATGAAACTGTGACTTTTTTCCCAGATGGCTTTGATTTATCTGATGCATTGGGTCCAGGTAAAAATGGAAGTGTGCGTTGCTCTGTCCTGGGAATATCTGGGTTTTGTGTTTCACCTCTGTCTTGTTTGCAGTCTGTATTCTGTTTGTTCCAGTACAGTGTTGTGTGTTTAATCATATTGCAGTCACAATATGCTGTCAGTCAGCTGTTTGCTGTCAGCATTGCATTTTTGAAAGCATTTTGTTGTCTCTGGTTGTTAAGCTTAGATATTACTTGTTTAATGGTTTCTTTTTCAATGCTTTTTCTGTTGGTGACCTGCTTGAATGTTTTACATATCATATGAAGGACGTTTTAAGAGTCTTGACAAGTATATTTTTGTGTTCGTGTCGTTCAAATAAAATATGTTATTTGTCATTTTTATTGCAGATACTGAACCTAAAAAACCTGTTGTGAAGCCTCCTAAAGAGGGTGGGACAGGTATATTATGTTTCAGCAACGTCTGGACGTGTTTAAATTCTGTGCTTAAATTCGATTGGTAAAATTCAATTGCACCACTTTTTGTTCAAACATGGTGCAAAAAATTGCATTAACTTTGTGTTAAGGTGGCGGATCTTTCGATGACAAAGACCTGTTTGATCTGGGTGGTGGTGGTGATGATGCCTACAAGCCAGATGGAGGCCAAAGTGGAGGTGTGTGGCATTCATTTTTCATTAGTAGTAACAATTATAGTGATAATAATCAGAGTATTGTTGTTATTGTTTTGCATAATTATTTTTATCATTACACGTTGTTTTCTGTTCCATCAAGACCACTAAATGTAAATATATCTCTGTTTTTATTAGGAGGTGGTGCTAACTCTGGACATGGAGGTATTGTATTTTTCTGTATAGTTTTACCATTGTTATTGTTGTTTTTATTGTTTCTATTATGACCTTCCCACTTGGGCTAGTCTAGCTTTTTATAAACAAAAGCAAACATTTGCAGATTAATGTCAAGCCCAGAGGTAAATTATTGACAAGTGTTGCCAAGTTGTGGTAACACAAACAGTTATAATATCCAGGTTTTACGTGGTAAAATTGCATGTTTTAATTTGTTACACACCTGGTACGTGGCTAGGTTAGTACCTATAATTATCTCTAACCTTTCAAGCTACTTTGCAATTCCCTCAAACCAAAAAATATAAATTCATTTTTTAGGGCGAAGTGCTGATCCTGGATATGACGGTATTTGTATTTCTTTTAATAATACATTTTAAATAAAAAATTTATAATTTGATCTACAAATGAACAGCTTTATTGAGATCATTCTATGTTTAAAATGTTATCTTCTAGTTACTGAAGTTACATTTCACTTAATAGTATAAATTGAGAAATGTTCATTTATTGAATGACTATGTATATCATTTTCCTCAATAGGTGGTGCTTCTGAACAACCTCAAGGTAATTATTATATTCACATTTTTTTAAATGAAGAAAAAATACTCAATAGTTTATAAAGTGTTATCCAAGAATTATCCAAGACGACAAGAGCGTCATTTAGCGTACTTGGGGACTTAAAGATCATCAGAGGAACTTACATTCTTTGTTTGTCACATTATACTTGGGCTGTAGCTCAGAGAAAGTCTGTCTGTGTTTTACTCTTTCTTCAGTTGTTTATCCTTGGTCTATGCTTGGTTTATATGCTTATGTTTGTCTGCAAAAGTGGAGTAAAGTTCCTCTTTGGGTTGGCTTGTTCTGCTATTAAAAGTAGTTGTTGCCTTTTTTAGTTTTCAGTCTTGAATCTTGCATTTTGGCTGACCACAGAAGCCTAAGCATTTTATCCTCAAAGCTGAGCTCGTGGAAAACCACATTGGTCTGATGACTAAACTATCACACAGTCCTTGCATAACAACAGGGCGGTCCAACAGACAAAAACAATTATTGTCAAGAGTAAATGAAGTTTTCCACTAGCAGAGTTTGTTCCTTTTGTCTTGAAATGGAGTGTGTTTATGCTGTAGCATATCTGAAGACTGATAGGCTGCCAGTGGCTGTACCCTAAATCTCTGCTTCGAATGCCTGTCGTTGCAGATCTTAACCCGCAGTGGCTTCATCTTATCAGGATTCTAGCCGCTAAAGTGCCAGAAGGCCTCAGTGTCTGGATTGCCAACTTTAAAGAACTAGTAGTGCCGCTTCTAGAGCAAGTTATGGAACTTCTGAATGTAGCAGAGGAAAAGACTGAGCTCTAAATGTCTCTGATAGAAATCCTATTACTTTTTTAGGTTTAAGATGTTTTACAATAGTTGTTTACATGGTTTGTCAGTTATGCTTTTCTTGATTATGATTTGGTCTTGGTTAATGCATATTTGGTGGTGTTATAGTGACTATGTGAAATTGTTTGATGACTGGTGATGTAGATCGGTGATGATTGTTTTAATGTTGGAAAGGATTTGGATTGGTCTATTTGTAAAAAAGAAGGGGCAATCACTTATAGTTGTTTACAAGTCTTGCAATGGATGTAAACCAGTGGATTTTTCATGCTCAAGGAATAGTTTGCCTCCTAAAAAAGGTAATGTAATCACAATATAATGTATGACTCTTTCGTCCATGGAACACAAGAGAATACTTTGAGAGATTCCATGAGGTTGTCTTTGCGTCAATACAATTGTAGTCGTTCAAGGGTGGAGTTTTCTTTTAAATGTACACTCACAGAAGCAGGTATATCCCTACAGGAAATCCTTTAAGACTTCCTTGTACTTTTATATATTTAATGCTCATGTGTATGGTGCTGTAAGAACATTTCTTTTCGTCAACAAAATAATAACCTGATTATGAAAATAACATGATTTTATGGTATGGCATGTTTATGGGATAGTTCATCCAAAAAATAATCTGTCATGAATTACTCATGCTTCAGTTGGTTGAACAAAGAGAAAGATATTTGGGAAAAAACAGTTCTTGGACTCAGTTCTTGGAAAGATAACAATGGTAGTCAAAAGTGGTCCAGAATATTTTTGCTGCCCTACATTCTTCAAAATATCTCATTACAGAGAGTTTTTCCCTACTTTGTTGGTAAGCGGAGTCCAATATCAGTTTGGTTATAAGCATTCTTTTAAATGTCATTGTTCTGACGAACACAGAGACAGATATGTGTAAAGATTAGAAACAACTTTAACATGAGTAATTTATTAGTGGTTTATTCAATTTAACACCAGGCTTTTATTAAACAAAATTTTCTGTATGAACAAAAATGTTTTTCACCAATTGAAATAAGAATATATGATTGTGGTATTTCGTGACGGTAAAAGGCTTGAAAGCACAGATGCATTATTAAAGTGTTTTACATGCCTCCTTTACATTTGCCTCTAGATATGTGTCTTCTAAAGTAAAACAATAAATTTGAAAAGGAACTATTCATATAATAAAATCATATCAAAGAGTGCCACATTTAAATATGGTAGAATGTCGAACAGCTGTCAACTTTGTTCTTGCATGTCTTTTGGAAGATACATAGTTTATCTGCTTGTTTCAACCAATAAGGATGGGTAAATTGTTTGTCCTTGTGACCAAGCATTTAAAATGTGACAGAGGCATTACACATACCACACATAGCAGTCATTCATCGCTTAAGAAAACAAATTCCCATGAGAGAGCCAGGGAGCACGTTAGCACGCTGTTGTCTATTTGAACATCACAATAGTAAAAAAAAAAGGCTTGTATGTATAAGAAAATGTGATTTTAGGAATGTTTTACCCTTTCATGTAGGCTTCATTTGCTCTTGACTGTTTTGTTTCTAGTGTCAGACGTCCTCTATGACTATGGCCTGTATTTCATTCAATCAAGTCTTATTTTGTAATCTTCATAGCAATGGTGTTGGCAATGAGAGTAAGATGATAACATGAAATATAATGTGAGAATTCTTTGTTTGGTTTGACACACCCAACTGTCCTAAACTGTCATACAGATCCCACTCGATTGACATCAACAACATCACTTTGAGAATCTGTGTAAGGAGACGGATCTCTGTTCTCATTATTTTCTTTGATTCCACAAAGCTTCTCCTTGTAAGATATTTCACTTTCCAAAGAATAGATTCAGACTTTCAACTATTTCAAAACTATTTACAATGTAGCTTAAGTAAGCTCATGCATGCATAGTTACCTACTACCAAAGAAAAATGGGTGGAGACAGGCAACACCCGGAACGTTGACAGAGCACAAGTCTGATTCATTTTTACTATTTTTTAATGAACACGAATGCATACTATTAAAAAACACTTGACTTGGAACAGCCCATCATAGATAATTGACAGAGTAGCTGACTTTATAAACCAAAGGTTAAATGCATGCGGTAAAATGTACAGCAGTCAATGTTGGTTGTTTTTAATGTCATCATTTCTTTGTGTGCATCGGTAATAAATAAGAACCGTCTTGGATTCAGTCGCTAAAGAACTCATTATTTGATTGATGTTATCAAAATTCCAGTCTAATATTGCATGCCTGCAGGAGGATTATGTAAAATGCACTTTTTCAAGGCCACTGGAAAGAGTAGGCCCCCTAGAGGAAGAGACAAACTGGTCAAAGGCTGTAACATGCTCAAACATTTGTTTTAATCAAACCCCAATATAAATAAGAACTTCTTTATCGAGAATATATCAGTTGGTTGAATATCACTGACTTGTACACTGTTTGAAACTACTGCCGATACTAGACTCTCCTGTGTTCTGTCTTTTGAACTTTTCCCATGCAGGCGGTGCCCTAGCTGCCATCATCAGCACTGTGGGTGTTGCTCTTCTTGGAGCAGCATCAAGTTACTTTGCCTATCAGAAAAAGAAACTTTGTTTCAAAATACAAGGAGGTGAGTTTGACCCTTTTCCTCTTATAAGACATGTTTAGATCTTTCAAGTCTAAATCTAGAGTTTGTAAACCATGCTCTCTTAGAAGACTCCAAAACTTCATATTTAATTCAAACACCTTAATAGTATGCATGCACGTTTCACAAGCGATCATGGACATGTAGCAACATCAGAAGCCTACCCTGTTTAAAATGAGCTGTGCCAGCCCAGCTACTCATGCAGAGGAAGTGGGTGGGGGGGGGGTGGGTTGGTCGGATGACGTGGGTCAGCTAAGCTCGTTTCACAAAAGCCCTTGAGGGCTCAACAGGTGGCTCTGTGGCGCAATGGATAGCGCATTGGACTTCTAAGCTTCACTTGGAGAAGTGATTCAAAGGTTGTGGGTTCGAGTCCCACCAGAGTCGAGTTTTTGTCAGACAACATGAAGTACTGATATGAACAAAAGTAGATCTACTATGTTCAGAGATGGATACAATATTAAAATAACTTAGTAATTGTTTATACAAAAGTATGTTGAAGAATAAGCGGGTATTCCTATACTTTTTCCTTACAGGTGAAGACCCAGAGAGTGGCAAAACCGATCGTGGTACTGCCAATGATAATCAGGGTAAGCAATTCAGTTCTGTATTTTATAACACTGAATTTAATAAAAGAAAGCGTTATTATGAATGTTTTAATAAATTTACACATTTTATTTGGGATGTACACTTCTCTTTGCGAGTTACTGTTGTTGATCAACTTTTCATCTATATAACGGTTTACTCCTTTTCCCCTTAAAGTTTTTAGCAACCTACTCCGTTCATCTTAATTGTCGTCCAGTCTGCCAAATGGAACAAATATATGCAACTCATCGTGCATATGGAGAGCCTAACCCTATGGGAAAACACCAGGAATGTCAGAGGCTGAGAACTTTAATGCCTTCACAATCCTTGTGTTTGTGCATGTGCTGTGTAAAAGGACATTTTTGTTTTAAGAATGTATTTTTTTGTTTAGATTTTTATGCTATTTTGTTGAAAAGGAGGAAATAGTTACCTGGAGTACTCTCCGCTGGTGCATATGTTAAATGCAGCACATTAAGTTAGTATTTTAGTGTAAGACTGTTTGGGTTACGGACTTTAGATGTTTTAGACACAAACTGACTTTATACTGGTTTCAGTTGAAATCAGTTTCGTTTTACTAGCCATACATCTTGTTTTTATAACATATCTTAATTATGACAGCTATACGTCACTCTGCATAATCTGTTTCCTTCCGAGTAGATAGATGTTCATGGTTTTAACACAGCAACAGATTTGGATTTTGTTCGATTTGAAAAACATGGAAAAATAAGTGTCATTTTAACTTATTTAAAGAACTGTTTTAAATAACCCTTTCTTCTTTATAGATTATTATTCAAGGCTGGTATAGGCTACTGAATTCATGTTTATTTGCATCTGCCGGAACTGTCTATAAGATTCTAGTGTATAAAAACAGCCTATAACCACAAATGTGTTGTCTTTTCTTTAGTTTTGATGTTTGAAGTTTCTTTAGAAAATAAAGCCATTGGCCAGAATTTAAACTTTTTGAGTCTTTGTTAGTTATTCAATAAAATAGTTTTTGTGTTATTTGTTTGGCGGTGTCTTAATTCTAGGAAAAGGTTAATGACCTTGATCGATATGTGTTGTTCATGCTCATGGTCAGTTATAGTAAAGGGGTTGAATGACCACTGTCATGTGACCATTACATCAATGATTTCTTCATGGGTTAAGTTTGTAGACCAAGGACGCACTGCGTTTATAGAGTCCAGGTTACAAAAGTGACAATTCCTCGACCTGTTTTATTATTTAAATAACTTGTAAGTGTATTGTAGTGTTTGGGATTTCCAGCTTTATTCAGAAGTTCTATATAAACTGGATACAGAATGACAGGTAGGTTTACTTTAATGCGTCTGACAGATCGCATGTTCCGTTTTCAAAGTCAAATCATTTCAAGATGGCAAAGACATGCCAGCTCTGGTTCACATGTCCTGTCATAGAAAATCTGTTTTATGTGCGATTGCATTTATTTATTATAATATATTTTCGTGCTGTCAACTACACTGACGTTTTCCATGTTCAGTCACTGCCATGCCAGTGCAGTGTCACTGTGCCACATTGCCATATTTTAGCTGCCAAACAAAAGTGGGTCACAAAGACTACAGTGCCACCTTGAGATTCGTGTGAAGTGTATTTGAAAACAGTTTCTTGGGTGAATGTGGTGGATCATGTGACATAAAGCTCACAAAACTCATAAGTCACATTTGAAAGTTATTGTTCTAAAATCTACATTGTAATATATATAATGTTTGAAATAAACAGTTTGAATTCATTTTATATAATCATATTCATGGAAATGTTTAGGTAAAATTATATATTATATTATAAGATCGTTGTTCCCTTGTAAAAATCCTTTTGGAAAATCAGTTTATTCTTTATGATTCTTAAAATCCTATTGGATGGTACTTAGAATTCTGTAGGAAATGTATGTTTATTTATATATTTAAGTGTGTGTGTGTGTGTGTGTCTTCTTAGAATACTATATTTCTTATAGGAATATTTTAAAATAAAATAAAAAGTTGAAATTCTTATTAAAGTCCAATGTATATTTTTTCCTATAAGAGTCCTATAGGAATGGTTCTGAAATATGATAGAAATTCCTATAAGAATCCGGAACAAATTTCTTTTAAGATTCCATTTTTTTGACAAGGGTTACTTCTGTATACTTCACATCTGCAAACTAGGCAGTGTTGACTGATGAAGTATCCAAATATATTGTTTTTTAGAACTAAAATGTGTGCTGGCTTCAAATATTATAATAGAAAAAAATACATATGCTGCATTGGTTACACCTTTTTAAGCCTTCACTTAAATTTAGGATACAGGTCTCTGCCATGTCTGCCCATATGTATCCCGTGTTGTATCTCTCTGAATCTCTTTCTGTCAGAGCCTCAGGCCTTTGTAACCTTAGCCACCACAGATGCCTACTGCATGGGAAGTTTAGTGGTTGGCAAAAGTTTGCACAGGCATGGAACATCAAAAAAGCTGGTTGTGATGGTCTCCCCCAATGTCACCAAAGATATGAGGTAAGGGTAGAACGGCTTTGCATTTGAAATATTACTTTGCAATTGAAAAACCTCATTAGGAGTAAATGAACTTTTTGGTGCTTCTAAGATTACTATATGAATTTCAAATGTATATATATGTGAATGTGAATAAAGAGCTTGTTATTTCTGTCTTATCTTAGTTTATATGCATTTGTCTAGGTCATCCTTGCAGGATGTGTTTGATGAAGTTATAGTGGTAGATGTTCTGGACAGTAAAGACAGGGCTCATCTCTCCTGTCTGGGACGTCCTGAATTGGGGGTCACCTTCACGAAGCTCCACTGCTGGACTCTTACCGAGTACAGCAAGTGTGTGTTCCTGGATGCAGACACACTTGTGAGTACTTTGTAACACACTGTGAGACACCATTATAAATAGCTGAATAAATAACCAGTTTTTTGAATATTTGTTGAATATTTTTTATAAAAATATCAAATGCCTGTAGTTAAACTGTTCAATACGATAATGCCATTTGTTCCCCCCGGACACATTGCTCATGCTGTCCAACTTTTTATTTCCACTACAATTATCCCTATATTTATCTCATTTATTGTAATGCTCCCAAAGTGTGGCTGTAAAGTCGATCTGTTCTGTAGGTCCTGTCTAATATAGATGAGCTGTTTGATTATGAGGAATTCTCTGCTGCACCTGATCCAGGCTGGCCGGATTGCTTTAACTCTGGGGTATTTGTGTTCAGGCCTTCCCTAAATACTCATACCAAGCTACTGGAACACGCTACTCAACATGGCAGCTTCGATGGTGAGTCATGGGTTATTTTAAATCCAGTTCCCTTTGACTCTGTCTAAGCTGGTTGCTGTCAAAGCCTACTGCATGATCCGATTTGAATTGGGATTTTTCATGTTTGTAGTGTTAAATTATAAACAACAGAAGCATCAGATAAATGTATAGTGTATGTATATGTTTAGGAGGAGATCAGGGTGTTTTGAACACTTTCTTTAGTGACTGGGCCTTAAATGACATCAGGAAGCATCTACCATTCGTGTACAACGTCACTGCCAGCGCACTCTATACGTATCTGCCAGCATATTATCAGTAAGTTTTTAGGTAACTTTGGGTACACTAACCTCCCTGTGTTGTTGTAAAGTCAACAATTTTTGTTTTGTTTTGTTAGGTATGGCCACCAAGCAAAAATTGTCCACTTTTTGGGTGGGACAAAGCCCTGGCATTATTCATACAATCCACAGGCTGTCAGTGAGTCATCGCTTAACAATTCCAACAAGCACATTGAAAAATTTATTCACTTATGGTGGGAGGAATACCACAGTCATAGCAGACTACAAAAAAAAGATTACAAGATTGAAGACTCATCTTTCGTAAGACTACACTTGTTTTCAAGATTACCTTTATGGCCTTTATGGCTGTGCCATGAAAGTTTCCATTCTTTTACTTGGTTTGCAGTCAGAAGGGCAACTCACTCGCCCAGAGACGCCACACACTGCATCACAAAAGCCAAAAAGCACCAGTGATGCATATCATGGGGAGACGTCGCCCCCTCAACCTGCCATAGATCTGTCTGTGGACACAATGGCCATCAGCTTGTCTGACAGCGAAGTCTCATCCTCTCAATCTCCTCCAGATCTGACAGTGGATACAATGGCCGAAAGCTCCTCTCAAAAGCCTGTGGAGTTGGTAAGAAGTCTTGAAATAAGGGATTCGAATTGAGGGAAAGAGTATTGTTAGCACAAAAGACATATTCCAGTACTTGTTACTCTTTCTGATTCAAATCCACCATGGCCTTAAAAGTACTGCACCCCCAGGGTATTTAGACAAATCTAGAAACACACCCAAGCATGACTCACCACAACACAAAGACAATTGAAACAGTTTGGATGATTGAAAAAAACAGCGGGTGAAAGGACGGGTTCATACACCAAAGGATGTATGCAAAAAAGAAAGACTTGTGATAAATAATATGCAAACGATTATGCTGTTATTTATTGCACACAATGTTCATATCTGAAACGTCATATAAAATCCTCCAACAATTATTTTTCATCTCTTCTCAGAATATTCCCTTCAATATCCTGACGGATATTAAAGCTGAGGAGATCCCTTTAGACAGCTTTCTATCCGAACCAGAGAATTCAGGCCTACAGGCTGCCGATGACTCAAACACAGCCACTGGGGAAACTAAAGCGGATGTATGCTTAAAATATTTTTCCTTGTTTCTAATAATCCTTTGGCTTTTGGAGGAATAAAGGGATTAAGCAGAAGAAGTTATGTTTCGTTATGTTTAAACTTTCTGCGATTAATCTGTTTGTATACCTAATATCTCTACTATTGTCAAAATGTGTTATACAATCAAATTGTATGGAGGTCACCATTTATTTTTGTAACATGTTGTTTAAAGAATAATATTGGGGGGCTATTTTATTATAATATACCGCCCTCCGATGGTGACTTATGGTGTTGCAACCTAAAAATTACATTTAAAGGGATATTTTAACCAAAAATGATAATTCTGTCATTTACCCACCTTCTTCTACAGAACAAAAAAATAAGATATTTTGTAAAAAAAGTTGGCCAGACTTTTGTGGCACCCATTCACTTCTGTTGTATGTACGCGAATCAGATGCAAGTTAATGGGTACAAGTTGATATTCTTAGTTGTGTCATAGGTTTGAATTTTATCATGAGTGTGTTAACAATGACAATTTTTCACTTTTGGAAAGAAAATCCCTTTAAAGCTATCCTGAATCCACATTAATTTGCCAACCCATGTTTTTGACCTGTATTATATAGATCCCAACAGAAACAGAGGAGGAAAAGCTGGAGCATAGACGTATGTGGGAGGAAGGTCACATGGATTACATGGGCAAAGATGCCTTTGACAACATCAAAAAGAAACTGGACCGATTCCTTGAATAACTGGGTTTTGTGTTTATGTGCGACAATACCACAAAACATTTAATTTCATTTGTACTGTAGGCTATGTCATTAATAATCCAAGCTGTTACATTTCACCAACTTAAATATAAAAATTTTTCTACCTCTGTGGAATACCGCACATTAGAAATATTCAACTTAAGAACTGGAAGGACATTATTCTGCATTGTTAAGCTTCAATTTTAAACATAATTTAAGACACCAATAAAGGTATTCGGGATTATTTCAAAGTGATAGACAAGATTGTTTGATCAGTGTTATTTTGCGATGTAATTGTGTTTAAGTTTACGACAATCCTTATATTAAAAATAATCTTAAAATATTAACTCATTTAAATGTAATTTGATGTTTTAACTGCAAGTCAATTTTTCTTTAATGAGTTTTGTCATTTTTAATGTCTCCTGTAAGCAGTTGTATTACAACAGAAATGTAATTTGCTTAGCAAATTTAACAGTAATTAATTTAAATCATATAAAAGAGATTGCCTAATAAAAATCTTTAAAAGGAATGATTGGCAATAAATGTGATTCTCTAAATTGGTGTCCATAAGACACATTTCTAAGCATTTCTCTGAAGTAAATTACTATTTTTATCCACTAGAGGTCAGACTTCCAACACATTTAGCTCAAACATCTCTAACAATCATAAGATGCAACACAATGATGAACAACATGAAACAAACTAGGACTCAAACACATTATCCACATAACAAATCACGTTTAATCATGGTTCAGATAGTTATTAACAGAGGATTATTCTCTGTAAGTGAATATTAAAATCCATATTTCTCAGGCTTAGAAAAAACACACAATTAAAACATACTAAACACATTATAATGGGAAATTATATTCACTTTAACACATCCATATTTCATCCCTACAGACTTTTATTACCCTGTGGTCCTGTACCATTAATATGCCAGCTCTTTGAACTCATGCACTATTTATGCTTATGATGCTCAGTCAATTAGACAGCATGCCATCCATTTGATCTTCTAAACACTCTCATAAGTGCCAGCCACAGCATTTTTAAGTCATTTAAGAGCTTGTCTTCAGGGATGTCATCAATTTCTCATGTCTTCAATGTTTCGTAAAGAGATGTGATTCTGGTCTGGCAAGTCGGATATGATTTTGTATTATTTTGTATGGCTAACTGTAAAATCCTTATAACAGAAATCACTTTTAATACATATAGTTTAGTTTAAAATGTTTATAGTATATATCTAACGGCATATTGTGAAAATAATGTGTTTTTTTCTAAAGTAATAATGTTAAATCATTTACAAAATATGTAATCATTTAGTAGTATTAGGTCAGAGCTTGGCTAGCTATGAACGTTTTTAATGTTTTTATGAACGTTTTTACAATATTTCAAGCAAATTTAAAGCCTGGTCTTAAGACCGTTGAAAAGGAACCTAAACAGTGGCTTGAAGGAGAAGAGTCAAGTAGTATCTTAACATCTGATGAATAAGAACGGTAAAAATTTCCCAGGAAGAAGTAAAATGTTTCTTGCAAATATTAAACCCAGTCTTAAGAATGACACAAAGGCACCTAAACAGTGGCTTGAAGGAGAAGAGTCAAGGAGTATTAGGCCATGGCTTGGCTACCTTTGAAAGTTTTAAAGGATTTGCCAGTCATCGGGTCTAACACTTATGGCCAAACCTCCCTTATCACGCCAGATCTCGTCTGATCTCAGAAGCTAAGCTATACCAGGTGCTGTAAGCTTTCATCTTTTTTGACTTTCTTTCATTTGTATTTCAACTGATACCAATCTCCTACAGAAACAGTATTCATTTTCATGACTTGAGAGCCAAGTGACTTTGGCTGAGCAAAGCCAGGGCTTGAAAACAAAATAAAATAAAAAAAAAGAGAGGATTCAAGAATTCAAAACATTTTAATTGAATAAAACACAGATCTTATTGAGTGGGATATTCTTAACAAGCACCTGATGAATTAGAACTGTAAAAAAAATTCCATGGAGAAGTAAAATTTTTCTTGCAAATGTTAAACCTTGTCTTAAGAGGCTTGAAGGAGAAGAGTCAAGTAGTATTAGGCCATGGCTTGGCTAGCTATGAACGTTTTTAAAGGACTTGCAAGTTGACGGTTCTTTCCACTTAAGGCCAAACCACCCTTGTTATGTCTGATCTTGTGTGATCTGGTATGCTAAGCAGGGTCGGGGCTGGTAAGTACTTCAATGGGAGACCGTCTGAGAAAAGCAGTTGCTGTAGGCCTTTATCATTTTTGTTTTCTTTTAACTCTTATCAACTGATACCAATCTTCTAAAGGTTCAGTGTTAATTTTCATGACTTGACAGCCAACTGATTTTGCCTGAGCGAGGTGAGGCTTTAAAAAAAAGAAAGATCAGCAGAATTCTGACTTGAAAAAATATACATGATATTAAAATTCACAACAATTATTGAGTCAGAGACCCCTGGGTATACCAGGTGCTGTAAGCCTTAATATTTTTTGGCTTTCTTTAATTTCTATTTCAACTGATACCAATCTCTTACAGGAACAGTATTAATTTTCATGACTTGAGAGCCAAGTGACTTTGGCTGAGCGAAGTAAGGGTTTTGAAAACAAACAAAATAAAAAAAGAGGAAGATTTCTGACTTGAAAAAATATATAAGATATTAAGATTCACAACATTTGATGTATGAAAGACCCCCTGGGTATACCAGGTGCTGGAAGCATTAAACCTGGTCTTAAACCCGTCAAAAAAGGAACCTAAACAGTGGCTTGAAGGAGAACAGTCAAGTAGTATCTAGACATCTGATGAAATAGAAGCATAAAAATGTCCCAAGACGAAGTGCAATGTTTCTTGTAAATATTAAACCCAGTCTTAAGACCGACCACAAAGGAACCTAAACAGTGGCTTGAAGGAGAAGAGTCAAGTACTATTAGGCCAGTCTTTGGCTAGCTATGAAAGTTTTTAAAGGGCTAGCCAGTTTCAGTTCTTCCACTTAGGACCAAACCACCCTAGTTACGCCTGATCTTGTCTGATCTGGTATGCTAAGCAGTGTCGGGGCTGGTAAGTACTAGGATGGGAGAACGCCTGAGAAAAACAGTTGCTGTAAGCATCTATCTCTTTTTCAACTCATAAGCCTGGTCTTTTAAGGATATGGGCGTTTAAGCATAATGTAAATAGTTTATTTAAGTCTCACCCATTTTTACAATAATACCAGCTAACAGTTACACTATCAAAGCGTTGCATAGATAATTTTTTGTTTAGTTTGATATCATCCTTCTGCAATACCATGCCTAGAAAAAAGACGTCCGTGTGTTGAAAATAAACATACTCCGTCATTCATAATGACTGTATTTAACTGTTTAGTAATTTGTGTCTTGAATCCCGTTTATGCAGTCTTGGTTTTAATGATACCTTCTCTAAGAGATTTGTTATGCTGTTCTTGCTTCAATATATTGCACATCTGCATCGTACAAGATCTGAGGTAAACAGTGTTGCTCAGTCAAAACAAGATGTCTTTGAAAAAAAAATTGAGAATAAACGAGCAGGCTGTCTGAATTTCTGCATTCTAGTTTGTTTATGACGTTTCTGTTTAAACAAATAAAGAACTTTAAGTGGCTCCAGGTTGTTGGGTCACTTCTGTGGTCAGAAATGATGTTTCAGATTATAATTTCTTGTCAACCTCACCAAATATATAATTGAAGCCTGTTAGTTATTCATCTATGATTAATGTTTATTTTCATTCTCGGCAGTAATGTTCTTCCACCTCTCGAAAGGCTCTAGAGGTTAACATTTTCTTGATCACCAGTCATTCTACATCTGCCTAATCACAACCAAAGCAGACAAGCACATCTATTTGACTCGAAGATAAGGACAATTAAAGGATAGTTCACCCTGAAACTCTCTAGTTGTTTCTGACCTGTAGACATGTCTTTGTTCTGTTGAACATGAGGGAAGATATTTTAAAGAACGGACACCATGGACTAAAACAAGAAAAAAAAGAAAAAAGATTTCTCCGGAACGTCACCTATATTTTTTAAAATATTCTATTTGTTTTCTACAGAAAGAAGTCTTCGTATTGAATCCCTAAAGTTTTATTTCTTTACAACACATATCATCACATGGTAATGATATGTTCTTTCTATCACACTCTGAACTGCACATTTGCTTCTGATTTCTAACTCATTTCTCAAAAATCCCAAAGGAAAGTTGTTTTTTATTAGTTTTTATAGCCCAAAATCCATTCGCTTGTGAGATGTTTGACTTATGTTCCATGTTCATATTAGACTGTATTAGATGACTCAATAACTTTCTATTCCATTGTTTTCCATTAGGAGGTCTTCTGTCACATTGCATTCCCACCATTGTGTGTCATATAAATTATTATTATTTTCTACTTTTCGTCTCCTATGTTACTTGTTACTTGTCTTGTCACTTTACATTGTGTACTGGAAGCTTCTGTAACCAAGACAAATTCCTTGAGTATGTAAGCATGTGTAGAGAGTAGATATTGTACTATGACTTTTTGATTTTTATGTTTTCTTTATTAAAAGGTGTGCAAAATAGAAATACATTAGTATTTGAAAAAAATAATTTATTACAAGTATTACATTTGGGTACGAAAATGAACCAAAATAAATCTTAGATACACAAAATCCCTTTAGCCACAGTTGTGTGAGAGCAGATGCAATAAGTTGTCTAATCGAGATGAAAATGATTATTATCTAGTTACAGCTGAAAATTATATGTTTGTAATAATTATGATTTAAAATATCCCTGAAAATGTGTAAATTATTATGTTAACAATTGACAATATTCTGTAAATGTTTCTTCTTGACTACAAATATATATTTAATCTTTTCTCATCTATACATTTAGACATAAACTGTCATTGTCAAATAGTAAAAACAGCAAGACTATCAGTAGGTTGGTTAAATGACAAAGAAACCAAGCTAAAGAAAAATAGTACCTTTTCTAAGATTTGTAAAACTGTAGATGCAAATTGCTTATTCTTAGGAGCCCATCATAAAAAGGTTTTTGAATTGGTGCTGATTCCATTTCACATTGATCAATTCTACAGCTTTAAAGGTAATAGTTTAATGTCGCAGTTCCTCTGGCATATGAAAATCTGATTTCTTTTTAAAACACATGAACATATGTACCTTTTGAGTCAACTCCTATAACATTTCTGGCTGTGCATCTGTATAAACCAGCATCTCTTGTTGTTGGATTCTGGATGACTAAGGAGCCCTGAGGATGAAGGTACTTGTTCCCAAACAGACGTGGTTGAGAGTCGGCAACAAGTCGTGTTCTGTCTGGGGTCTCCCATGCCACTTCTGCTTTGGGGATACCTGTCGCTACACAGTTAAGTTGTACTGCTACTCCTCTTCTTGCATAGGTGGCAGGAGCTGGGCCACTAGTTATACGTGGCGCATATGCAATGATGATTACTGGAACAGTAAGCAGGGAGCTCCCATATTCATTAGAGGTCCTGCAGGTGTAAGAACCTCTGTCATGGACAGAAGCTTGTTGAATTGAGAGCGTTCCATTAGGAAGAATGGCATAACGACCGGCCTTTTGAGGACGGTTTAAGACCATCCCACTCGGCAGAGTCCAGGTCAGACGGACCAAATTTGTGTTTGTCAAGCAGTGCAGCTGTAAATTCTCCCCATTAATGACACTCATAGGTGAGTTATACCTGTTTTTGATTTCTGGCTTGTGTCCTGGCATCAGTGCAACAGTTCTCTCAACAAGTCCAGCAGAACTGCGTCCCAAACAACGATATGTGCCTGCCTCTGACAGAGTGGGGTTACTGATAACCAAAGTCCCATCAGGCTTGTGTAGAAATTTATTGAATTTTGCACCACTCAATAGTGGCGAGCCGTTTGGAAGAATCCAAGTCACCTGTGGCGCTGGGGAGCCTTCAACCGAACAGTTTAGGTTAATGATCCTGCCAACAGTCAATGAGAGTGATTCCATTTTTGGACTTATAAGTTTTGGCTTATCTATAGTGTCTGTTACATCAAGATGAATGACAAGTTTTGTCTCACCTCCCTCATTGCGAGCAATACAGGATAACTGACCCGAATCTGAAGTTCTCACAGAACGGATATCCAATGTGCCATTGCTGTGTACTGTCATTCGACTACCATAATATGGCACCGGGAGCACAATGTTTTCTGGGAGAACCCACATGACACGTGGAACAGGAGTACCAGTGGTCTCACAGTTAATCAGTTTCCGCTGATCTCTTACAGCAGACACTCTCAATGAATTAGTGGTGCCACTAAGACTATTAATAGCAGGGGGCGTAACAAGGATTTCTACTCTGGTCACTTTTCGATCCTGCCCTGCACTGTTCCTTGCCAGACAAACGTAATTTCCTCCATCAAATCGTTGAACTTTCTGAACAACTAGAGTTCCATTTTTATGTTTGATATACTTGTCTGAAGCTGAAGTGATGGCTCTGTTAGTGGGTGAAAACCACAGTATAAGAGGTGTTGGTTCACCTTTGGCACTGCATGTGAGATATACAGATTCTCCATAGAGTACCCTGATGACATCATGTGTCTTGTTCTCAATCACCGGCACATCTGAAACTACTTTGACATGCACCTTCATCTCATCTTTTCCAACCTGGTTTTCTGCATAGCAAGTATAGTTGCCTTCTTCATGCATCCCGACCTCATTGAAGAAGAGGGTTCCGTTGTCGAAAACAACATACCGGCGACTTCGACTCCCAATATAACTCTCAGATTTAATGATACTGTTGATCATGGTACCATCAGGCAATGCCCACTGAATTTTAGGGTCAGGTAGGCCAGAGGCCACACAGTCAACTTTAAGGTGACCTCCATACATTACCTTCCTATCTGTCTCTGTTTTCTGCTCAATTTTGGCAGGTTTTGTCACGACACTAACCTTGAAAGGCACAAAATCATCACCAATTTTGTTGCGGGCAACACAGAGGTATTCCCCGGCATCTTTCTCCATCACAAAAGCGACTGTCAATGTACCATTGGATGACACTTTAATCCTAGGGTCATAACTGAAATACAGAGGAAATGAAAATGTCAAATTTCACTTTGCATAAAAACTTTTCTGCACAAATTATTAAACTGGCCTTACTTTAAACAGAAGAACATGTTAAGGGGGAAAATGCATTATTTCAAATTCCATTAGCAAATAGTCTTGTTAGAAACACCTCTTTATTATTTTGTGTAATTTTGTCTGTAAATCATTCTTTCCCTGAAATTGCACAGATGATAGTCTGTGCTATCAGGCATAATAAATTCATATGATACCCAGTGTTTAAGCCTAAGGAAGAAGAATACAGTAAAAGAAGAAAAAGGCAGGTATGTTGCCCACACTTTCAGAAAGAAAGATTTAAAATGATCACTTTTCTGTCAACAGGGTGGTATCCTTAAAGGTACTGTCTCTGTAAACAAAACATTAAATGTTGTACTTTTTGGGTACATTTTTGTACCCTAGGATCCTACTGAGTACCTTAATATTGGGGGTTCAAATCATGTAGCTGTACCTTTAATGGTACAGAACAGGTCCTGAGGGTTAAATAATATACCCCAAAAGTACAACATTACATTATGTTTTATGCACCTGTAGATATACAAAAAAGAACCTTAGCATACCACCTCAGCGATAGAAAGGATAACAATTTAAACCTGTATGAACTTGGAAATGCACTTCAGTATAGTATTTGTGTTACCTGTAGTGAGAATCCACAAGCTTTTTTAAAGGAGTCCTCCAGATAACCCTGGGTTCCGGATTCCCAGATGCAATGCAGTCCAGTTGCAGTATGCTTCCATAGACCACATCTGTTTTTTGAGATGATGAAAAAGTAATCTTGGACCTGGATAACTTTACGGATTTCTTTACAGACAAGATAATAGTCCTCCGTGCAGTGCCAACTACATTAGTGACGGAACATTCATACCTCCCTGTATCTGTCAGAACAAGACTACGAATAAACAATGTTCCATTTGCGAACACAAAGTTACGTCCATTTATGAACTGTGAAGGATGTAGTTGCATGCCATCAGGGATGGTCCAGGCAACAGAAGGGTAAGGAGCACCCATGGCAGTGCAATTCAAGAAGGCAGTGCTTCCCTCAGAAAGAGTGACATTTTCGTGCCTTGGCTGTTCAATGATGGGTGGCAAGGAAGCAACTGTTAGACGAACAGATATGGTATCTGCACCAACTGCATTGCTAGAAATGCATTTATAGATTCCCCGATCTGTGTGACTTGCAGATTTTATGTAAAGCGTGCCATTGTGTGAGACCCTGACCTTCTGATCAGATATGCCATTAGGAGGTCCACCAGAATGTACCACTGCCCTATTAGGCAGGACCCAAGTTATCCAAGGTTTAGGATGCCCCTGGGACTGACACATCAGCTCTACAGTTTCTCCAAGGTATGCTGTGGCCTCTCTATAGCGAGGATGCAGCACTTTGGGATGCTCAGCCTCAACAATTAAATTAACCACAATCTTGTCCTCTCCATATTGATTTTGAACACTGCAGAGGTAATGCCCTTGGTCCACAGGAAGTACTTTGCGGATTACAAGCGAACCATTTGAGTGGACATGGAATCTCTGGACCCTGGTGTTTTGTGCGATACTTGCTCCTGCAGGAAAGCACAGAGGCAGAAGTTAAAGCAAGTTGAGGAAGTTGTATGTGTTCATGCGGTACATTTCTCCTTTGATGTACATATTTGTAAAATCATAATTATAATATTTGTATTAAAATTATTTAATTAATTTTTTGGGACCTTAAAGCGAAATCACATTGTATTTACATTATATACATATATAAAATCATACAAACATCATATATGCAACTAAATTGTTGCATAAATAAAGAAATTAAGTAAACAAAAAAGGACTAACAAGTCATTATTTAAAATGTACAATGTCTGAACCACTCACCTGTGGAAACTTTTGTCCAGGAAAGGAAAGGACTTGGCTTCCCCACAGCAACACATGGCAAATAGGCATCAGTCTCAGCCTGTACTGTTACAGATTTAATGTCTGTGCTGATGATGTGAGGTCTACCTCTACCCCTAGGCACTGCAGTTGGTCCTTGCTGAACCCCTGTAGATGTGGTGTAATGAATTGGAAAGTTGCCACTACTCTGAACACTTGACCTCCCAGTGATTCTTTGTTGTGATATAGTTGATGATTGTGGTGAAATTGTGAATGCTTTTGTTGTCATCTTTTTTTGGATGTTAACCTCTAATTCTTGAGATGTTGAGTCTTCAGAGACACTGGCTAATTGATGGGGGAATTGAGTTAATGTAGGTTTAGTAGTATTTTGTCCTTTACTATGTTCTACCTTACGAATGGTTTCCTGGCCTGGGGTCGTAAATGCATCACTGCTGTCAAGGATTTTATTAAGATTGTCTGGATCACCTACTGCAGTTGCAGAGGTCGGTTTATTTGGATAGAGCATGTCTATATGTACAAAAGGGGGCATCACGATTGTTGCAGATGTTGTAGTAAGTGCAATTTCTTCAGTAACCGGTGATGCATCAACATTTGATTGACCCCAAGGAATTCTAGATAAAATGGAATGGTCTCTGTAAATGTTACCAGCTGTGACTTTGTGAGGTTTTTTGGTTACCACCACTGATATGGGAGAAGTTTTGGGGCTTTCTGTGGTAGGCGGTGTTCCCTGATGAGCCCTATCAAAAATCACTGCTTTCATTAAACCACCTTGCATTTCGGTGTGATTTTGGATGGTCTCATTCTGCGTACTTGAGGACAAGGATGTGAACCTTCCCAGAGTAAACATTTCTTTGGATGACAGTTCATTTTTAGTATCTGCGGGTTTATATTTGTTGTTTGTTTTGTCTAAACTTGCACCTGGTTCTTCTTTGAGATGTATATAAGAGATCTCAAGAGAGAGGTCTGATGTTGGGCTTGAATCTTCTTTAATACTTTCCTGTTTTGTCTCTTCAACTGTTTTAGCTGCGGGGGTATGGGTGCTTGTAAACCATCCATGATTGCCTTCCTTAAGCGAAGGACTTTGAAATAGGGGAGACAAGGTAGAATTCTTTTCTTTGTGGGCTGCTGTTTTTATTTCTTCTGTTCCAGAACTAATGGATGTGGATGGAAACTGTGAAACTGGCTTGATGATTTTGAGTTTTTGAGATGGCGTAGCATCATCAAAACGTCTATCTTTAGTTATATATGCTCTTTCCTGGGGTAAGGTTTGATGGGTTTGGTGTTTCCTGCCACTGTATAAAGGATCTGTGTTTTCTTCTTGAGTCATTTTGCCTGGTGACTGTGCTTGGCTTTCGTTTAACGGAACAGTAGTATTCATCTTGGCTTCTGCACTTTTGGCCAATGGAAATATTTCTATTTTAGTATATGAGGTGGCAGTTGTCTTGGTTAAGACTGAAAACCCTTTTGTGACCTCAGCAGGGGATGGTGAAGTAGGTTGTGGGGTTGTATTTGTGACATTTACAGAAGATTTAAAACTGTTTGTCTTAGTTCTAATTCTATTAGGCTTTTTACGTCTTCCACCAGTCCTTCTCCGCGAACTGGATGAATTCCTAGCACTTGTGGATGAAGCAGAAAATGAATCTAAGTAAATTACTTTATTATCTCCTGACGCAGGTTTGGTGGTTGGTTTCACAACAATTAGTGTTGGAATTTCAGAGACACTGGGTTTCTGTTGAGTGGTATGCTTTTGTAGGGTCTGTGTTTCTTGTTTGACTGTTGTAAAGATTTTAGAAAATATGTTAGCATCACCATGCGTTCCTACACTTTGTTCAGTATGTGTCTTTGCTGTGGTTGGTAGTAAGTTGTGACCAGTTCTTTCCTGATAAACCTCTACCATATGCTCATGGCTATTTGAAACCCTGTTTTCATCATCATAATCTTTACCATCAGGCTTCAGAATTGCTTCATTTACACTGCCACCATCCATTGCATGGCTTTGGTTTTCCTTTAAATGATTTCCATGTGATTTTGTGGTCCATGCAGTGCTTGTTTCAATCCTGTGTGCAAGCTCTGAAGCCATGACAGTAAAATGACTCATCTGTGCACCAACCGTAGGCTGTGCAATATAAGTGCTTGCTGTAAACAAATTTGAGTGTGGATTAGATTCTGGTGCAGCTATCTGGTATATTACATGTCTCTGGTCCTCAGAATCTAGAGGTCTTATGTCCAAGTTGAACTCAGTAGTCTGAATAGGCATCTGTACAGTTGTGTCTGTATACGGTTTATCTTCTGCTGCTCTTGTTGTTGCACTTTCTGCAAAAGATCCCTCAGTTTTGGTTTTAATTTCTGGCTGCTTTGTGTAAGCAGCAACTGTCTTCTGCACTCTGTTTGTACTGATCTGAACAGAATTTACGGTAGTTGTTTTTGGACTACTTCCACCACTACGAACTTTTGCCAAAATGCTAGCCCACTGCTTCGGGTCAATTTGATTGTTTGACACACCATTTCTTCGTTTTAATTCTACAGTATTACCCGTGTCGACGCCTGTGGTACCTACTCTCCTCCTTGGAATAAGAGGTCGTCTCCAAGAATTCCTGGATGGATGGCCACCTCTTATTCCTGTATTTGGGATCCTCCTTCGATTGGCTAAATCCATACGCCTGGGAGGTGTTTCCTCCAAAAGCTCTTCTGGTTCATTATCTCCGGATGACTCTACATCATTAGATATAGATAGAACTTTTATTTTAGTTGAAATGCCTTCAGCAGGTTGAGGCCCTCTGAAGTACTTCCTCAGTGGAAATATATCTGGAATTATACCTGGTGGTCTTGTAATTATCACTTTAGTCACCAAGGTATCCATCCCATGCTGGTTTCCTGCTACACACTTATAGTATCCACTGTCGGAAAGCTGGCTGTGTCTAATGATGAGACTTCCATTTATAGCCACAAGTGTCCTGGAATTGTTTTGCCACTTGTTTACAATGCTGCCATCAGGACGTATCCAGTGTATATCAGCATCGGGGGATCCAGTAGCAACACATGGAAGAGAAACAGGTCCACCTGCAAATCCTTTTACTGGCTCTGTTACTCCTTCCAACCCAGGAGGAGGGCTGGAGGAGTCTTCTACTGTTAAGCGAAGTGGTAGGACACTAAGGTCATTTGAAACCTGTACAATACAATAGTAAACTCCTGAATTGGAATGATTAACCGATTTAATTTCAAGAATGCCAGAATTTAATGCCGAAAACCTGTTGTCTCCACTGCTATAAGGTGTTTTTATTGTTGAGCCATCGGGAAGCATCCATTTTACTGACTGATTACCTGAGCTATGTATAGAACAGCTCATTTCAACAGAACTTCCCACCACAGCCACCTGCATTGTTCGAGTGTCATTTTTGGATTCTATAAAAACCCACTCTCTTTTCTGCTGTCTTATATATTCAGGCTCCACAACTTGAGTTATACGGGTGCTGAAAATAAGTCTTACATTTTTACTGGTAGACTGAAGTCTGTTTAGCTGGAGGTCTAATGATGACTGCATTAACCACTGAGGCTCAGCAGCTATATTGGCTTTCACTCCTGTATAATATAGAGCATCACGTTCAACATCTTGCCGATATCTGTAGCTAACATAAGGGTCCTTACTTAGCATAATCTCCCTTTGAAGGTGGGCTGGAACGTCACTGTAGTATGCAATCAATCTCCACAACTTCTCATAGCTTGACCTGTCAATAGGACACTTTACATCTAATGTTAGTGTCACGTTTGCTGATATTTGATGTTGGTTAACATAGTTCCAGCCAATGCTAGTCTGCTCTTTGGGCTCAGTGACAAGGCAGAACAAGTCTACTTGATTTCCATGCTCATCGGACAAGCCAAGGGAAATGTTGCCAAGGGGTTGAAGAAATTCATCTGTTGTCAGGAGATCACTTTCTGTGTCTTCTGTGGAAATAGCTTTCTTGTTTGGAGTGCTGACAATGGGGCTATTGCAAGTAGGGTTCTCTAACTCCTGGAGGTCTTTCCTCTTTAGGTGTTTTGGAGATGTACACACAGGGCATAGTTGTCCTTCAGGATAGGCTTTATCTTTTTTACATTTCAGCACACCTAAAATTGGATAAAAGAGCTATCATAAAAAATAATGTGAAAAAAGTTATTTTATCTTAAGCAGTATTGTACTGCTTTAATACCAGTTATATCATATCATAATTGATATAATTTGATAAGAACATAAACATTTTAATCTGTAACAATGTCAATAAATACCTGCTGAATTTGTATTCCACTCTTTGAACCATTTGAAGCGACAGTCACAAGTCCATGGGTTCCCATGCAAAAACAAACTTTCAAGGTAGGGCATCCCAGTAAGCATCCTCTGTGACAGTGTAGTCAGCAAATTATCCGAAAGGTGAAGCTGCTTCAGGGAGGACACTGGAAAGTGCCCCAGAATGGAGAATGTGGAGAATGTGGCTGGATGAAGCTGCTGAAGCTGGTTGCCCTCCAGTTGCAGTATTCGTAAAGAGGTGAGGCCTTGAAATGCATCCGGATGGATGAACTCCAGTCTGTTGTGATCCAGGTGCAATCTAGTAAGACTCCTGAGACCCATAAGGGCTTCTCTGCTGATAACCTTCAGCTTATTATAGCTTAATTTCAGCATCTAAGAAAAAAGGAGGCATTTAACAAGATATATTGCTTTAGTTTACATCATAATTCAAATATAAATATTTCATTTGCAAATGCGCTATGTGACATATAAAAGCAAATAGCAGTAAAACACACATCGTACAATATTATTTTTTAAAGGAAACTGTATGCGAAATGTTGATAGCACCTGAAGAGATATGAGGTCTCGAAATGTTCCATTAGCAATCCGGTGCACATCATTCCCATGCATCAAAAGGAGCTCAAGTTTTCGTAATCCAGCAAAAGAGCCATACATTACCCTACTTACACTATTAAACCTGAGATGAAAATAGTAAAGGGGGATGGATCAGACAATATAAATATATTTCAGTGTACTTGCAAATCCTGCATGGAAAAGGTAAAATAAGTACAGAGTATTTGTGCAAAGTCGTACTCTTAAGGCCATCTGTAAAACTTGCTAACAATTTCCCCTCTTGAATCACAAGACGTTGAAATTTATTCTGAGGATAATATAAACTTGGCACAGTCTTACCCTAAGTTCATTCTCTCCACCTGTATGGGCACGCCTGCTGGCACTGTAAGTAAGGAGCGGAACGTGCAGTGCACCTCTGCGGGCTGGTGGCATGTACATGGCCTCGGGCAACACCACACCACGACGGGCAGTGCTCCAATCACCAACATCATGAGGACCTGAACATATAACTTTCCCATCTTCAGATCCACAGCTTAACACTGCAAGGAATGCAAAAGTTGGAGCAAGACACTTCAAAATTGCCTTCAAACGAATACATTAAAAAGTGTGATTTCTACTACAGTAACATTTAAGCACAACTGGACTTAAAAGACAGACATAAAAAACTCTTAAAGGCAATTCTGTGCTTATTTTTATAAGTATTTATAGCTAAGTGGACTTTTTGATTATGCTACTCATAGTAAAATTACTTTATTAATTAAGTATAATTAGTCAAAAAAATTTGCAATTTTAAAGTCTAATGTTTAATTTAACAGCAATTCAGGTAATTGAATTAAACCCCAAAAATACCAAAATACTAAACCCCAGTAGAAGAGAAAGTCCAACCTTGCTTTATCCTTGTATGGGGAGATTCTTCTAACTACACTCCAACATGATTGTGGTCCACAGCACCTCTCAAAATATCAACTCGAGAGATTATGACGTGATAGTCCATTGACAGCAATTTAACTGATAATAAAATAAAGAAAAGAAATCAATTTCCAGTGTTTATTTCCCGTCGGAGAATCCAAGATTATTCCCGATGGATGAACTGTGATGAAGGGAAAACGTGTAAACGATATAAATAAATGTCTACAGGTAAGATCTTAGAAAAGCAGGACGAGTCTGAGAGGTTCCCGCTGTTTAGCAGCGCGTTTTGTTTGGAAGAGAAAGAGAGAGAGAGAGAGAGAGAGAGAGAGAGAGAGAGAGAGAGAGAGAGAGAGAGAGAGAGAGAGAGAGACTAGTGAGAGAGAGAGACCAGTGAGAGAGAGAGAGAGACCAGTGAGAGAGAGAGAGAGAGAGAGAGAGAGAGAGACCAGAGAGAGAGAGAGACCAGAGAGAGACCAGAGAGACCAGAGAGAGACCAGAGAGAGAGAGAGAGAGACCAGAGAGAGGGAGAGAGAGACCAGAGAGGGAGAGAGAGAGAGACCAGAGAGAGAGAGAGACCAGAGAGAGGGAGAGAGAGACCAGAGAGAGAGAGAGAGAGAGAGAGAGACCAGAGAGAGAGAGAGAGAGAGAGACCAGAGAGAGAGAGAGAGAGAGAGAGAGAGAGAGAGAGAGAGAGAGAGAGAGAGAGAGAGAGAGAGAGAGAGAGAGAGAGAGACCAGAGAGAGAGAGACCAGAGAGACAGACCAGAGAGAGAGAGAGAGAGAGAGAGAGAGAGAGACAGACCAGAGAGAGAGACCAGAGAGAGAGAGAGAGAGAGAGAGAGAGAGAGAGAGAGAGAGAGAGAGAGAGAGAGAGAGAGAGAGAGAGAGAGAGAGAGAGACCAGAGAGAGAGAGAGAGAGAGAGAGAGACCAGAGAGAGACCAGAGAGAGACCAGAGAGACCAGAGAGGGAGAGAGAGAGAGAGAGAGAGAGAGAGAGAGAGAGAGAGTGTGTTTGTATGTGACGGGAGAAACGAGTGCATGCGTCTGCTCACAGTGCGCAGGACGGCGCGGGGGGGGGGGGGGGGTGGGGGGTTGACCGACACACACACACACACACACACACACACACACACACACACACACACACACACACACACACACAAATCATTATATAAGGTCCATAGGCCCACCTGTTAAACAAAGACTTGTGATGTAGGTGCAGATTTCTTCCATATATGCATAATGCCTCTATACTTTAGGGTAGAGAAATAAAACACACACTCTTTAAACATCCAACATTTCTTCCTAATTCTTTCCTCAAGGATGCTATTCTGTTTTAATGACAAAAATAATATAAAATATTACAACTAGTGAAAAGAAAGAAAGCCTTTGTATAGTAGTATATAGTTTATTACATTTTGGCTTTTATGTGAAAATGTCAATCTTACCATGAAAATATGAAGTTATAAGGTTTTTGTATTACTAAATCACAGATGTCAACATTTGTTGGTATCCAACCAATAATACTCATGTGAGGTCTTTTCATTGTCAAGTAAAGGCTATTTTTAGAATTGTCACATTCATAACCCAACATTTTTTTACATACAATAATTATTTTATGTTCCATAAAGAGCTATCCCTAGACATTTGTTGTATATTATTGGTTGTGGTTTGTTCATTTTAATTTACAGAAATCTTAAGAAGTTTGTTGTCTCCATTTTTCTGATGTTTAAACACTATCGACAAGGGTTTAGTATCATATCGACAGTTGGCTCTAACTGGAAACAGCTATTTGTGTTTTTAATGTCACGTACAATGCAAAATCTCACGTCCACAACGTTGGAATTGTACTATTACAATTAATAATAATAAAAGCTTTATGATGATTGGCATACCCAATAAGCAAATTTATAAGTTGTTTAAACAACATACTAAACATGTCTCACACTGCTACAAATGGGCAGGTTCGTTTCAGCGGTGCAAAGGTCAGAAACAGTTATACACTAGAGTTATTCTAAATGGACTATGACATAGTCCTGCTTCTATATGGTCAAATGATGACCTGAAATTTTGCACCTGGGACAGATTCAATTTTCCTTCGTCATCAAGATCCTAACATGTTGCTGAAAATCAAGCTGCTTTGCTAAAGCTTTAAACATTAATAAGTTTTAATTTCTTATCAACAGAAATTTTACAGAAAAATCTGAGCTATTTCAATTTAGCACTGTTTACTAAACTAGACATGCATATGGCCAGTTCCATAAAAAGTTTTTACCAAAGGTTTTTTACTATACCAATAGCACAGATATCAACATTTAACAGTTCATAAACCCATGCGAGGTTTCTCTGTAAGTTCTGAAGCAGTGGTTTTATTTTTAGTGCATTATATTTCATACTCAAGTAAGGACTGTTTTTAGGGATTGTCACTTCCATAACGCTACATATTCTTTATAAATAGACACATAAAAATGGAAATATGAAATCTTTTTATGTGAAATTATAAAGATTCCTTGTCCATTAGTTGGGTATTATTGCTACCGGTTTGTGCATATTAATTCGCAGAAATTCTACATAGTTTGTCATCTCCTAGTCCCCTATTCTCATATTCATGATGCATGTCTATTTCCTTTATTTTAAAAATAGAAAACTTGTGCATGGACTGTATTTTTCTGATGTTTATACTTATTCATCGGGGTAATTCATCATTTAGTAAAGTATAAACAAATTAAGTGTATTATGAACAAATGCATATTAAGAGTGTTTTATGTCACATCCATAACCTAAAAGGTCACATCCATAACGTTCGAGTTGCTCATATATAAACACAACCAAAAGTGTACATAGTGTACTGTAAATCTTTACAGTGAAACAGTTTCAAATACATTTATTACATGGCCATGAGTGTAGACACAAAGCATTTCTATATATTATAGTCAATTTAATCCCATGAAACTGTAAACATCAACATATTTAAAGTTTGTTAACGTATTGTTAAGACTGCAGTTTAATACAGTGTAAAGCAAACATGTCAGAGACATGTTGAATTTCAAGAGGCATGAAGTCATAACAAAGTAATAAAAGGTGCTTCAAAAACTTTATTTTTTATTTTTGACAACGTCCCTGAAGTGATTTGACAGTATTAAGGTATAGAGGGAGGCATTTAGGTTGCACATGTTTCCAGACACTGTTTAAAAACAAATGGGACTACCATTTATCAATGAAGCTATGGACGCAGGTTCTGTCCACCTGGTTCGCACATGTGGTTCCTGAACTTTCCTCTGACAGGGAGATGACCGCAAGACATAGTGCATGCACATCATTTTACAAAATACCTTTTGAAGTGACTAGAGCTGTGCTTTTGTCAGCTGAGAGGTCTTCATGTTACACAACATAAGACAAGACAAAGTATTGATTCATGTATGCATACACTTTCACCATTTCACATAATCTTAGATGACACCTTTGGCAAATGTAAAATATTGCACCTGCTTCTTTGAGCCTCAGGGTTTTGCAGAACTTTTCCAGCTGTATCGGTTTTTTGTGGTCCTCTTTAGTCCCTAAAATGTGTCTCATATTAATGCTGGTCCTGGATAAGCCTTTTCATTGAAAGGGGAAGTCTCCTTTTCCACATCATTTGACCATCTGGTCCAAGACTGACCCGCCGAACACAACCCAGTAATAATAAACAACAGTACCTAGACAATGAAGCCTTGTTTATTTTCATTGGTGGTCCAACCACATATGTTAGAATAATAAGAGGAAGACAAACGATCTTAAATGGATAAAGTAGCTTTGATTTACGCTTTCATACATTCCAATAAAGAAACGTGTTGTCACATAGCACATAAAATAGACTTTATGAATTATGAATCATCTGATCGTATCTGTTATCACCATACGTCTTAAAATATTCCAATCCTTACCTGAACTCCAATGAAAAAGGCAGTGATGGACATTTAAAGGGCATATGACAAAGAGGAAAAAGTTAAAGTCAAGCACTGACAAGACAGATATGTGCCATGTTGTTCAGCTGTTTGCTGTATTTGCTTTTGACATCCTATAATCTTCAGTGTGGGTATTAAAGCTTACCATGTACATTTGTAGGCCGTTACGCAGAATTTTTTGTCTTGACGTTTAGATCCCGAGGGACTCCATATAGACAGAACTAAATAATAAACAGCCGCTCAACCTGCTGTATGCAGCTGGGCGATTGCTCGGATCCATTAAAGACCAATGCACGTCTTATTCTGAAGCCTTAACTGTCGACTGGGAGCCAAACTTCAAAAGTCAAGTGTGTTATTTCTGTGCTACTAGGAACCAAATGGGAAAAATAATGATTTTTTAAACACTTCCCTGTCTGTCATTGGTACGCCCAAAACTCACATGGAACGCTATGCCAGGCAGCTGGAAAACTTAAACAAGCAGAGCTGTGTTTTGAAAGTACAGCAGAGCCAAAACATATTTGACACAACATATTCGAAATTCTAACATAAATAAAAAAGTGTTCTGTCGGCATTTGTTAATACATCAAATAAATAAATAAATGTTTGTGCCAAACCCGCAATTCAAGATTTTTTCCATTTGCACAACCAACGAAATAAAATAAATACCTTTAGAAAGTGATGCATTAAAAGGTGTATTCAAGTCATTTTGTAATGTAGCACGTTTACCATTGCACTGTCTGCTACTGTAAATCACATGTTGTCATCCACAACCCAACACCTGAGCTGGATTATTGTGATATGAAAGTCAACAAATGAAAGAACAGTGTGTAATACTGCAAAATCATGGAAGGGGTATGTGGAAACTACTTGATATAAGAAAAAAACGCTAAAGCAAACACGTCCCGACACATTCGCTTTTTACTGGTTTTTAAATGAAGGGGTATCAAGCAGTCACAGTGATGTGCAGGCCAGACTAATCCAGGTTTTTTATGGGTTTATGTCCTCTAGGAAGATTTTCCAGTCCCCAGAGAGAAAGGCATATTCTGATTAAAAGACTTTAATAAAGACCATCTGTGGAAGGCCACTTCAATAAATACCTTTTTTATGTTGTCACACTCAAAGGAAAGCGTACAAAGAAAACCAAAGCGGTGTTAGAAAGATAATACAAATTGGTAAAAAGTTTTCCTCTACCTTGACAAAACCAAACCGCAATACAATATAGTTGATGTCAATGTTAATTCTTGGATAACCTTTTAGGTGAAAAAGATAATATAAATCAGGATTATCCCAGAAAGCCCAGATTAGACACTGACATATTTCCAACATGTCTGGGGCAGATCACAAACAGATGCTGAGCACAGAAAGGCAAATGTCTACTGTATGTACAGGATTATAGAACATCTACCTGTAGCAACGGTAATGACTTAAACATAAACCTGCTCACGTAATGAACTCAACAGCTGTGCAACACATCCAAAGAATGCCTTTGACAAACATTCACGTCTGAAAACAATGAACGGTTGTCTAGCGGTTTTGCCCTGTGCTACTAGTTGGATTCCTGAGACATTGTTTCAAGACAATCAAAATGAAAATAAACTCTAGACTCAATCACTGGGCCTGTGGGCCATTAATGCTGCCGAACGGAAATATTTCTTCAACTTTCGACTGAAATATTTTGGAAAAAACTTTGTCATAGCAAGGGTGTACCGGTTACGGTCTACTAATACATTAGCGTTCTAAATATTTATACAAGAATACAAGTTTACATCTATCCTTCCCTGGTAAATAAACAGACCCCTTTTTTCAATTGTGCACAGCAGTTTAACATGCAAAACTTGTCCTGAGAGGTCAAAGTCTTGTCAAGAAGTAGCTGAGAGCAATAGCTGACAGCATTCATTTTTTTAACAGATGTATCTTTAAACAAACCCACATGGAGTCCTTTGGAGGAATGTAGTGAAAGGCTCGAGTTGGACGAAAAGTTTTTAAGTTGACCTCAGAGGAAGAGACCCTGACAGGATCCACACAAAGCTCAAGGAGGTGCTCCTATGGGAGACTTGTGATATGAGTTTCACTGCTTAGTAATGCACATCAAATGATAATATTATAATGATAGCGTGCAAGAATCTTCATGCGGCAGAAATTATCAAGATACTGTATCTACACTTAGAATCAGTGTTGTCCTATTGTGCCTCTGAAATGAGATAAATGTAACATCTGTTTTATGGGAAGGAAAGCAAGAAAATCTCTTTTAATGTCTCCCTTAACAGTAATCCAGAATTTACAGTATTCCAGAGATTGGCGCTAGTTGTTGGATAGGGAGGATGCCTGAAGAGCTTTATCTCTGGAACGCTCTACATCTCTGGAGGGGTTTTTCCATTATTTTAAAAATGTGCTTTATATGCTATAAATGTAGAATTTTAGAAGTCCCCCTGTGGTTGAATACATTACCCCTTGAAACTAATTTGTGAACAAATTACATATTTAATGTTTTTACCAGCCTCAAAATAGATTGAATGCAACTCTACACCTTTATTAAGGAACCGCAGATACTTGAATATGGAAATTATCCTAACCTTCACTCAATCACGCTTGACAATTGTAGATGCTGCTAAACTAAGCGTTTAAATGTGTTAATTGGTTGCAAGGTCTGTCTTTGACCTTAAACTGTGTTTCGTACACTTTAGTTTTATAAAGAAAATGAAACAGCAAATGTTTAATATGATGAATTTGTAATTGACTTCCATCAACACATAAGGGCTACTCGGGAAATGTCAAGCCTATAACCTTTTTTATCAATGTTTTGTCTTAAGTCTTAAAAGCATTTGTTTTATTGGATTTTTACATATTAAATTAAATTGTTTATATTTTCCATACGTCTGTTGTTTGTTGGCTTTCTTTCCTGTTTAGAAGATTACTCAGCATTTAAATCTCATTTGTAAAACATTTAAAAAGCATAAATTGAACCCAACTTTAGAGAAGCACACAAAAATAGTTCCCAGATAACAACTAAATATACTACAAATACTTAAATGAATCATGAATCACTGGTGCGTAGTGTGTTAATAAAGCATTAATTAATACATTTAGTAGAATATAATAATATTATAAATAACATAAATGTAGTTCAATCATTTACTAATAATCGTCTACTTACACTTTTTAAATGTTTTTAGAAACCACTGACAATTCCAAAGTCACTGGATTGTTGATGTTGTACAACCTTATTAAGAAACAATAAAGTAATAATTGATAAATAATAAAGGACAGTTTTTAAACACATTATTTATAATCTATGAATACTGTTCGTATAAATGTTTTACTAATGTCTATCAACAATAAGATAATGCTTAATAAATGATGAATATAAATTATATAAATATATATGATAACTATGAATGATATAAATGATAACTTATTACTTATACTTAAGTACTGTCACCACTTACTCATTAGTGCATGATTCATACTTAATAAAGTTCTGTTTTCAATATTGTCACATCCATAACACTACATATTCTTCATAAATAGACACAAAATATACAAACTATTATATGTTTTATAAAAAGTTATCCCTTGTCCATTTGTTGTGTATAATTGCTTTTGGTTTGTGCATTTTCATTTACAGTAACTCTACAAAATTTGTCATCTCCCTAAAACCGTGTCCTTTTTGTCACATCCCTAACACTTGTTTCTTACCTTTTAATAAATAAAAAACCTATTAAACCCTGGAAATGCCCAAAGTCAATATTTAAAATGGATTTTTGCCATAGTGGGTCTTTAAAGTAGTACAATCTTTGTAAAATGCTAACATTCACTTTATGCTGAATATGCAGCAACAACAACCAATAATAAGAAACATTTTGAGTTAATCAATTTATAATTTTTTTATTAATTTTACATTTTTCTGTACATTCATGTCTTTTCATGGCACATATATTTTCTTTAAGACAAGATACTGTTATTATTTGTAGAGTACTGTATGAAAAGACATGCCCAGATAAATCCTTACCAGTGTTTTGTTTTACAAGTCTTGTTGTTTGAAGCAGCGGTATAGACTGTAGTATCCTCACTTCAAAGAAAGAGATAGTAAGCTAATTTAAGTCCACCAGTGTGACACTAATAACAGAGTGATGACAAGAGTTACCTTTGAAGACAGACCCTTGCTGTTTGCATCCTAATGTCAAAGAGTTACAAAAAGTTCATGATATCAACCGGTTACTATTGGCACATCAATGTACTGTACACTATTGGTGAATAAATGAAATATACTTGAATATTAAGAATGATTTCGTAGATAGAATATTGTTGTGCCAGCACATTAAAATTAGAATGAACAGGAAGCCAGTGTTAACCCAGTATGATGGGTTAAAAAAAACATTTTTGCAAATTCTGGGTAAAGAGAGGCACATATAAAGATGTTAAAACATACCAGATTTTGATTTATTTCAAACCGTTCCAAATCGTATCTGAGTTATTCAATGGCAAATATTAGAACTATAATAAAAATAATAGTATATAACTGCAATATCAAATTCAAGTGTTTCATTTGAAATCCTTGCACATGAACATGTGTTAAGAAATGAAGCTGTTATCACTGACCTGGAAATGTCTGAACTGACATCGCACCCAACAGCAACATAGGTTGATAGGAAGGCCTAAGGCAGTGCTTAAACTTGACGTGTGCTGATGGTATGATAAATCTTTGAGTTGTCTTTCAGCCATGAGCATTAGTTTTATGTTTCCTCTCTCATAGCAAAGACATCTCCTGGAAACTATGCCAGAATACACTTCACCTCTGCCAGGGCATGACTCACTTGTCTGCTGGTGCCTATTGAGTATGTCAGTGTGTCAGGGACTGAGGGGCTTTTTACATTCTGTGACAGGAATGACAGCAAGGAACTGGGAGACCTTCTGCAGATAATTATTCAAATGGTTACACTTCATATCGCATTTTGAATATGATGATATATAAACAAATAATATTATATATACAGCGAAATATACTGAGAAAAATAGATGTTTGTAAATTTTTCAACACCTGTTGTATTTAGCTTGGTGTTTACCAGCCAACAATTATGACGCCTCTGCTTGCATACAAGAAAAAAGACTGAAAATCATTGCACAAAAGTAATAACTCAAACCAAGCCTAATAAGACGGATGATGCAAACTGACCACAAAACAATTAATCTATAATAGAGGCTTGGCAAGATGTGAAGACATTGGTAAAACAGCCATTGAAATGATTTGCTGAATGGCTTTTGTGTATGGGTCTGGTTTTCTGCAAAATTCATGAAGTCAAGTCAAAGCAATTCAGAAATAACACAAACCAGTGGTGGATGGAAGAAATCTGGTATACATAATGCTGGCATTACAGCATTTTTTACACCGGATGTGTGTTAAATGGTAAGGATCAGTGAAAAAAGATTTGTATTTTGTTACAAAGGTTAATCATGACTATATGTGTATGAAAAGTCTCAATTATTCTTCAAAGTAGATAATCTTTTAAATATTTGGAAATGCGCAGATCTAAGTGTAATATGTCTTCAATCAGATCTTTCACTTCTCAAGTAGATTCCCTATAATTTGATTCTCATTTGGGAGCAGACCTCCCCTCTAATCAGGCCATTGGAGTGCAATCATGAGAGCAGTTCCCCTCTACCCCAGAGGCTCTGCCAATGGCCGATGAGATCTGAGTAAGCATATTTGTTCAATGACCATTACCGGAGAGGCCTGCTCCATATTCAGCTGCCGTTACACTCAACAGCTGGTTAATCAAGAATTATTACAACATTTCCAGTGTGAAAATGAGGGATATGTGATGACCTAGTTATGGTCTTTTTCTCTCTGCCGACCTTAACTGTCTCTGAGAGTGAGAGGAAACTTTGAGGTGTATGTTTAATATCCGGACGCTTCAGATTACGGATACACTGAGGAATGAGGGTGAAATGCTAGATTATAGATTCATTTTGCCCTTTTGTCCAGAGTTTAAAATACGGTTGTCGCAAATACTTGTTGGCAATAACTATGATCTAATAACTGTGATCATTAATATTGTGTTTATACAACAAATATGATAATATTGTAAATAATTCATAACCACTTAACTTTTATAAATAAAATAAATATTCTAGGTCCCACATTTTTTAAAGAACCATCCCTTTTTTTTCCTTTTCTTAATATGAAGAATCCCTTTTCATCACCAAAAACCAAGAAAGGTTTTTCAGATATTAAAAGCTGTTTATGGAATCTTGATGTTTGTCTATTGAATTGTAAAGCATCTTCATTTTTTAAACATTGTGTTTCTGCCTGACACTTTAATCTAGTAGAAAGTGGTATTGCAGAAAGCAGTAAAACAATCAAACAAAAAATTTAAAAGAGTAAAATAACTGGTAAAAAAAAAGAGTAAAAAAATTCATTTTTACAAAAATACTTATGTACTTAAATACATGGTTATACTGCATTTTAGGTGTGATTTATTGTTCAAAATGTAGAGACACAACTAAACAAAGAAAATGAAAGATAAATATCAATGATAGCATTATTTTGAAATATTATGTCAACAGATATCCTGATAATATAATTTTTTAATTTTTTAATTTTCTTCTCTCCTGTAAAGTTACTTTGAAACAATATGCATTGTAAAGAGTGCGACGAAAATCTATTGTAAGTATCAACCCTAACCTGAATGTACAGTAAATGTGGCAAAACTAAAGGTTGCAGAGCGTGCATCCTCACAGATCATTCGATTAGTTACCACACCACACCCATCCACCCCCTCACACAAACGTTTACATCACATTATGTGTTTATCTTCATTTAAGACAGGGATGTGAGCATTATGAGTGGAGAAAGGCAATCAGTGCATGACTTCGAAACAGATGCATTTTGAGTTGATCCTGAAACACTATCCAGCTGTCCGACTTTCTTTGTTTACTTTGAGCAAATCTCTTAGAAGTGTGTTGGACGCAATGCTTGAAATGAAGAAATTGTTTACATATCTACTAAAATATGACTGATGGTTTGCAGTTTGTCGCTTGCTTCATTACATTTTATTGATGTGATTTCTTAACAAAGCCCAAAGCCAATACTGTCTGATTCACATTACTGGAAAATATTAAAATCGGAATAGCATCCACAAAATATGACTGCTCCTGAAAAAGCACAGGCGTCTCTGTGTCAACACTTAAACACTAAAAAGTCGATACGTAATGAAATATAACTTTATATATAATATTCTACTTTCTGATTCTTCAACCACCAAGTCTTCCTTCCAAATTAGACATGAAATATGTAAGCAATATGATAAATCATTTGGGGTTGAATGCAATGAAAACACAATGCTTATATAACATGTACTTTTTTTCATTCATGCTTTATTCTAAAAAATTTAAAAAAATGCAAACTTTGTTGTATACAACACTCAGAACCCAAAGCAGCACCAAACCCAAATAAGAAATGCAGTATCTTTAGCACTGGATCTTAACTAAACAGTCCTCAAGGAGACTGACTTCCATCCAAATATGGTATAAACCATTGCTGTTTTCCTACAGACCGAGACAGAACCTCTCAGATGGTGAGTTTCCCCTAAGAAATAAAAGGTGTGTCGGTAAAAACCTGCATGAGAAACAGCTGCTCAGAAAAGTTGATGTGTTCAGAGCCAAAGACAGACTTAAGACCAACACGTGCAGTCAGCTTCATCTCACAAAAGAGTGCTTTTGCTTTGTGTAGCCCACTAATGGCTTTCTGTAGAGTCCTGTGTTCTTTCATACACTGTCGGTGCACTCTGCGACATGGCCAATTGCCAACACAATGCATTTGTAGATGTTCCGGAAATGTGTGTCCGAAAAAGTAAATGAGCACACACAAACATTTGACAATTTGTTTGGCACAACAGTCTCGATGGTGCCTGACGTATAGTTGTGACATTGCATTAGGGTATTGCCAACTCCTCCAGTGGGTGGGGTTCACACTATGATAATATCTTATTATAGGCGTGGTGATGGTCTGATGACAGGCCTCTTTGACATCATAAAAACCTAAAGCAATTAAAGGTCACTTGTTAGCGCCATTACGATGGGTTACCCAGTAGTTTTGTTTCTGAACGGAGGCACTATAGGGATATTTTGACATATGCACTTCAGAAGACAAGGGGTTAATTCAAAGTCATTTGAGTGAAGAGAATAACAACAAGTACACTGAATTTCTTATGTGAAACAATTTATAAACTAAAAATTTATATATTTAAAGCTTAGAAATTAAGTAAAAATATTGCTTAGGTTTGTTTATATGAAAGTAAAAAATAAAACCTGTAAAATAAATCTGAATTCGTTAACATTTTTACATGTTTATTACATGTTTATTACCAATAAATATTTGTATAAATATAATATAAGGACTTAAAAATATAAGTAAAATGTAGAGAAATTAACTGTTGAATTTTTATCAATTATTTCAATACTTTCCACTGACAAAATCTATTTATTGTCTTTAAAGATTTAATATAAGTGTTATTAGTAAAATATTTTTTTAGTGTAGGAATTTGGAGGTATTGACTCGATCAGGCGGGGAACAGCTACTTTTTATTCCTTTCTTGGCTGAATCCATCATGCAGTAGATGTCCATTATATAGAAATGTGTTCCCTATAAGTTTCATATAGTTTAATTTCACTGTTGCATAAAAATGGGTTTACACGGTCAATTCAGTTACTCGAAATAGTATGAATACTATATTTCAAAAGTGCTTAGTCTATCACCCTCTAGTCCAGTGTCTCCTGAATTTCAACAGAAACAAACTTCAGATTTTACATCCAATGACATCATCCAACAGGAAGACTGCAAATACACATGACAAATTAGAAACTTAAAATCGAAAGTTTAATTTCATTGTTCTTTAATTTCATTGTTAAGGCAGCAAAAATGCATCAGAAAGTAGTCGTCATTTTAAAGTGTCTGACGGCTCATGTAAATTGGGAATATATTACACAGCAAAAGTCCAGAGTTTTGCGCAGACATAAGTCTCATACATTACACCATTTCCTAGCAGACTGGGGACAGATCTATCTTGCAGGCATCCAGAACATCTTAAGGGAACTATTCAGTAAAATTAGTCTTTCTCTGACAGAGCTAAATGTCCTTAAAATATTTAAACCACCGTCAAATTTTACAAGGAGTAGAACGGAGAACGAAAGTAATGTTTGAACACTTGTATAGGTGAAGTCTTACCACAGGGGTTATTGAAATAACCTAGAAATGATCTCATGGTACTTAAGCAGATGAGATCATGTGAGGGCATGCACACTGATGCTAATGTGTTTTGTTACCTGTTGAAATATACACGTTGTGCTTACACTTGCATATAAAACTGGACACTACGAAACACATGATTTAATCATTGTGATTAAATATTCAAGTTTAATTAAAGTGAATCATCCAAGAAATTTGTCCTGTAGTTAAAAAGGAACTTAAGGCTAGTGTGAATCAGTAAAGTTTATGGTGCCATCGACTGAAATTACAAGTTTGGACAGTGTGTGTTAAGAAGATTAGTCTATTAGTCAAATATTTTCACCCACATGAAGTTTAATTTCATGGTTATACATTTTACATTTTTCTTCATAACAGCTTGGTTTCAGGATACATTGCACTTGCAACCATCTTGAATACACTGTCCCAATTTAAAAGGAAATAATGGAAAGTATCAATAAAGTAAAAAATATATAATTACAAATAAGTATAAAAATTCTATGCTGTGATTTAACAACCATTAAGTTCATAGAACTTCATTTTAGTCTTTGCTTTTGCAAAAAAAAACTTAAAAAAACACAGCAAAAGGTTAAACACAATATAAAAAGACAAACAAACATCATTAACCGAATATAATCCAACACCTCTTTATACTGTATGTGCAACTGACAGTGCTTTAGGTTGTGAAGATGTGAATTTCATTTGTATTCTGAAAAGTTGGTTTCTATAGTATAAAATTGCATGTGCAATTTCAAGTAAGTGTACTAAAATAGCAGACAAAGCAAATAAATGATCTTGAATTTGTCTTTGTTCAGTAGATATTTAACAATGACAGATCACTCATCAGGACAAAATTAGTAAAAAAAAAGGCATTTAGGAAAGAGGAAGAACTGTTTAAGCACACAGTAGCTATAAATCTAAACCCTTTCAAACAAAAATCAAGCAATCCTTTTAAACACATTGGGTACCTTTCGTCCTACAAAACAACTGTGCTAAATACTCATTCACACCGTTGCAAGGCAACTTTTGACAAGCACTGGCTAATAATTCGGTAGAGTTTGTGCACTTAACCAAAAATACATAACAAGATGCATAAACAGCACAGCATACAAAGTGTGTCTTCAACAGGAAGAATATCATGATAAGACAAAGATGTCAACAGTAGGTTTATGAGATCAAGTTTAAATAGGTAAGTGCTTCCTCTACTTTGCCAGGCATTGACAGTCTGACATCTTGGAAGAAATGTGTTCTCATGCTCTTTGGATTCTAATGTGCTAACACACATACAGAAATACCACATAGGTTTTAATGCTTACGAGGCTGGGGATCAACAAAGCTGGTTCAGTTTTATTGTCAGGCTGAAAGCACTGATTCAGCAATCTGTTTAAGCTAAGAGTCATCAGGAAACCATGTCTATACACTTTTAGGTAAGCAACGACATTGTCTTGATCCAGCAAAAGGAACCTTTACCAGACCCTTTTTTCCCTCGATTTAAAACTGTTATTTAAAAACATTTCTGCATAATCCAAAGTGACCATATCAAAAAGAATTGTAATGTTCTTATTCAGTTTGTATCACTCTTTCAAGTCTGCAGATATGGAAAAAAAATAAGGAAATATGGATACGGAAAAGCAGGAAAGATTTTCCTACAATGATGGAACTATGACCTATTAATGATCCCTGAATGGTAAGATTAAATCTATAATTTTGTGTACAAGCCCTTCTGCCTTTCCACAAAGCCTTAGGAAAATCCCTTCAAAAGTTTTTAAAAATTTCCAGATCTTTAGCTGGTACTGGAGTGTCTTTCTTCCACTCGTCCTCAGGATAGGTGTCAAAGTTAGATGTGTCGCCTTCATGAGATACCTTGGGAACTATGGGCGGCTGCCACGGGAAAGAGTGAATCATTAAAGAACTGAACAGGGAGGTCTCTTAAATTCTATATGACAGAACTTTAAACTTTACCTTGAGTTTTTTACTGGTAACAAGATCCCAGTCTATTGTCTTAAACCATCTGTGCTTTTTGACATCATCAGCTCCATTCTGCAAACACACAAACAAATTCATATATTCATATAAATGTGTGACAATACAAACGGTATCAGTTGGGTTTCTGAAGAAACAGCGGGGTCACTATTGACTACAATCACTAAAGCCACTATGAAAAAAACTGGCAACTGTGACAAAAAAAATACTAAAAGCAATATTTAATTTTAAAAGCTCAAGGACTCAACAGGAGTTCATGGGTGGATACAGCCACAGCTACAATATATTAAAGATTCGGGTGTGAATAAACTTTAAAAAACATGCACTACCAAAGCCTCTTTGAAGTCTACAGGTGGTCTTTTACTTTTTATTTTTAAAGATTTTTGAGAAGGTCACAATTCGATAAATGGAGTTCTTTGTTTGCAAAAACCTTTTCTTTTAAGTCATATTAAATGGACAGTTCACTCAAAAATAAGGTACCCTGTATTCATTCACACATGACATTCTCCTCACAGGCAAATACAGTCTGATTTGTAATATGGATATTAGATCCAGATGCTTTATTAAACCATGGTCCGACGTGGAGTGTTCTTTTGATCACTGGTTGCTTTTTTAGTAGCTTTAAAATCTCAGCCCATTCACCCCTATAATAAAGGCAAGATAAATGCTATTGTAACCCTCACTTCATTCATCATATATACCTAGAATTTCTTGAAAGTGAGTAATTCAGATTTTTGGATGGACTATCACTTTGCAAAATAAACAAAATTTATCTCAAAATAAACATTTGTTTCTCCATTATTTATTCTCTCATAGAACTTAAATCATCCTCTTGTCATTTCAACTCTGTCACATTTATTGTATGAACACAAATCCAATAGAAGTGGAATTGGTATAGTAACCAACATTCTTTGAAATACCTTCAGTTGTGTTTTGGAGAAGAATAATTAAAATAACAAGAAGGTGAGTAAAATGATGTAGTATTTTAATCTTATTTTTGTTATATCTTAAAAAAGGTTAAGACTAACAATCGTGAAATGACTAATAACAAACAGTTATATGCAGGATTTGGGCTGATAAAGTCTGATCATGATGACAAGAAATCAATAGGTATTGGCAGCAAAATCCTATTCAGAGAAATCCTATTCAATATATTCTCTGTTATATATATGTATCTGTAGATTAAAAAGGAACTGTAAGCACTCTTCAATTCCCAGGCCAAAAAACAAGGATGGGTTTACCGGTTATAACTTATAATTTTTTTACAAGAAAGAGCTTCCAAGAGACATCCTTCAACACTTAAAAATAACCCTGAGGAACTTCACTTCACTCCACACCTCAGCAAATGTAATAAGGCATTGTTTTAAAAGAATTGTGTGGTCATTTTGATATCTGTCTATCTGTTTCTTACAGTATAAAAGAAAGTAGGACAGCTCTTGTAACCTGCAGAAGTATTTCAGAAACCTCTGGGTATGAGCCATACAGATCACTATGGGAGTATATGAGATACACATTTACTCAAGTGGAATAACAGATATCTGCACTTGTGAATGAGTGCTGCCAGCAGGACCTGGCCTTGCTGTGGAAACGGTGCAAACACAGCTGTGATTGGGCTGCCGGCTCTTAAATCCCCACTTTATGTCAAGGAGAGCATATCGAACGAAAGAGGCAAAAGAAAAGTGAGAAATTTACAACACACATACAGTCTGAGACCTCCTTTGTGAGATCTTTCCCAAATGGCTTGCTATATTTTTCTTAACCTATGTACACAATGGACACACTTTGATTTTCTAATCTTTGAAAGAGACTGTCTCCATGACCGTTCTGCAAGTGATAAAATGTGATTCATCCGTTCCGAAAGTGAGGTTGAAATGTGGTGCATTCGGATCTGTTGCTATAGTAATTCTCATATATATATATACAGTAACTCTCATAATGATGTAAAGAGACTTCAACAAGAGCAGTTGAATGTAAGGACAGAAGTGAAAACTGCATCCGTTAGTCATGTCTAGTTATGTCTGATCATGAGGATATTGCACACTTTGTATGACGTTACATATTCTCAACAAAAGTGCTTTAAATTTAATCTGATTGTTCAAACACATGACTATAAAAAAAAGATTACCAAATAAGGATAGAGTGTGAAACAAACTGTTCGAACAACATCATTAAATGGATTCGATGAGCTTTATAAAACATTTATCTTGAATATAAGGTTTAAGCAGCGTTCATTCCTCACGTGCTGGGAATAATAATGCGAGTATTAACTGTAGCTAACTGGAAAATGAAGCTCAGACACAACCGCTCATAAACTTCTCATGAGATCACCATCACGTTATGCGTGACAGGGTCCTGGCGTACGGCTGCCACCTCATCTGGCGCCGGTTATTTCGGAATTATTCCTTTGAAAGGACAATTTAGAAAACCAACTGGCATTAAATAGGCAACTGCTTAAAAAACTAAAACGGAAATGTTTTGCTGATAGGCTCCGGCTACAGTTCCTGTAGGCACATACGTCTGTTCGGGGTTGGAAGGCAGGTAAAGTGGAAGAGCTGCCTGGTGTCAGAATCCCTCTCTTGAGTGTTCAGGTAATCTCTCCAGAGCCTCGTCTCTTCCCCTCTCTAAAGATAGGCAGCCTCCTTATCATAACTGGAAGCATATGTGGCCAACTGTGGCCTTCGGGAGGAATATCTCACAGGACTCATCCAATGACTACCATTAGGCTTTATTAGCATGCAAAACTGTTCTAGAATCAAGAGCCCATATGGGCCCAAAGATGAAAGTATGGTCAAAACGTTCCCTGAGGTGAGATCAAAGATGCCGATTACTGTTGAAAGAGCAAAGCTAAATCTAAACATCTACAAAAACTTTACTTACCTTCATATTTCCAAGCCTTTTTGCCCGGTCGATTACCAGGAACTTTTTGATAAGATCTCTAAAAAGAATGAGAATTATAATGCAAAAATCATTTCAATAATAGGTTTCATACAGTATATACAATATAACAGTATGTACAAGTTTTGTGGTTTTGATTGTCTATCAATTGTCTAACGCAATTGACCTAATCTGAGGTAACAATTTCTGTTCCTGAGAGCTTCCTTAAGTTGTCTATCTGTCTAGAGTGCAAGGTTTGGATAAAAGCCATATGAGGAAACGCTGCTTTGATTGTATGTTTGTGTCTTGATGCAGCTGTGATGGCTTCTAGGACGTTCCAACAGAGAGGGGATACTGTCCTGTATTATTAAAAGTGTTAGTGTGGCTTGTTTGAACATCAAGACACCAAGATATGTGCTAAATCCTGAAGGCTTTTAGTTCAAAAGCACTAACAGTAGTGTTGAGTAAGGAGACACACGTCTGTCTATAATCCAGAGGCTTTGTCTTCGTCTACAGGCAGCCGTCGGTGTGTTTAACATGAGTTCATTAAAGGGCATTTGTAAATGGTTTAAGTGCATGTGTATCTTTGAACTGTCTTGAAAATGTGTTGTCAATCTTTTCAGACCCATTGTTGTAGAAATCCGGTGTTGCATTTTAAGCCTGGCCTATGACTATTAAGTACGTGTGAACATAGTTTGCTATGTCTATGTTACATTGCACTTATAATTATTGATGAACATACTTATTTATTTAAAAGTACCATATTAATCTTATAAAAGAATTAATAACCAAAAAAAAAGAATGCCCAGTGGTCTAAACCATCTGGCTCAGAACACAGCACTATTTCATGTAAAGGTTATGATTTTATTGGACGATGTGTTTTGTAATATGTCAAATGTCATTTCGTTGTGTTTTCCCTATCAAACTTACTTTACATAGAAATCCAGATGCCGTGGAAACTCCAGCTTTCCTGCCAGAATCTTCTGGTAAATGCCAAAGGGATTATCGTCAAAAAATGGGGGATACCTTTGACATAGAAAGAAAGCTAAATAAATATCTCATTAATATTTTTCATCCAAATGATCTTATGGTTTTTCAGGGATTTAAGTCAATTGTGATCAGCAGTATAATGCCTTGTAAACATAGATCAACCTGATAGAGACTCTGTATGCTGGCAAAAGACATCTTTTTTTAACAATCAATTAATCTGTCAGAATGACACAGAGCAGGAAAAACTTAAAAGATGCCGTAAGACACCCTTCATCTTATTGACAGCTTAGACTTCAATAAAGTTCAGCTGAAATGCTATAAATTCATAAACTTACTCTGTCAGCTCAGTTCTTCAAAGATTTATGAACTGACCTGACCTGGACCCCATACAAACAGGCACACATGCACAAACTCATCCATGTGTACTTAAACAATCAAACGTGAGTACGTCCACCAAAGCTCTAAGTTGCATTTGGTAAAATACAGAATGAGCTTTTAAGGGAGAGTTTATCCAAAAATAGCAAGCCTGTCATAGGTTGTTTCAAACACAAAAATAGATGATTGGAGAATGTTAGCACAGTTTGACTATAATTTTTTTTCTACTTATGATCCCCGGAAATCTCAGTTACTTGCATTCTTCTAAATATCTTTCTTTGTGTTTAACATAGAAGAACAATTGACAGTTTAAATATATTTTTGGAATGTGTATTTATTTACTGTACATAAGATGCTAATTAATCACTAGGCAATAAAAGGCCAGAAAAGTACCTTTGGCATGTAGAATAAAGACATAAACCATCAATAGAAATAAAAGAACTGTCTGGACAACTTGAATATCATATTGAAAATGATGTGGAATATTTGTTTTATTAAGATATCCAAATGAATATCATGTGCCTTCTTGTTCATGAGACAGATGTAGAATTATACAGAAAAGCAAAATAATATTAACACAATACACATATAAGAAAAATATGTGTAAAATATTCTTGGTCGGTATACAAAATTGTTTCTGTGCTCAGTACAGAAAAACATTTTGCATGATTCTATAACTTTGTACTGTGGCTTATACGTCTGTTTTATATAGTGTCTCCTGTAGTGTCTGGTAAAGTGATTCTTCAGCACATGCTGTGCAAACCATTACTTCATCCTTGCAGGCTTTTAGCTAAGACCTCCTGTATCTCAACTAGTGGAACACTGCTTTAAATTTGTTAAAAACACATACATTCCATTAATGTAGTCTAATAAATGTATATGTGTAAATGAGTAATGTTTACTGTAATAAAAACTAAAGTACACTAGAAAATTCACATGGAAAACAAATTCAAATGAACTACAAATGTCATCTACACTGCAATTAATATAAAGGCTCACTTTAAATGCAAAATTATAACAGCCAGTGAATCATTCAACTTGTTTGTTCAAAATGACTAAATCACTTAAACACAATGCAAGCGCGATTACAATTCCAAGAACGCAAAGAACGGCCTTGTGTTCTTGTGAAGACCGGTCTTGCAGGGCAGCCTCGAAAGAATGAAATCTGCCGAATTGACTTCTGGGAGTTTAAATGAGGTTGGTCCGCATCGGAATGCCACCCTCGAAATCAAGAAGACATGAAGGTACTTCAGTGCTTCCTCTGCTCTTGTGTTTCATGATTATTGGAACAGGACTTTTGCGATTGATGATGGTGTAAAAATGAACAAAATGATACAGGACAACTGAAGGACATCTCCCGATGAACGGCTCACTGAATCATAAACTTATTCGAGTTGTTCAAAAAACATATTCATTTAGGAGAGAAACATTTGCGAAATGGCACAAGCTAGCGTTTAAACAAAAGGTATTTCACATATGCAACATTATCAACCGTGCTATACTACAATTTAAGAAATAGAGTAGTATCACGAGTATTTAGAAGCTTTTGCATCGTGATGCCCATAGTACAGGTACACCTCGCAACCCTAGTCTTTAGTGTAACTGTTAGCAGTGGCTGAGGACTGGGGAAAAGAGAGAATAATGAAACTGAAACCTTTACATGACAGCACAGGTATCGCCAAAATTCCAGCAGACGATGAAAACAAGAAAAAGAGGGAGAGAAAACTATTGGGGATGGTTTGCTATTCTCTAAAATGCTTGAAAATACATATTGTATTATAAAATCTATGATGACACAATTAAAGTAAAATCTACTCTTCTTTAAATACTAACAACAGATAGAAATGTTATGAGCTTAGGAACTTATCAAGTCAGAGTTCCATTGGGATCTCAGTGTGAGGTTTGACTTCCCTTCTTACTCTCAGAGGAAGCTGCTCCTATAATTTCCCGTAGACCCTTTCTGTGATATTTTATTAACACATTATCTCTTATCTGTGCATATAAACACTTCAAACCAAATCCCAAACTCTTATACACAGCACATTTTATAAAATGATTAGACAACCAGATTAAACTCAGAAGTTCAACATTGCCATTTGTTTCAAAATGTGATTATAATATCAGATATTAAACAGTTTGGTACAACTATCAAAACTCATGAGTGAAAAAGTTTGACAGTATGACAAGAAAGAAAAATTATTTAACTTTTCTTAAATGTTAAAATATTACAAAGTAAACTTTAAAGTAGATATAAGCCTTTGTTTTGCGGTACTTGGGATCTTAAAAAGCATCTTTTCTTCTGTTTTAACTTTCAGAAAATGGAAACTTTTTAAAAGTTTTTTTTTTGATAAATTAAGAAATATTTAATAACTTCACATAATGAAACATAAATCCTAATTTTACTAAAAAGGTACTATACGCATGGACTGGATCCATTTAACATGCCAATATTAGACGGCAAAATGCTATCAAACCTTTATTTTAAACAGCAACTCACATTTGCTTTTTATAAGAGAAATTACATTTTTAATTAAATCCTTAAACAACCCCAATGTGTTGCTATATACTACTTTTACTTACTAAAGTGTAATCAACTTTTAATACAGTTTTTTCCTCTTGTAACCCGTTCCTACAGCATCTTGTATTCCACATTTTCATAAATTTGGTCACCCACAGAATACAAAAACAAACACTGCAAGACATCCATTTATACCCACACAGATGACTGGCCGGTCACTACATCAGTGTCATGAACCTTTGAAGGTATTCAGAGTCCATACAACAGAAGCTTGTCAAACCCAGGAGTAGTTTTTTTATGAAACAACTTGCTAAATTTAGACAAAGGGAAATACCTAGACCTTTGACACGTGAAGGACAAGCGGGTTAACAGAGTCAACTGAAGGGAGCTTGCATATGTGTGTGTGTGCATGTGTGTGTGTTTTTTGGGGAAAAATAAGGGGCCTGGTCTCCATTCCTCTCTCTTTCACTCACAGGAGCCAACACTTCAAAAGAGGTCTTGGATGAATAAAAAGGGTGGGTCACTTTTTCCTCCACACAAGAGCCTGTGAAAGCTCTGGGGTAGATTTAGAGTCAGCAACACGCAGGTGGGAAAATGAAGCAGACTGAATGGAATATACACCCAAGCATTGACAATTATTGAGTAGAGAAGAAGGGTTTATTTTCCCACCAGCTTTGGAGTCCATGTGACAAATGAACACATTTTCCATTGCAAGACAGAGGTTTCACTGTGAGACCGGTGTCTTGACACAACATAATTAACGACTCTGTAAATGATTCTGATTTAATTTAGGACTTATGCATGTACATCAGTACTTGCATGCATTTGTACAGACAGCTAATCAGAATTGAATCTCTTTTGTAAACATTCTGTTTTACAAGAAACAAATCCGCCCAAATTATATGTGTTTGTGTGTGCATGGATGTGTGTGTATTGCGAGAGTTTGCATCAACACTAAATTAAAACATAAACAAACTGAAAAAAAAAAATGTGTTAAATTAAACATGCAACACTGCACTGAATTTGTTGTAAGGTTTTATGTCTTTGCCATTTACAATGCTACGTTGCTGCCATCTAGTGGTGGAATTCTACTATGTGCTTTCCAGTATGAGCAGCAGAGTATTGTGTAACAATACAATCAGATCACAATTCGAGCTGATATACAATACTGGGTTCACCATTACAGATGTATCATACTATTTTCACAAAACAGATCTGATACTCAAATGACAGATTCCAAATATTAAAGTTTTCAATAACATTTGTTATTTCGTTAAAGAATCAATAAGTTTTAAAAGTGATAAATCAATCTGAATGTTAATTTATAATTATTTAAGAATATATTACCATAGCTTAAAAGCTGTGCAAAACATATCCTAATGTTTAAGTTTTGTGATCAATACATTGTTCTACCTGTTCAAGTTAACAGCAAACTGTTCCCTTATTTTCTTTTGAAAGTGCATTAAAGTGCAGTCTTGTTCATTATTTGCTGAACATTTATATAGAAACTGTTGTTGTTAAAAATTTGAATAAGGGCTTTTTGTTATATATTTTGTTGATTTGATTGCTACTTCAAAAAATAATAATGTACTATATTAACATGAAACATTCTTGTTAATTATTTCTGCTACTGTTTGAAGTCACAGAAATGCCTCCAGCACATGTCTGGCCATATTTATACTCCAATGATGCCCAGTGGTTGGTGACCATAACCTCATTCTGAGAACAATTTTAATTTTTCATGCTACTGTTTCAAAAAAACGTAGGTATAGTATGTGGCAAAGTTTGCCAATACTGTCCTCATGGAAATTTATGGGGTGTGTGGTGCCATAACAGCCCAGACTGCTGAAATTCCTATTTCAGCATATAATGCAGGCTAATAAACTAATATAGACAAATCCAACTACATTTCATATAAACAACATTTATCAGAAATTTAAAATTGCATTGTCTTACCCCGCTAGCATTTCAAAAATGAGCACACCCAGAGCCCACCAGTCTACCGCTCGACCGTGACCTTTACTCTGAATCACTTCTGGAGCCAAATACTCAGGAGTACCACAGAGAGTCCACGTCCTAAAGTAAGAACAAGTGAAAGAAGCAGAGAACACATGAATAATAAATGAAGTGAAGAGTAAGAAAAATATTGAAATAAATAAACATACATGTAACCTAGCTTAGTTTCATAGTTATATTTAACTAAGTAAATAATATGAGATAAACATGCACCTCAGAACCCACACTGACCGCTTGGATATAAAAAGAATAGCGACGGACAGCGCACAGAAAAGAGTGTAATTACAGAACACATTGTGACAGCTGGCTCTTTTGACAGGATTGTATTGGCTGTATACCACTTCAAGTCAAGGCTACGATAAGCGTAACAGTATATGGAGCTGGATGTCTGGATGAGAGCCCACTACGGTGTTTTATTTGTAGTCGAGGGTTTCTGATTACACGGAGTAGCCGTGGCTCTGTGGGTGAAATGACAGATCTGTGTTTGTTTGGGGCCACAGGGCCAGTCGATAAATGAGTCTGCTGACCTGTCCTTCAGCAAACGGCTGCCATTTGCTTCTCTGTCTGGACATGATGGGCAGATTTATAACATAATTATAAGATTGCATCAGTTGATATATGAGGATGTCAATAAGATAAGATAGGTGCAGAAAGGCAGAAAATGTTTTATGCTCAGATTTGTTTTTTCTTTTAACATGGCTTTTATCAGGACGGTCCAACTATAATTTTTTACGTTATTTTGTCATTCCTTAAAAGTAATTCTTTAATATTTCTTATTATTCTCTACATGTCCTTTAGAGTCAGAAAAAGTTTCAAAAACACCCCTTATTGTATTCTTCCCTTTATGCATATACATTAAACTGTTTTCCTGTTCCCTGTGATTGGTTTAAAACAGCTTTGCACAAAAAGTAAAGCAGCATTGTAAAACACAATATACAATCATTTTAATTAACTCGAAGTTTAATCATCAATAGTCATTTAAAATATGTTTTATGAAGATAACTTACTCTACATTACATTAACATTTAAGCATTTGGTAGATGCTTTTATAGAGATTCAAAATGTGAACACTAATTCAATGTATGCACACCATGTCTCTGGCGTTGCCAGCACAACACTCTTACCTCCTAGATACAGAAAAGGATAATACACAAGACCACATGTATAAAATAGGCTGGCTATAAGCTGTATAAGCTGGCTTTTACATGCTGGCTCTTCTTCTTGTTTTAATTCATAATATTTGTAATACTTAGCTATGGATTGTCCAATTGCGGCTGTATAGTGTTTTCAGCAAACACCTTTATCGCCCAAATGATCTGTAAAATCTTCTCTAAATCACTCTTTAGGGGCAAAGACATGATATCTCTCTATTTAAATACTGATGTATATATACATAGGCTATCTCATATGGGAAGATCTTCTAATGTTTTGTGAGGAAAAAAGTAACAAGGGTACCTCAGGGTTCAGTGCTTGGCCCACTCATTGTTTCCATACAAATAATCTTATAGCCATACTCTTGCTGATATGATCATAATAAGTGAATAGTGGCCTAAAGAAGTTACCTTTCATTTCTATTAGCTTATTTTCAATTCAACTTATTTTTTCTGGAATGGAAATGATTAGCCTTTACCATCATACCAATAGTATATCAGTGTGGGTGTTTCAGGCTACAACAGCATTCTAATGAACTGCGAGGGAGGTTGAGTTTGACGTACTTTCGACTGGCTTTAATGATTTGTGTTCACACTAATTGTATCCGACAAACCTATTATTCGTAGCAACGTAAAACTGATCCTGTTATTAACATCACACTGCACATCTGATGACTCAATTAACAAAATATGCATGTGTGTGTGTTGATGGTTGTGTGCCAGGGAAAAATGTGTCTGTCTGAGTTTAATTTGAGCTCACTCTTCACAAATACTTTTCATTGTTCATGTCAGCTGATACATCTGGCATAGTGGCTGTTGTTACAAATATGTAAACATTTCAAAATTCCTAATAAAACTTTCACTAAAGCACCTTAAGGATGTCAAAGCTGTTGTGACTTTCCTCATAATTTCCCTTTATGTATTTTTCTTTGATTGGCCACTCAAATCTGCACCCCCACTGTCTGATACATTTTCTCCCTCATCCCCGAACCATAATAAGAGCCCTGCAATCTGTCAGTAACTGTGACAGAATAATAAGCCCTAATCTTTTCCAGACACTAAGACTAGAGGATAGAAGACAAACTGATGAAAGATATAACAGCTACAATGTCATCTAAGAGAATCATTTTAACATCATCAACCTGGTTTAGGTCCAGATTTCCAAATGCACGCCCTGTCCTCAAAGACAATAGCTTTAAAACAGCTTTTGATCAATAAAACTATGCAACCTTTAACATGAACTACACCACAGAGCCAACAGGTGGCAGTGTTGCCACACTGCATTTTATCTTGACATTCTGTCCTAAAACTGGAAAAACCAAAGCTGTTGCAAGCAGGAATAGTTGTTTTCTCTGTTCCACTGGAGGTGCATTTGAACTGCTTTAACTTTCTATATGTGGGTCACTAGCAAATCTGAGTCAGAATTTTGCCAGTCCTCTGCGCAGAATCGCAACCCATGGTGTTTACAGATCAGAAGGGTCAGACCTTGGTCTGAGAAAGCACATCAGTATTGTAAAGATGCACACATAGCCACATAACTTACTGCTTTCTTTTATATCTGAACGCTACCACCAGTACCTGAGGAAATTTCAATTTCAGCAAGGTTAATCTTAAAAGGGCTACGCCCCTCTCATTTACAATTAATGACTGCAGTCAGACGGATGTTCATCATTCGTCCAGCCTGAGTTTCATCTTGTTAGATTTTCTTGCCTACAGTTCCCCTCTCACTCCTCCTATCATTTCCTGTCTCTCTTAACTGAACTGTCTCGCAAAACTTTTTCAAGAGTACACAGTAATGTGATTCGGCTGGTTATTTTTATGAGCCACAAACACTTCAACCTCAAGAGAATTAAAAAAATTCTGCAATGAAGGTCTGACAGCTTTCAAAAACTATTTGACAAAGAAGAAACTAGGAATGTTTAACGACATGAAATAAAGAAGAAAAATCTGCAGCATGCCCAACTCAATCTTTCGATCAACTTTTATCAAGGTCATACACCTCAGATGACTGCAGTTCTCCAATCTCTCTTCCTGGTTTATGTACTCAAAAATAACTTCAAAAGATTTCAAAACATCTACAAACTTGTCAGTGTGTGTTTTGGGAACTGATGGGAAATGTGTGTATTTCAATGTAAAAAGACATCAGTGTATATAATACATATATGCTTTACTCAGAGCTGAACAATCACTTAGTTTAACATATAATTAAAAGTAAAACATATAATTGTCTCCTCGACTATTGAAAGTCGCTTTGGATAAAAGCGTCTGCTAAATGACTAAATGTAAATGTAAATGTAATGTAGTTATCATTATCATTATTTCAATGCAGATTATTTTTATGTGTTTTGAGCGCATTAAAGTAAATGGATAAGTTCTAAGCGATAAGTACCACCTGCTTAAGAAAATGGTAAGAAAAGGAAATAAAAAAAGATTAGAAGCAATGCTGCTATTTTTACACACAGCTGCCTACCTTGATTTTTTTTTTGTCACGGCACCAGTGTTGCACTATGTATGTCAAGTTAAAATAGTTCAACTTTATACAATGTGTCTTAAGAACTCTGCATATTGCTTTATTATATGATGCCTTGGGCTGATTTTGTGAGAATGTTTAGTTCAAAAGCCCTCTTAAGACTGGGGTGACTGGGGAAAAGTAAACCTGATATCAGACTAATAATAGCCTATGGTTTATCTTACCTAGGTCCCACAAAAGGCTCCTATTACCTGTTCGACTTTTTTAAGCATAAATACCCCATGTATTCTTAATCAAACAAGCAAGTCAAAGAAGTTGCATGCAAGAATTTAAAAACTAAAGTATTTCACATCCACGTCATGATAGGGATGCACAATAAATCAAAAAACCAACCGTATTACAATTACAGGATAACCAGTTAGATAATTGGAAAAAGCGTCAATTACAGCTGATTTGTAATCATCTCTGTGCTCATCTCTGTTCATTTCTGCAGTATATTTGGGGCGATAAAAACAATGCTGAATCAAGAGATTTTTAAATGAATAAGCTGACATATCCTTTATTTATTTGTTTTGAATTTTTATTAACAAAATTATTCCTACAATTATTTGTTATTAACATTACACTATTAAGCTTTTGATGTTTAGCATTTACCATGCAGCCGCTTTACAGAAAGTTATAAACGTTTAAAAACTTAAATGCATCTATTTATCGTCAAAATTATCACTTTAACAATATAGGCGAATAACTGACAATAATGATTTTTTGTTTGAATCACACAGCACTACTACAGGTTTATTTATTGAAAAAAAAAGAACCATGTGTATGTGTGTGTACTTCATACAACAACACAAATAAAATGTAGACCACTTGCAGACATACCTTTCTGAGAGCTTTTTAGCAAAGCCGAAATCTGTCAGGCGAATATGACCCTCGCTGTCCAGCAGAATATTCTCTGGTTTCAGGTCTCTGTAGACGATTTCTTTGGAGTGAAGGTACTCAATGGCACATACAATTTCAGTTGAATAAAAGAGCCCGGTGTTGTTACTGAAACGTCCTCGGCTGCGTAAGTAGCTGAAGAGTTCGCCACCATTCACATATTCCATCAACATGTACAGGAAACATTCATCATGATGTGTCCAGAACCTAGGAAAGCCACATCATATGACAAAAATTATTTGATGGTACATTGGTTTTACGCAAGGGATTATGCAAACATATTTTGGCAATAACCAATAACTGTAAATTATTCCAGTTACTACATGACTATTTGTCACATGAGTGTATTTTAAAATATTGATAAGAGATTAAATATTTTACTGGCTAATGATTGGCCGATAAGAAATATTAATCGCATTTTTGCACAGTGATGTTATATGGTGGATAGCTATGCATTAGCAAACATTGATTTTATTAAACTGCCATGTAAATACACAGATAATAATGTTTCATATTACTGACATTTTTATATACATTGTTTAAGATTTTTTAATACACTATCACATTCACATTTAAGGGAAGTTTGAATGTTTATGCATATCATAAAAAGTCATTGAAGGTTTATGAGCCGTATAGTGTGAGTTCTACATTCTATTTGTTAATGTTGTGCAGTAACCACTCACAGTCTGACAAGGAAAGGGTGGCTGACTTCCGTCAGAACCTCTTTTTCATTATGGACATGTTGTTCCTGCTTTAGACGGATTACGTCTGGGATCTTCATTGCCTTGAGAGCAAAGAAACTCCTGGTCTTTTTATCTCTCACAAGAAAAACCCTTCCAAAGGTCCCTGTACCTAAAATGGCATGGAAAACAGTCAAAGTAAGAACGTTGCAAAAGTGACTACCATGCAAAACCTGACAGTTTTGAAAAAAACAATAAATACTTGAAGAAAACAGCACTTTCTTTAAAACTGCTGCCATACTTTAATAGTAAAATGCTTTCTTTAATCCCAATGTGTGCCAAGATAACAACAATTGCCCCAAAACGTGCACTGAATCCCCATTTATAATGCATGGAGTAACAGCGTTAGATAACAAAATACCGTATCAAACCAAGTGGCATTTGCAAACAAATGATGCCTTCTAGACCCAACTTTATATATGTCAGCCCATTTTAAAATTAACTTTAATTATTTGATTGCAAAATCATATTTAGTGAATGAATATAGTGATATGTGAATTGTGAAGGATTCACATACTGTAGGTGTTTGAGGAGAGAAACCACAAGTAGATCATTACATATTTACAAACATAATGTGTGATTTTACTTAAAAAAAGATAGTCAGCTTAATGGCAAGTATATTGAAATATAGAGTTGTCTGTGCACCTTGTAGCATGCACGTTATAGTCAGATTGTGGCCAGTGTTTGGATGTTCTGTTGTTCTGAAAACCCAGATTCAGACAGTGTATCCAAATATAATCTATTGTTTTATAAAACCAAACATTCTTGTGAAGTGTTAGCTATAAAGAAGTGTGCAACGCAATGAGAAGATACAACAATGTTGCAGTTCAGTTGGATGCCAACTATAGCTCAGCCTGTATGTCCTGCATGCAATCTATCATACAGATCACTTTAGTTTCCATCAAATCCTTATATTTGTGTTATACTTTGATCTTATTATTAATAAACTCAGCTTTTAGAAGCATGTTTGTTTCCACAGTTATATGTTTTCTCAGATTAATGTCTCAATCTTTGATCAGACTTCAGCACCACAGGGTTCACTTCTCAATGCATCTTAGTATAAACACATAGGATCATCGGCAATAGAGAGTGTCACAGATAAGAGCGCAGGGCACCTTGAACGACCCACCAAATTATAATCTACTCAAATTCACCAGTGGGCCATTACAAGTCTGACAGGTCAATGCCTAGAGGAGACACGCAATTTGGACAAATACATGTTTTTATAACGATGGATAGCAAGAAACAAAGAAAGCTGACAAACATGCCCAGTAAAGTGTGTAAGGAGTTTTTTGGGGGGACTGAAGCAGATAACCATAGATACGGAGAGGCAGATGTCAGTTGAAAATGCATTGAATTGAAGTGTATCAAGGATGTATGAGAGACAGCGGATAGGCTTTTGTTCTATTTTATTTGACTGTGTACCAAAATGATAAACTTTTAAATCAAAAACACTACAAGCTCAGCTTAAATAGGTTCCATTCATTAATATCTCTAGGCAAGGTTTCCTGAAAGTGTAGGAATGCTTGCACAACATTTCTTTACCAAAAATTCATATGCAAATTCATTTGCTCCTGGCCTTGTTCAAAAGTTGATAAATCCATGTTTTTAAAAAAAAAATCAAATGCACCCTGTATGATTTTTGCCATGATTTGGCTCTCATAGACACATTTTACTTATATTTCAATTCTTGATCTTTGTTCGCTAGTTTGAAATGTTGACAGCCAAGGCTTCAAATCAATATTGAAGCACAGTCTTGCAATGAAACTTTTCAACCTGCACGTGCCCGTTTTAACCAAGTCTTGATTGTCTGATAGTCTGACAATCACAACTGTGACTGCGTTACATGGCTTATAGCTAGAAGGATCATATTTGTACAGTCTGACAAGGAACAACAGGGCTGCATTTCAGGGTGGGATTGTTCATGTTTAAATCTTGCCCCAGGTGTAGCTTTTATAATGAAAGAAATGCTTGCAAAACATGCATGTGATTCATGTCAAACCAAATTTTGAAATAAATCCTGTATATGAGACACGACTGCGTGTGACTGCACTGTTGACTCACTGTTACTGTCTTAAAAGTGAAATGCAACAGACTTTTTACATATAGAGGTGAATGATCAGTAAAATGATGTTTCAGTAACTGATAATTTCTTTAGCCCATGTCCTAAATTTTTAGCATGTACAAAATCCAACCATTTTGTGTTTTGCCTACTGTTATTCTTAAAATGATTGTTTACCACATTGCTTCCTCTGTAACTGTACAGCGATATAAAAATTCACATTATTTATCTATCTGGTAATAAGAGAGATTTGATTCTATTGCAAAAAAACTAAAGGAATAATATAAATGTTAAAATGAATGTTGCGTAATACTTTTAATGTGTTAAACGTTTAAAATACATTCATTATAGATGTGTTGTTAAAATTAAAACAGATGCGTTAAAAAGTATTACCCACTAAAATGCCACCAATGTTACTAATGCAAGGTGGAAAATCACTTAGTATGAAATCCAAATTTTGGACCTGAACAACTGTAAAAGACTATTCAATAAAGTGCACAGTATGTACCCAGTTTAAGGGAATGTGTGGCTGGATTTAGGAACTAGCACAACACACACCCACACCATCTCCATTTAAAGTCTTCTACACACCCTTTCCTGTACAGTCATCTCCTACTAAGCATCATTTTTGTTAGTCATGTTGTTCAGTCTTGTATAAAGCATCTTGCATCACATTTAAGCAGTAAAATGTTGGAATCAGTATTTGTTGTCATGATAAAATCATGAGTCTTATTGAAATCAAGATTGCTGTGATACGGAGGGATCAATTCATTTGTTGAATGCACTGATTTGTTTCGAATGTTTCGTAAAGCACTGATTTGATCAGTTGGAAATGCTGCTCGATCTAAAAGCACTTCATGTTTGAGTCGATCATAACATAAATTTAAAATTAAATAACACCAGACAACATCCTTATAATCATTAATGTACTTTATTATCATGAAAATCCCTAAGAAGGTATGAGGAACAGTAATAAAATCATGTTTGTTGTGTGAATGTTCTTCCATTGTGCTAAGAGCACCCTTTGGCTTTCGGGTGCAACAGCATTTTACCGTATTTCACTCACAAGCTGTTCATAAATCACATGCAAAATATCGCTGATTTATCGTGATGGCCCAGAAATTCTTTGTTAGTTAACAAACAGGAACAAGTAAGGGAAAAACAATATTCATAAGTATTTGTTGTCTAAGATGAAATTTTTTTCTCATGGCAGCATTTTAATAATGCTTGGAATCATGTAGACACGTAGAGCTATGACACTGATAGAATAACTGAAATGGAATGTTGGCATTCTACACGTTCACCTTACACAAGGCATCTTTGTTCAGAGATGTCTGTTGACATGGTTACACCATACAAGTGTGGAAGACAATAAAACAAATGCCTAAGCTGTCAGAGGGGAGGAGAAGAGATTGGTTATGTGTGATGACACATTATCAGTTCATGTTGTCTGTGACAGGAAAATCTAATTTAGCTTGCTTTAAATTCAACACCTAAAAGAGTTGAAGAATTCTTGTTGCTCTAAACATAGAAATTGGAAAAACTGTAAACAGTGGCTAAAAACAGAACAGTAAGACAAGCTGAATTGGTTTTCATGGTAATACTTTACCAGGTAGCTTGGGTAAATTCACACTTAAACATTGTTTAAGACGATTGCAAAGTAAGATGACCTTGACCTTATGATAACGTTTAGACAATAAAACATGGAAATGTTTTCCTTATGTGTTTTTAAATAGTTCACATATACATAAAGGTCATCAAAATTATGTCCATTTACACAGATCTGAGAAAATGAACAAAAAAGTTGAATAACGTATGCCAGGCCAGTGCATGGTGTTGCGTTATGTCTATGAAACACAATGTGTGCACATATGCATACCCTGTTTTAAGGTAAAAAAAAAACTTTTAATCACTTTGTTGACATGTATATAATTTGTGTAATTAATTACTTTATCTCCTCTTGTCACAGTGGTACACTATTGCACATGACTGTAGACTGAACATGTAATATGCACAATGACAGCGCTGATAACTTAAAATGTTTGTATTTTCAGTCTCCCAAAACGCTAAGTTGGTCAAGATCAACAATCAGAGCAATTTACTAGGACAAAACTAAGAAACTAAATGTATATATATTGTAAATAAGTATATTTTGGTATTTTATTACCAAAAAGAAATCAGTGATTCCAGAATTTAAATGAAATGCCATTTAAGTCCACAAAGACAAATATTTATATTTGAACGTGCATTTTGTAAAAAACATTCTTGTAATTTGTTGCAGTTTCAGATGCTGTGTTTAATGCATCTTACATTTATTCAGTCAAAATGGAACCACAAACTTCAAATTCATCGCTATGGTTTCACAATGCTTATGGGAGTAAGCCACAACTGGCTGTAGAGTTTGCGGGTATAAAATGACTACCTTTTTAAACATCTGCAAGCATCAGCTAAGCAAATATATACTATTATCAGAATAGTTCTCCGATGCATCTCAATATAAGACAATATAAGTTAAACGTATATATAAAGTTTAAAGAAAAAGTAAAATAAGCCATGAGAGCAAGTCATTGCAGCAAAGTTACCACTAGATTTAAATGTATCAATTTGGCAGATTTAATCCAATGCAGTTTACTAGTACAGTAAGAGAGAAGTGTTTAGATAGCCTTAGTTTTTGTCATCATGATAACTAGAACACATAGTTTACCAGGCCATGTGGCTGGTATAAAAGTTGAAGCACGCAGCCATTAAACATATAGCTTGAAAGTTATTGGTTGTCAAGATAAGTCAGATTAATCACTAAAAGCGGCTATAGCCCTGTGAAGCAACTCATGCTTAAACACAAAAGTTACATTAAAGAGCCCCAGTGATAGCGATAAAATATTAATTATTCTGCTGTTTGGGTTCAAAATGACAATTTTTATGAAACACCACTGTAAAAAAACATTGTCTGCAAAGCCGAGCATCTCATTTACAGTTTTTCAAAGGCAACCGTTTAAAGTAACAGCCTTAATTATCTAACTTTGTCTTTGTCTAATTGTCTAAGATGGGTGGTGACGTATAACCTTTGCTAAGCTGCATACATATACCAAGACATCAAAAGCTTTAACACTGTTTGACATTCACCTACTCAACAAAAAATGTGTGTGTTCAATTATTCACATTAAATCCCCTTTCTCCTACAAATCAAATCAAAGCAACACATAAGAAAAGTGAGTTCCAGTAATGTTTTTTCTCATTATAGTCATGACAATTTAACATTAAGAGCTTTCGAAATAAGCTTAAACTATTCGTTACAGGCTGTAAATCTTTTCTATCCAACAAAATGCATGGCAAATTGGATTATTTATGCTGGGCTAAATGCTACAGTATACACTTCAGAGCCTCACTATCCACTTTTAAAAAGGAGATCTCCACTCAAAAGGCTATGAGCAAAATTCTTCCCATAATCACAAAGCAATTTCCTCCTACAGGCTATAGTCTACCAGTTCAATCATTTCAGTAAATCTAAGAGACACAAGCTGAAGATCCTTGTTTTTTTCCCAGAAATATCTCTCATAAGAGGTCCCATAATAACTCTTGGGCTGTGCTGATCATCATATAAGAATAAAGTATTTGTAAGATGTCATCTGAGGATAGTGGTTTGATAATGGATACCACAGAGAGGCTTATACTATAGCAGGTGTAACAAAAACTTTGCTCCTTTGAACTATAATCTAAGGCTCAGGTGTCATTCCCAAGAGCGGTCTGCAACCTGTCGGATGCTTATTGCACAAAAAATTTGCTTTATCACTTTATACATCAGACAGATGGCTCTTCTTCTTTGGCCAGGTCAAGCCTTAAAGAGAACAAGAACTTTTTAGCACCTTCCAAACAAGATTCTTGTTCAATAGAAATAGTTTTATAGTTAACTCAAAAATTAATGTCCAGTTAAAAGTTAGATACAAAATGGGAGAATAATTTATTAGTTGTTCAAAAAGAAGAGCAAAAATAAAAACAAAACTAAGATATGATGGCACATGACACAATATGACATGACTTGGTTACTGAACTACACTCCTCATAACCCAGAGTCCCATTAACAATGAGCTATCCTTCCGATTTAGAACATTCATCCAATAGATCATCAGGCCCTTAAGGTTAATTAAAACATTGTCATCACTTACTAACACACGTCATTAAAACTGTATGACATACTTTTCAAAGGACACAATACAAGTATAAGAGATTTTTGTTTCCATGCAATACAAGAAACTAATGACATATTCTATAGTTACATGTATTAGGGAGGAAAATAATCAAATTCGGATGTTTCTTTAACAATGTTCCGTTTTAATATGCGATATTTAAAATTAGATTTGTTTTCCACATAAAAAATTGTATGATTGTATGTTTTAATAAAATATTAGACAGATTTAACATAAACTATAGGCCAGACCTATATGATATGAAAAATAAGGTAATGTATGAATTGATAGGCGCATTTTAAAAAGGGAATAACTGCAGACACACTAGCACAATGATCAATTTGTTTACATTTCTATTCTTATGAACAACACGGGCTGAAGTAACAAAGTCAGTAAACTAAAGTGCAGATTACAAAAATAAAACAAAACTGTGACGTTACCACATCCACGGCTGTTTAAAAGGATTGAAATGTATTACCCTGTAATTTATTGTATAAATGCAGACGGCAGGAATAGTAAAGAAGTCATGTAGCAATATGTTCTACCGTCGTGTTTCGAATACAGACACGTGACAAAGCTTTTTAGCTGAGGCTTATGATTTAAGGGAAAGTCATGGCCTGGTGGTTCGAGTGCTGGACTCGTGATCCGAAGGTTACTGATTCAATACTCAGTACCAGTGGGGATACCACGACTGAGGTGAGTTCCTTGAGCAAGGCACTGTTCCCCCCAACTACCTCGGGGCGCTGCAGCATGGCTGCCCACTGCTCAGGTTGTGTGTTCACAGTGTGTGCGTGCTCACTTACTGTGTGTTTACACTGGGATGGGTTAAATGCAGAGCACAAATTCCAAGTATGGGACACCATGCTTGGACACACATTACGCCCCTTTATGCCACGTTACTTTAATTAAATATAGACGTGATCTTGAACATATAAGAATATGCCAGGTGTGCCACAAGAGAAAAAACACAACTTTGTGTTCATTTCCATGTATTTTTGTATGCTTTTGATGGTTGAAGTTAAACTTTGTTTTAAGGTTGTCGTGGGCTCTCACTTTTTGGGGAAACGCACTACTGATGTCGCTCATGTTTCACAAAGGCCATTAATTTCTTATATGCGCGTTTCTGTGTTCAAATGTCCCCTATTGCTGAAGCTCTCAGTCGAATGTAAAATATGCTGGACCAAACTTTTAAGACTATGTGTACCATTTTTATTTTTAATATTATTTAATCCAAATAATCGTAGGTCATGGGATTTGAAAAACTGCACCTATTCACATTGTGATTTCGGTTTACAGACAATTAATTGTGCAGCCCTAACATGTATGAATTTTGCAGATGCTGTCCATGGTTAGGGTTGCATTATTAATACAAAAAAAGAAACTAGGATTACAATTACTGTTAAAACATATAACATTACATAAACGTCATGGGTGCTTCTGATCTCTTATTTGTGCATGTACGTGCGCCACGTTAAGTCAATAAAACACTTCCACATAGGATACACTTGTGTATCCTTGCTCATGACTCATCTAAAAGCATCCTCACTCCTCGATCCTTGCCTCCTCACGGTACAGTAAGAGAATTGAGATTTCCTACAAGATGGCTGAGCTCGAGCAGTTTCCAGGGCATAGGATGGAAGACAGAGGGCCGAGGAGGGATATTGAGAAGCACCCCATGATTCATGTGTGCTTCTAAGAGCAGGACAGCAGCGCATCCATGTTTGAGTATGCTTGGAAACCGGGCAGCCATGTGTGAGTGTGACAGAGACAGGACACGAAAATAGCCTACCATTAGCATAGATGTGGCCTGTATGACACAGGCGCAAGATGCGTACTGTGGGACATAGAATTATGAAGTGCATTTCAAGGGCATTTCAAGCCTCCTTACATAAACAGATCCACTTCAATTTTGTGTTGTGCCTATTGGTTCCGTTTAAAAATTTAACAGTGTACCATATAAACTTTTTTGCATTGGCAAGTTTTTGCAGTTTGTAACATGACTACTGTTATGCATATAATAATTCAAGAATAAATGCATTATTATACAACTTGGCCTTGTTTGAGTATTTGGTAAAAGTGATTAATTCTATTGCAAAATAATATATTTGGTTAAATTTTCTATTGTCTGTTATGTTGTTCAGGACGACAAAGACCTCTCTTCTTCAGTCTATTGTTTTCATTATTATTATGAATAAAGTTATGTAATGCTGTATAGGGGAGACTAGTATTACAATGAAGCATGTTTTAAGGATGCAAACTTTCGCATTCTTATTGATTTCTGATAAATGAAAAAAAAGTTACGATTGGCCAATACCACACCTTTAAGAGAAGCAGTCTGGCATGAGTAATGCCCCTCCCAGTTTCTACCTTAAATTGCATGCCAAGAACCGCAGGACGTAAAAGGTGTAGTGAAAAATGAAACAGAAAGCAGTTTTCATTTGAATCAAATTGACACATTCTATTTACAGACATCCTTTTATTCATTTGAAGTGTACTTCCATCAGAGGGGTCTTGCACTGTTTGCAAGCACTGCATGTATGGGCTTAAAATATGACAAATGTGCGAGTACAAAAGGTGTGTAATGAATCTAATTAAAATGTGTTGGAGCTGTAAGGGAACTGAGAGAGCGAGGTCTTCGGGGGCGCGAGGAAGATCCAGAACAAATAATCATACTTAGTATTCTCATCGGATTGGAAGCCAACAAAAGGACTGGAACAAATGAGCAGCAGCAAATCACAAAGTCATTTCACCATAAGCGTTGTGCAGATAACAGCGACATCATGCACAATGATCCAACCAGCAGATGACATGCCTACTTTGTTTCCGCTTGTTAGGGGAGTTGTGAAACGGGTTTCGTGTGAAAATGAACATATAATGGCATCTGTTCTGGTGAAACTAACCACCTTGCTCTGGCAGGACTGCAGTCAATCCCAAGGGAATTCCAAGGGCAACTTTATATCCCATTCCAAGGCCCTGGCTTGGCTCAGTGGAGCCTTATTTGGATTCACATGCCATCGTCTGAAAGTGTCTGGCCGGGACAATGTCTGGGACACCATGAGAGTCCAGGACACGTGGGAAATGTGTGATCTCTTTTGATTGAACATGTGTATTTTGAATTTGTTAAAAGGACCAACTTACCCACAGTGGCAATAGTGTCCAGGTCATCTAGAGAGTAGATCCTGATGGAGGGCAGGGATGCTGCCCCTGCGGATAATGTGGGACTCCCTGCGTCTGTCCTGCACCCATCCCCATCACAACTGCTTTCATTATTCGTCCCAGTTTTTCCCTTTGTTGATGCCATTTTTTTTTTAGGATTTCCTATTTCTAGCCACAATAACGCCCTCTCTTAGATATAAAGTCCAATCTCTCCCGTGCTTTTAATACTACATACATTGATCTGTTTCGGTTAAGTTAACATCTCCTTTGTCTGCCTGTACCGGACCGTGGAGCTCTGTTTTCCATCTATTGTTCTCCCATCGATTAGCAAACAAGAAACAGCTCAAAACCGAAGAGCTCCATGGCAACCGAAATGTCATTTATTCTTCACTTTACCGCGGACGTGCGCTGCGCGTGCACAAACAAAGACGAGGTTTTAAACTTCGCTCTTACGACTCCGGGACGGGGTTTTCCGCTCGAAGTGTTCGGGATAAGGTTTGGGCGTTGAACGCCGGTCCCTCTAACGCGTATTCTCTGGTATAAGAGACATTTCAATGATTTACTTCCCCTTCCGTCCCCGGTTAGAAACACGAGCCCATTTCCCCTCAAAACATCAGTCGGCGGCAAGGAAACGGAGACACGCTTGAAACGTGACGGGCAGCGGCGCGGACCAATCAAACGCGCGACGCTTCCGCCGAAGACCAATCGTGAGACGGAAGAGGCGGAGCGTTTTCGGACTGACAGCTCGAGCGCGAGTGTTTTTCATGCAGTTCCAAGCACATGCGGACTCACGTCACCACGCCTTGAGAACTAAAAGAGCCTGTTGGAGGAGTCTCACCAGACAATAACACACATATTTATGTATGTAGGCATATGTACATTGATGTAATTATGTATTTATTATACATCACTCTTTTATAAAGACATTACTTTCCTGTTTTCACCAGAACAAGACCTATAGGATCATGTTTTACATTTACATTTATTCATTTGGCAGACGCTTTTATCCAAAGTGACTTACAGTATTGTGATGTCAATCATGTCTACAGAGCAAACAGGGGTAAGATGTCTTGCTCAAGGACACTTCAGTTAGTGCCTGCTTGTAGTGGGATATGAACCTGCAACCTTCTGCTTACAAGTCCAACTCTACAACCACCAGACCACAACTGACCTTTACTTTACTGGAAATAAATGTATAGTAAAACGAGATTAACTCATTTGAGACCTGTATTTTCCCTTTGCTGGACATGATGATTAATTTCTTCCCCGGTTTTTTCTTGTGGTTCACTTGTTACAATAAATATCAATGACTGAATTATGGTAAATGGGCATTAATGTGTCTCTACAACAGCTTGTATTAAAATTATACATGATTTAAAACAAATTGCTTTAACATTGGCACAACATTAAAAAAACATCACTAAAAACGTAGCTGACAGCTTTGCCATATATACAATGATCCTATAGAGCCCATATCCATCCTCTATGCTGTGTATAATATTGTGATGTTCTAGTCATGTAACATGTAGACAATAATAAGCAAATGAAAAAGAGAAGGAAAATCAATGCCACATTTCTCCTTTATCAATATCCTCTTTATGCTTTTTCAATTGATATTAACAATCCAAAGGTTTTATTCTGTTACATAACTAGCCAATACAAAACTAGTCTATTCAATGTTCTCCCGATCCTTTCAGCGAGTCAAACACTTTATATAGAGCTTCAAGGCCTCAAATAATGTTATTATCACAGATGTTGGTTAAAGCCTGTTACGCCTCGATCCTCTCCAGATCAAAGTGGAGCATCTTCAGCTTACTCTTTTATAAGCTGTCAACCACATATATTTCAGTTTGATGCATGTATTTTCTAACCTAACGTTGATTGAGTCTTTTCCTTGTAGCAAGTAATGCAACGTCATATCCCGCTGTCATTGGGATAGAAATAGACTGTTGGCTTGCATGGTTAGCTTGCAGAACTCCATTAGGCCTTTCAGAGGCTGTCAGTCTGAGTACATATCATATTCACTGACAGGGTAACAGCCTCTACAGTCTCCAATGCCCTTGGAACACTGCATTTCTGCGAGTTTCAGTCAGCCGCTGTGCATACAATGTCAGGGGTAGCATTAAGATCTGAACAGACGTTGAGTTGAGCTGTTGCTACATACGTGACAGGTAGCTGTTGCATCTGACATGTTGATACTGACAAAAAGTGGCATATATGTTATAACAGGCCATTGTTTCAGGGACAACATACGTAGCACAGAAGCCAGTTGTCTGTCAGGAACTCTTTTAGAGTGTTGTATTTCTATTTTCCCATTTTAAAGGGTGGTTCCATGGTTTTCAAGATATGTGTTGGGACCCATTGGTCACACAGTGGGATAACATGGGTCATGCAAAATCACTTTGGTGTTATGTTAACGACAATGGGATTGATATGTAACACTGATTTTGCACTTAAACTTACTTTAATACTTAATTTATGCAATGATAAAATACTGTTAACTATCCTGATGGAGAACAAATGCGTTTTACTGCAATACGTGTCTTTAAAACATTTAGGGGGATGAAAGGTAAGAGAGACTAACACGCAAGAGAAAAGACTTGATTCAAGACGATTCATAGAAAAATATTTCGGTAAACCTTTTGGTGGTGTAGTGCCAGGAGTTTTCCACTTGAGTGTCATCACAAGGTTTTGAAAAAGGAAGCACTTAAGGCATTCTAGATAAATCTGAGATAACCGCCGAGATAATGAGAAAAGGAGCAAGTCGTGACAGATTGCTTACATATCTTTGATCTGATTTGCTCATTTCTTCTGCATTGTGGGGAGGAGATAAGTGTACTTATCATTCAATGTAAACCATCCATGCTATTAAGCTGCTTCTTGAATTTGTATTTATTTTATCTGATGACTTTATAATAGCATGTGTTCTTATAAATAGGAGGGGTAAACTCAGAAAAGCCTCTATACTCAAATCATTTGACAAACCATAACTACATGTCACACAATAATTTACTGTTATCACAATTCAGTTAAGATATAAAAATAAATTAATTTACAAAACGACATTTGAATGGACTCAACTGGGCTTTCAATGCATTTAAAAATACACTGTTAGTCCCTAAAGAAACACTATTAAAACAAAGAGAAAATGATTAAAACAGACGCACTTTTTGTTTTTTTCCTGTTTGTGAACCACAGTAAGATCAGCCCGGATTGATAAACAGCATTAAAAGTCCACAGTGTAGGAAAAACTAAGTGGTTGGCCACTATTTCAGTTGTCTGGGTTGCCATTTATAGCCTGGAAACATATGCATGGAAGATGAGCAGCAGCCCCTAGTCCTGTGGGACACAGACTTTTCAGGAAACATTTCCTGTTACAGTACACCCGCTTTTCCCTGGTATCTAAATCTGCACATTTTCAATTATAATTCTTAAAGTTAATCCTGTAGTCCAGACCATAATGCTCAAATCCTCTTCAAATCATTTAAATATTTAGACACAACTATTTACTTGATGCACATGCATTTAGGCACCATCTGCATGAAAAACATCCCAACGGAGAACCTTTCCTCTTCTCTGGAACAGCTGGATGCCATCTGTAAGAACAGGTGATTCAGAGACTTCTGTTGCTTTTAAAGGAGCAGTCAGTAGGACTTCATTTTCGGCATGTGTTTTTCTCTTAAGAAATTAAGTAAGTGGCAGGAAGAACAGTTGTCATTATAAGAAAAACCCCTGGCTGATCATTCCCGTTTATTGATGTTTATTGTTAAGCTACAGTTGGCAATATGTACAACAACTAAAAGTTTTGTTTTTAAACAGTTTGGCTCCACATATGTGCTTCGCTGTTGTAAATCCAGACACACGCACACACACGCACGCACGCACGCACGCACGCACGCACGCACGCACGCACGCACGCACACACACACACACACACACACACACACACACACACACAGAGAGCCTACATGACTGTCAATATTATAAAGTACATCCTTCAGCCATCTGCTTCGGTTACTCATCATCTAACTCACAGAGTGTGTAATTTCTCATTTAAGGGCTGCTGTGAAGCCTGGAAGTGTGTCTACATCTCCCTGTGTTGACGTGTCTCTTGTCCCTACCATCTGGTCTATGGTTACTGTTGCCCCCTGGTAGGTGTTTTGGTTACTGCAGATGTGTTATAAGAGGTCTTTAATTTGTGAGTGGAAGAAAGAACAGAGTGCAAAAGCGATGAAAATAAGAATAAAAGGACGAGTAGAAGAAAGCAAGCGGAGTGAAGATTAAACAGCCAAAATCTGATCCTGGATCTGAAAAATGTAATCCCCTATTTGATGTGAAAATATTTATTTTTGATGACACCCAGAGGCAAACTGCAATAGCTTTCAAAAACCTTTTCAGCCGCCGTCACACCAGTAAAGACTTCCTTCACACAGGAAAACCACAGAAAGCAGCTAAACAAATAAGATATTTATAAATCTATAACAACATACCCAAGCACAAAACTGTTCGCGCAATCCAATTATCAGCGGTGAACTGAAGTGAAGGCTTGGATGTTGTGATGCTGTGTGCATCAACAGAACAAAAGAAATGAACAAAGCTCTGTGACTGCTGTTGATTAGAAGTCATGCCCAAAGGAAAAAGTCACAGATGGCATTCTGCATGTTTTATAAGCACTCAGTTTGTCAGCCAGTGCATGGAATACCAAGAGACCAACCAGGGAGAGATGGAGCACCATCTATAGAAGAGAGAAAATATTAAAGACATCCCTTGCAGGCGTGATTAGAAATAACTGTTTCATCACTGAAGGCTAGAAGGAATTATGAACATACAGATTGTGCAACTGAACTGGAAACTGAGTAGAGGCAATTTTGACATGAAATACAAGGCAGCAATGCAGCGATTACAAATGCTGACCATCAGTCTATTGCCTTTATTAAAGCTGCCATCCAAATGCTACTCATGCACGAAAGCAACCATTTCTTGCTGCTCCTGTGTCCTCTGTTCTCTGCCTCCACTGTAGCTATTTTTCCTACTACCCGTATGTGGGAAGGCACCTCTTTATACATAACACAACTGAAAAAAAACGGGACAACAGGATTCAGTGCTTTCTCGCTGACCAGAGGAACTCAATTTTCCAGAATTTTGTAGCAGTTTGCCCTGAAGGCTTGATTCTTACAAAGTCGTTCACATTGATAAACACACAAACCTTTTCTTCTCACGGACACACTGCAGTCAGGTGTGATTGACTCTAATGGTCAAATACAATTTCAAGTGTTTGCTTGGTCAAAGACAAACTGTCAGATGGAGAAAAATATACCTGGGGCTCTTTTCAGCAACAGTGAAGCGTAAGATGTTTGTATCTGACTATTTTTGTTCGCATGATATCGTCCTTTATAAAACAGATTTGGCTGTCATAATTATTCAATTTTGTTTCTTTTTTATTTTATTTGATAATAGATTATGCACTAATATGTATGTGCAGTCACAAAAACACAGTACAGGATCTTTCACAAACTTAGGTAGGGGTGTTACAACATACATATTGTCAATACTCATAATATTTAAATTCCCAATGACCATTTTTGTGTTATTTCTACATGCCATTATCTCCTTTTTGGAAAGAGAAAACACCAACAATATACCATTGAATGGGTTAGTTTTCCGTAGAACTGGTGGTAAAATATGGAAATCCAAGGCCTTGGAAGGACGGCAGTATAATACTGTACTACTGTATAAAGATGTTCTTTAAAAGCAAGAATAGAACTTTATTATTGTTCGAAATAAAACAAATCTAGATGTTATGTTCACAGGACATGTTTGCTATTCAAAATTTTATTATATATTTGTATTATTTATATATTTATTATAACGTTATTTACCATGCTTTTAAATCATGTGAATTATAAGGAAATTATGCCTTTTGTCCTAACTTTTGCCCCTGAAACAGGGTAAAGAAGCAAACAAACACTTTGCCTCCTAGGGACTAGACTGTTTAGAAAACTTCCTAAACCACAGAAGTACTTTTACTTTTATAAGAAACACCCCCCAGTGTAGCAACATCAAAACAGTCTCTGGAGAGAGTGTCCCCCATGAGCGGCTCCAGGGTCAACCTTCTTTCTTAGAGTGCAGCATTGCAGGCTATCACTCCAGGCTGGGTGTACCGATAAGCTCCTTGGCCTGATGGGAAACGCAGTCCTCCTCACTTTATCAATTTCAAACAGAGGACTTTATGCTCTATAACTCCTCTCCCCCAGATAAGCGGCTGATTTTCCCGCAACATCATGAAAGAGTGTTGAGGAACTCAAGGCCACTCCAGTGAGGTCAAGCAATGCAGGATAGATGATGTTACAGAGATATCAGTGTACCAAGCGTGGTCTTGAGATTAAAAGGACATGAGTGCATGAAATTTATCCATAGATGTTATGTGGCGAGGGAGGGAGAAATATCTGACAGTGACGCAGCTATTGGATAGGTCGTGTATAAGGTTGGAGAGGAACCCATTTGTTTATTAGAGCCTGAATCCTTTATCATATGTACTAAGAAGGTTAGAACAAATAAACATGTCCTTTCTTACATCAGTGTAATTCAAAAACACAAAAACTACTGAACTGGAAAAGCTAGCAATAGACACCAAACATTGGTATGCCTGTCGCATTGTCTAGATTTATAGTGTCATGGTGTGTTCTTAGCCAACAGAAAAAAGAAAAACATTATCTATCCTTTCATTATTTAGCTATAATTACCCTAATTAAGCAGTAGCAATCAGGCAACACACGTTGATGAACCTGGCAACGGTGTCCTCAAGGAAGGAAAGGACGAATGTTCCGGATAAACGGAAGGTGGGGAGAGAGAAACGGCTGTGAGTTACATTTGAAGGGATATGCTCAAATATCATTTTTGATTATTTTTTACTCTGTATGATCTTATTATGAATATATAGAAATTAATACCATATAAGATCAATATTATATGATATATTTTTTTAAATAAATTATTTGATGAATTTAAAAGAACCAACAGTTCTGGGGCACATCTGTATCTTTGAGACATGCATCATTATTTGATTTATGTAAATAAGCTTGACTGTGAATTAAGGTAACAATTGTATTAGGAAAACTTGTAAAAGCAAGTGTTAGGAAGTTATAAGTTAAATTATTATTACCGAAAACAAATTAAATGCATAAATATTATGTAAAGTGAACTATAGAATAACATTTTACTTTTGTAATTTTTTTGTAAAGAAAATGTTAAGAATATGTTACTAAAAATATACATAAAGCTACAACAAAGATTATCAATATCAGAGAAATAAGCCAAGCAGTGTAACTATGTACTATGAGAGTATTAACCAACAGTGGGTAACTGTTGCATGTGTCTTGCATCATATCTCTTCTTCATAAACAAAAATATTGCCTACTGTGAATTGAAACGTATATTTTTCTTAGACAGGTCTAATATATCAGTCTAGTATATAAGTTTATAAAGACGTTTGTCTGAAGGCAATAAATGGATGCCCACATGTATACATATATTTATGTAGCTCCACACCTACTGCACATTTTAACTTCAAGGCAATATACGTTGTCTTAAGAGAGATGTATGAGGGCAGGATCTCTTTCCTGCCTTTAAAAGCTTGCAAGTGCTAGCCTCTACAAAACTGTTTACTAAATTAAATAAATATCTTTATTGATTACAAAAGATATGAAAAATTCCAGGTTAGTTCAATTGGTTGTAAATGATTCTCCGTATCTAAAATGTTTTGCTCTATGTGTTCGAAAGCGTGACATTATGGCTCCCAACAATTCAGTGAACAAGTCCAAGTCCAAGACTGAATAGCGAATCAAACTCTTCTAGCTTATTTGATCTATTCGTTGAATAAACGATAAATCATTCTCCATTGTTCAACTAAACAGCCAACTACTGCAACGTGATGACAGAAATACTGCCAGAAAGTACAGAATACTGGGTAAATTTTTTTTTATTTATTTAAAAATGTGACTGATAAAATATACTGAAGCCATTTATTATTAATTTAAAAAAGCACAAAGTGTAGCATTGTATGTCACTGTACAGCTCCAGGCGTCAGAGTCTATGGATTTAGACGATATTGTGACAGCTACATATCTTCAACTTCTAATTTGCTAATAGTAATTCTGTGCAGCTACATAATCAGATAATGATTGTTTCCAGGAATATGAATGCCATTTTTTAATTTATTGTTTACCTATGTTATTATTCTATATTTTGAAATGGAATTCTGCTAAAAGCTTATTACCCCCAATAGTTTGGTAAAAGATTGCAGTGACTGAAAAAAAACGCCTTTTCAGGAATGCTGTTGTTGTTGGAAACGACCTTAGTTCCCCTCAAAGTAATAAGCTCTCCATTAAGCAGGGAACATCATCAGTGCCAGGATCTCTCAGCTATAAGTTTTCCTCGTCTGATGCGCTGCGTTTTCTAAAAGCATGAAATGACAACATCGATTGCTTTTCAGAGAGGACGTAATGATGTGATTATTTTGCTTGTGCCATCCGTTTTTTTTTCTGGTGGAGAGATCTAAGCAGAAGCACGAACGCAACTGATGGCAGCGGGCTGATGAATCCATCTAAGTGTTCTGACAAAACAGCGCTAATCCATGAAAACAGAGCTTAATGCAGGAAGCTCTCCAAAGACTGAAAGTGGAGTAAGAGAGAGATACAAAGTGCTGGTAAAATATGATATTGTGATCTCCTCAACACTTGCTTTGTTGCGATAAAGACAATAAAAGCAAGAAACATGTCTCACTGACCATGTGAGTGTTACTGGAGGGTGTAGAAAAGATGTAAGGAAGCTGCTTTCACTCACCGTTGCTGATGGAGCCCCCGAGCTGTTTTTAGAGAGGATGAATGAGGGTGAGCATTGAGCCGTGGTTTCTTCAGCCATCAGCTGTTGACATTTGGAGAAATCATGTCTGGATTCTGTGCAGTGTTTGTTAAACCTCTCTAGTACCTGGGGTCATCAATGAACTTACAAGTTTACTCGTTACTTGTCTAGAGATATAGTTTTTACTTTGCTTATGGCGCTTGCATCGCTAGTTGCTGGATTGCTTGACTTCTTATATCCACATTAAAGGTGAATTTCTTCTATTATTAATTCACCCGTGAGGTCCTCTTATTTAATATGAGTTTTTTTTGTTTGGGTCACAAACAGCATAATGTTTGGGATGCAGTCAATAACTTATAGCTGCTCTCGCACCAGGCATGGCAGATTTAGCTTTAGGCCATTTTCCTGCATTAAAACATGCAAACAACTGAACGGTAGTGTAATCTAGGCTTTGTTGTTTGTGGCAGGTTTTGTTATAAGCAGTGATGAAAATCTAAAAGTTTAAGCTGCAAATGAAAAAGCAAAAATAGACATCAACGAAAAGGATCAAGGCTACAGGAACATCTTGTAACATTTTGAAATGCTGTTTCAGCACCTAGTAGTTCCTCTTATGCAGGGCAAGATTCTAAAGTTTGGTCTTCTATTCTTAGCCTATACCACAACATCTAAATAAGATTATTTTACAGCCCATAGGAATTTAGGAAAATGCACTCGCACAGTCACACACATATCTAAATGGAAATGTATATTTATCCATACTCATGCCTGTGGACGAATCATGCCCCTAAGCATTTTTTATACTATCATACTATTGGTATCAAATGATATTTCTCTTAATTTTCTATTTATTGATGTATGTTGTGAGGCAATATAAACAGTTACTGAGCAGAACAAATAAACCATCCACTGCTCAAGACGAATTGGTTGATTCGAACTCTGAGGTCATACCCTTTTCATTAAGTCAAAAGATCGACCACACTTCCTCTTCTTTGGAACACTTCACTTTAAGGTCTGATCTTTGATCCCCACCCGCTGAAGGCATGTTTACCTGGGACGTCTTCATTATTGATGAGCATTTTAAGAACATTTGTAACCCTGGAGGCAACTAACCCAGCCGAAAGTTTCATAATATGAATCATTATGAGATAACAAGCAAATTATTTCAATCAATAATTTCACCAAGGTTGAATCTGTGAAATGCAATTAATCAGTCAATTATAAAAATATAATTGTTTTACCAAATGTTAATATTTTACATTTTTTATATATATGGTTTAAAGTACATTTAAAGTATATATGGTCTTAAGTACATACTTAAGTTAGTATCTCAAATATATATATTTACAACTGGGCTAAACTGATACATATTTATTTATGTATTTTCAAAAATGTATTGTCTGGACAACTTGCCTCGGTGGATGGCAAATTCTATGTAACACCACCAACAGTGTGTATAGATAGAAATTGCTCATTGCAAGGTAATAAAATACAACGGGGCATTATGTAAGGTTATTATGGACCTGGAAGACAGTTATAAGACATAGTTCCTTCCTAATACACTCAAAATGTTATATTTAACACAATTGTTTGTAGAAAGCGATTTCCCACCATCAAAAAAAATAATGTCTTGTTGTGGTTAACTAGATCCATCATCTTTAACCAGCACAGCCTGCCTAGTTCAGCACATAGGAAATAATGTTAATACTTTTTCATGGTTTGTGTCTCTCACACCATGACAAGTGCGACTGAACTGTCTTGCTCTTTAGTGTATTTTTATCTCACTCTCAGACTTTCTATTATTACTTTCTAGCTTTCTTGCCTGTCATGCTTCCAAGTGATATTCTGGTCTCTCTCTCTCTCTCTCTCTCTCTCTCTCTCTCTCTCTATCTCTCTCTCTCTCTCTCTCTCGCCTTCCTACCTGTTTTTCCTAAAATATGTGGATATTCTGGCTTGGGGGGATTGCCATTTTAAGGGGGGTGGCCATGCATAATTAGTTCTCTCATAACCACAACTGTATTGCATTTTTAAACAGAAATCCCACTGGCCATGAAAAAAACATTGTAAAGATAGGAAACACTAGCTCTTATGACCAGATGGAGGCAATGTGGCTCTGTATCTCAAATGGTTTGCCATTTGGGTCCTTTTGGTTTTCTCTGCAGTGATCAGTTAAACATAGAGGAGACAGATGAAAGAGATGAGAAGGTGGAGAGACGGTGGTATTTCGTGATTCTTCTTTGAAGTCTTACATTTTTATGGAAAAAGGAGAAAAGCGAGTTTTAATGAAAGAATTTAGTAACAAAATTGTCACATCAAACACAAAACGCCTGATTTATTTACACTTACACATTTGGTAGACATTCACATCATACAAGGGTTTGCTACAGTACCCATGCTCCGGCTTTTTACAATTGACACCTTTGCATTGTATTGAATTATATATATATAAAGATACGTTGCTTGAGTTTTGTGTAGTAGGAGTGTAAACTGAAGCTCAGCTTGGAAAAGAATTTAAGGAGGGCTCTTTAAAAACACATATTGCGTTATAATTTTGCAAAAATGAAATGTACTGGAGTATGATTTTCAACTTAAACCATTAGGATTGACTGTATTTACATTATACATTACACAATTTACACATTTTAAGCAACGGTAGCAATATATTTATCAAATACAGCAAAACCCATTATACAATACCATCACAACTGTTTTCCGAAACATACAAATATTCCAAGTGTCTCCAATTGTGTCATTACATCAACTTTGAATAGCACCCATGTGTGAATCATGACTGTTGGTTATATCGAGATGAAGTCATGTTAAAGTGTCCTATCAGGGTTGCTCAGAAAAGTTGTTTTCAATATTTATAACATTAGTGTGATATGTATTTAAGAAATGGGGTACTTACAAAAAGTCCAACATATTTGGTGGTCCCTGGCATTGTATAGTTCGATAACCCCTGGCTTTGATGACAGTTTTAGAGTTGGCCTTAAACATTTCTTTATTCAAATGAAGTTGCTGAAACATTCAAAGGCACAGGACGCTTTCACTTAATTCAGTAGTCATCATCAAAAGGTAATTATTACAGATCACAGGTCAAAAGCAAATGCAATTGCGGCTACACTCATTGAATAAAGGCACCAGCTGAGACTGAATTCACCTGAACAAAAACTGTCAGTTTGCAATTAATCTGTAACGCACAAATAACTCCAATGAAAAACGCTAACACAAAGGCACAGGTGCCATGAACTGCACACAGGGTCAGGATCCAAAGCCCTTTGCAGAATCATAAACCATACAACAGGCTTTGGGTCAAATCATAGATGATCAATTTACAAACACCAGGTTGAAACACAGGCAAAACACTTTAGCAGATGTAGTTTAATATTTAAGGAAATGTGAGGTGTACCCTCTGATGGAGGGCTGACAGGTGTAACAGCAAGTGTATACACACTACCAGACTTCATGCTCAAGCTGTGTGATGGCATTTTTTTAAGCCTGTAGAGAATGTTATGCAGCTTCACTTGCACCCCGCATTCGGCTGACATTGTTTAATCTTAATTCATTCATCTCTTGAGACAGTGGGTGCCCACTCTGAATTCGACAGCTCAAATCAATCAACAGCCCTCAGAGAGCTAGAGAGGGGACATAGTGATTGCTCCACTGATGCATATGGCCCAGGATAAAACAGGCCATTGGAGTGTTGAAAGCTTAACAGCACTGACGGCATTACAGTTTTGTGCAGCCAAACGCAATTTGGTGGCTATATATATTTGACAGATATTAAAGACGTGTGTTGCCTGTATCTGACCCTGAACTTTAAATCATTGCATTCTAATGTTAACACTGTTTTTGCACTGTTGTTTTGTGTAAGTTTTAATTCACCCAACTTCACTACTGTGTTGGGACACTTTAGTGAAACATCTCTTATTATTTATAAAAAAACTTAATATTAAGGTGTATGCCTTAATGTATAAAAATAGTTTACATACAAAAATACAATTAAGCAAACATAAATGTCTTTTCATAACAAAACGTAAATTTTTTAGACATGGACTCCTTGAAAATTCTGCAAAATCTGCTAATTGTATTCAAAAGAAAACCATACTGAGGATGATATAACATGTGTTGGTTTTTATGACATAATTAACATTGTTCCTTTTTTGTTTTTAAATTTTTCTGAAATGTGGAAAAATATGAATGCTGATATGAAAAAATATCCCCAAACTTTTGACCGGTAGTGTATACTGTTATATGCAACTTTTAAAATGATAAACCATATGTTGACAGCCACTTTAACTGTTGCGTCTTTTGTCAGTAACACTAAGAAAGTACCTTTAATAGTTAATCTTGATCCTAGATAATAAAGTAAGGCCAATTGCTTGGAATTGTGGGACAAAAATGAATTGCAAAAGATATGACTGACATTTGGGACAATACATTTGATAATAATAATATTAATACCGAATAAGAAAAAGGGAAGTGTAGATTACGAATAATAATAAAGACAATACTAATTGTTTAAAGTTTACAACAATATCAACACATAAGTTATAGTATTGTTTCTAGAAAGCATCATGTTACTTAAAGTGTAAAAACTGCTAAGAAACAGTGGCTGGATTCATGTGAAAGTGTGTGTGTCAGAAAAGGCATGATGAATTGTACTTCTGCTGTGCTAGAAGGCAAGTGCCCTTTTTTGCCACTTTGACCTTGTGGACTCTCTGGCTTCCTGACAGGCCCTGTGAGGAGATTTGAGCTCTTTAGGTGATACACTAGTCATGTCCCCACAAGTACCAGCTGACTTCCCTTACAAAAATGGCAAAGTTTTTTCTTTAAATGACCTGTGATGGCAAAACAAAATTCTTACATTATTGTCAAGGTTAATTTTAAGGATGCATGCCCATAACAAAAAAAGCAATTATAATAGAAGATTATTAACGATACAAGCTTCATTAACAAAAAAACTTTTCTGGGATAACATGAAATTACACTGCAGGTCTCATGTATAAAAAGAGTAGACTCTGTTACAGCATTTCCCTCTGAGACCATTATGTTTGCATATGGATGAAAATGCAACAGTTAAGAACAAATAAGGAGATAATGGAAAAGTAAAATTAGACAACCATATGGAACGTTATTTCTCTGACTTTGCATCTTCTGCATATTTAAACTAGACCCTATAGTCAAGACCATTTGTTAAGCATGACAATGATGCTTTGAACTTATTGGGAAAATTATACAAGATTTTTTACTTTGAAGTCTTACAGGCTGGGCCTGTTAAACAATTATCAGAGTTATTCTGGTAACCACCATTATAAAGAGACTAGAGAGAATAAAGAATGAAATAAGCGAGCCAATATGAAAGCGTGTTAAAATTAGAAAAGAAATTGCACTGGCTTCCTTTGGGAACTAAAGACATACACACATTTTTTTGTTATTGTTGATGGTGGTGGTGTTACATTTTTAAATCGTATTTGAAACTTTTCGGTATCATTTTGTAATTGGTTCCACCTATCTCCCATGCTCTGAACCTTAAAAAAAAGTAAAAGAAAATGTTTCACATTTTGATGAATCTTCAGTATTTTAATTTGAAATAGTTTCTTTTGTAATCCTTGTTTTTGAGAAAGTCCCTCTGGTGTTGCTACAAAATAACAAATTCATTGAACATCCAACTCAGCTATAGAATATTTGCATACTTTCCAATGTCATTTTATCAAAATTATCTGAAGGTTTGATGGTAGACACCTTCTGTAAATCCAAGGGCTCTAGACGAATACCTTCAAAACATTCCACAGAGGAAATAAAAAATGACTAGATGCGTTTATAAAATAAAATCTGACTGTCTTCTTTGTCTAGCAGGGTTAGAATTTTCTTTTCAGTTTTGACTGAAGTGAATAAAAAAGATTACCTGAGGTAAAACCCCAATGCTGAAGGAGAAATGGGTTACGTCTCTTTTGAGTTTGTTAATGCCAGTCATGCAGTGTATGCTTCACTGTCTTCTCCATCTGAGTGCTTCACAGTGCTATGCACAACTTTTAATACATCACAGCTCATTATTGTCAACACAAAACATCTATCTGTCTCAGCCTTTGGATTTCTGTAATAGCGAGCGACTTTAAATAGATATTTGGTTGCAATGCGTAACCTCAGATGTCACTTTCACACTTTAGACTTTTAAAGCTTGTGTCCAGAGATCTGAAGATCATTTATTGTAAAAAATCTAATTGATTTCAAAACTTTTACTGTAGCAAAATGATTCCACGCTCCAAAAAATTAACTGCGATTTATTTCGTTGTTTTGGAGAAACAAAGTTCACTTTTGACTGTTTTTTATTGAGATAAATTGTTGGAAATTAAATAATTATTCACATGTCCCCCACAACAAAGCCCTTAAATGACTATCATATTAAAGGAGGGGTATCGCGTTGTTACATGCATTATAAGTGCTGAAGACTTGTACACATGCGGAATAGTCATGTTCAACGTGGTCCACTTGTTAAGAACTGAGTGAGACGCATGACGTAGTATTTCTGTGCTCAATGTACAGCCAAATGTTGATCAGAATGTCACAAGGTATTTATTGGCCAATCCTGCCCAAGCACCAATGAGCGTTACAGCATGGCATCACCAGGAGAAGCCCTCGTGAGGTAATTCATCCCAACTGGAGGTCAGAGGTTCTGGATACAGTAACAAATCTTTTTTCTGTCTTCTGTAAATACTTTTCGGAGGTATGAACAACGCGATTCTACACTACATGTACTCTAGATTAACATAGGATTGACAAAACCTGCCTGTTATACTTCTCCTTTATGTTAATATAATTCATTTTTATGATATTCACTAAGTCACTGGACAATTTGTATTATTATTTGAATTATATTTTAGTGCATTTTCTTCTAATTAACTAATTTCATTTCTTGCTTCAGTGTCAAAATGACTTTGCAAATGAAATTGGAAAATGGGAATGATTGTAAAAACTACATGTTTGTAACATTTATTTTTTATTTTTTGTGTTTTTTAGACCTTTTAAAGTATCAATACAGCAAATATAAAGGATGCCAGTACATCATAGCTCTGTCTCAAAGTACCTCAGTACATTCGTACACCATATATGTTTATAGTGTTATCATTTTGCTTTATTCACACAGTCATGAAGGCCGAAGCATCAAGCATCAAATTAATTATCCATAGAAAATTGCCAGGTAGTTTGAAAGGATGCAGCCCCAAAAATCCACATGTGAATGTAAAAATGGCTACAGGACTTTGTGTTCCTCTACCAGTATACACGGTTGCACATGCACAGAGAGCAGATAATTCATAGATAATGTGCAAATCAATAGAAAAACAAAATCTAAACTTTACATCTGACTCTAAAAGTTAACATATGAAACAGTGAGACCTACATTAAACATAACCAATTGACATAGCTAGTTTGTCTTGATGACATCAGACTTATAGAGATCTGGAGTGAAATTGTGCTTAATATTTCTCTCTTTGCTCCAGCGACCTGCGATTCTCGATTTCGTCTCCACTCCATAAACTTTGATGTTCGTAAACGGTGAACCCATCAGTCCTTATCAGAGCCCGTCCGGCATAACGGAGATTAATTGCGTGGCTCCACTTCATCACCCTGATGTTGGTCCAATGCTCACGAGCCACTGAAAACAAATTAGTGTGCTCACTAGTGCCAAATATAGTGCAATCAAGAGGTGGCATTAATCTATTTCTATTTCCTCGCGTGTTCCTTCTCCATCCCATTCCATCATTTTCTCTCCCAGTGACAACATGCCAGTCAGGGTTTAGGTGTTGTGACATAATTGAAAGAGAGAGAAAAAAACAATGTGTATTTCAGCCTATAGTTTTTAATAAACAAGGCAAAATTTGACCATGACAGACAGTGATCACTCTTTATTTTTGTAGGAAGGAGCTGTTGTACTTTCTTTTTACCCACATTTGTGTGGGTAGAAAATGGTCAGATTCACTTAGAAGCAAAAGGAGAGAAATCTCACATAGTTTCTGCCTCTATTATGTTAATCTTGAGTTTCTGTTCAAGATTCACCTTTAACAGTCTAAAGCACTTATAATGCATGAAACGGCATGATACTTTCCCTTTAAAATGGATGGACAAAATGTAGCCATATGTGATTTGTGAAAGAGAACATGTCCAGCACTTGGGTAACTTCTAATCGTCTAAAGTAAATCTTTTCGATTTTAAAGAACACTTTCCTTGAAAACCTTAGGGGGGGAGACAAAAGGAACATATCCCCTGTGGGCACAGGGACTTTTGCAATCGCCACTGTTGGCACTGTACATGTGAGCCTGGAGGACTGCAACACACTTGTCAGGCAGCACATTAGCACTTTCTCTTAAATTTGACCCTTTCTAACCTGATTATTTTGTCTGGTATTTGACACTGTTCAGCCTCTGTTAATACATCTGTTCTGAATACTTCAACCTGCTGATATGTCATTGAAAAGTTGAATTAATCTCTTTTATTTTACTTGATGATCCTTCTCTGAATCTGATCCTCATATCCTCTTCATAGACTTCCAACAGCGGTTTTATTCTGGTCTGGCTCTAATTTAGACGGTAAAACTCTCGTGCTGAATCTGACAGTTGAAATTGACTTTTTCCTTCGATCTGATTCATGAAGAGATCCTCCAAGCTTTATCTTGTCCTTGGGGATTGTGTGCCATGCTAATGCCTAACATGGGGGATTCCAGTCTCTTCGCCAAAGACGGAGATGAACGCACAATGGTAAATTGAAGTTAAGTACGTGACTGTCAGCAAACTGAACAGGCTACATGGAGACATGGAATGGGTTAATGGGAGAGAGAGATATTTTGGCAGGCTGGCTGGTACAAGACCTGCTTCAAACAGGTTAATAACTTTAGGAGAGCAGCTGGCCTTTGCCATATAGGACTAGACTTCAAGTGTATTGAGGAGTTTAATGTCCCGGTTTTCAGGGGACAAGGAATCGCAGATCATTCTACACAGGTCACTGCACAGGTTTACTTGGCCTACACATCAGCCCCAGTAGTAAGACTTCGAGAGAGCTTGGGCCATTGCGCCTGAGGTAGTCAAGAACCGTACATTGTATAGCTGTGTGGCATGAAAGACATTACAATTTTTTAAATGTAAGAAAGCCTATAGAAGATTGTTTATTTTTTGGTAAATTATCTGTTTAATTGACACAAAAGAAATGTGTTTGATAAAGCTTATGCTAGTACATGGTATATGTACAAATGTAGACAGACTCGAATTTGAAGTTAAAACGTCTAGAAACATTTTTGTGTCACTATACACTTAAAAACACGGGGTTGTTACCATTTTGTTTTGAAAATGCGAGCTGTGCCACCTTTTTTTTCACAGCACTTATGAGCTTGCTGAATTCTGAAAAGTTAAAATAATTCAATCTCGCAGATGGGAAAAGATTGTCTGTGTCACTCTTCACTTGAGTGCTCTCGCTGTAAGTCTATTTTTAAAAGAACAAACTTGCATACACAAAGTTATCGAGATATGAACGTACTCGCTTGGTAATAAAAACATGATTAATGAAAACAATGGGGGCTTTAGCCCCCTAAATACTCAACTCCTCCCGTTATATAATAGTGATAAGACTGTTTTAATCAGTTATTTCTGCAGCTGAAAACATACTTCCATGTATAATTTTTGATCCATTTGGTATGCTTATGGGCTCTGGCTGATGTTTCCTTTCACAATGTCTAGGATCCCTTAAAACGGATACGCAAATATAAATAACATTTATCTTTTAACATTTATTTATTATTCAATAACACAGTATCTGAGCACAACACTCATAGGACAAAGCAAAGTGTGATACTTGTTCCTCTTTTAACTTTTGGTCTCTTTCATTTATTTATCACAATATCGCAAAATATCTTGCAATTAATGATAAGGTTTTAAAAGCAGAACACACACAGTGATAAAAATGAACAAATCCGGTTTTGATGGTGTGGATGTGGATGCTAATATGCCTATAGTTGTAATGGTGTAAACACATACCAGACCATACACAACAAAAACTTTTGATCATAACATGTTCAACTGGGTTTCAGAAACACCATGCATGTGTGTATGTGAAAAAGTGAATGGTTGTCAATGAAGTTAGGAAGGTGGGAGGGGTATCACAATTTTTCAAAAGTGTTTTGCAAACCACCAGTCAGGGTGATTTCTCTCCTCAAAACAATCACCAAAGAAATTACTTTTCCCCTGCAGTGTTTTGATGTTCTACAGTAATCACAGACTTTGGAAACTGCTGTGTGGATGAATGCCGGACGGCCAGACTCTGAATGAAGTGTGGACTGTGGATACTAATTTAGGCAGGAAAAGTGCCGAAATGTATATTATTATACCATTATTATACCGTCCTCAAAGGTGATAATTGATTTTGCCTTATTCAGTCATTAACACATTACTTATGTTATGTTTATTTATCATAGATGTATTTATAAAATCCTTGTATGTGTTTGCATGCAATTATATTTTTGCTCAGGTAAATGTGAGATGTGATTTTGTGAGTTGTTTTGACATGTTAAGACATCGCTGCATGAAGGAATTTTAAATAAGAACCTTACCACTTACTATTATATATGTATTATAATATAGTATATTGTTCTTTCCATTTCAAACCATTCCCTTCAAGCTGATAGTTGGAACCAGTTTGAAAACATCTGTCAATGCTTGACACTAATAGCGACAACCAACATAGATTATTAAAGGAATTTGCACACCTTCCGGTCGGTAAAAATGTGTATACTTCTATTATGCTGAACAAATATTTTAGTGAAAGTTTGTATCCGAATCCCTTTGGGTCACCATCATTCATAATCATAGTTGGGCAAAAGAATTCATGGAACAAAAGGGTGACCCAAAACGGCTAAACTATAAATCTTTAAATCAGAATTGATTATTTATGAATTATTCTTTACAATCTTAATTTTTAATCAGTACAACAAAGAAATGTTTACAGATTTTTAACAACTAGAGAGGGTTGCAGGTGATGACAAAACATTTACTTTCGGGTTAACTGTTCCTTAAAAGCAGTCTGCAGATATCCAGTCAAATATATGCACCTTTGGGAATGAAAACGTTATTTTAAAGACACTTGATCTATCAAAAGGCACGTCATCTTTTAAATAAACACGTACATGTTCATGCCCAAAGACACACACACATGTACACGCAAGCGCACACACGGGCACGCAAACACACTCTTTAAACAAACCATTCCCGCAGTATGAGAACAAAAGAACTGCATTTTAAAATGACCTATTTCCAAAATGAAACTGAAGGGCAATGTTAATTTAAGTTCTTAATATTCTTGTGGAGAATGTTGGGTGCAGTTAAATGGCATTAAAATTTAACCAAGCAGAGTATATTGCACTTAATCATTCTTCCCTATCGCAAGCGTTGTTTATCGTAAGTGTTCTTCAAACACGCAAACGGTGAAATCCTGCAGTGCAATAACCCACTGAAAATCCCCCACAGCGGAAAAAACCCCCAGAGCAACAAGATTGCATATGTATGCCTTTCATTTCATCTGCATCAAATAAACACCTTGTAATGAGTTTTGAAGTAAAATGCAGATTAGAGTTTTTTAGACCAACATTCTTACAATTATGATGTCCCTGTGATATGCATGCAGAACATTTTCTTCCTATAGCAGACCAGAAGCTGCACTTCTTCCTTTACACCAGAGGTTATATTGGCACAGATGTTCTACTACAGTAGTTTGGTCACAGCGGTGGTCCAACACCTCCAGCTCTCTCTTTGTTTTTCTTCTTTCCAATATCGTGTACTCTCATATCCTCTCCCTAATATACAGATCTCAGACCTGCCTTGCTCGACATTCTTTTGAAAAGAATCCTTTAGCTTTCCATTAAAAGACTGTGGAAAGGCAGGAAACACCCCAGTGAATAAAGGTCACATCCTTGGAGGGTCTTTAGCTTGCGGCATCCTTCTTGATCTCTTCATCTGTAAATGACTGATACGAGATCACTCTCTTTCTCTCTCTCTCTCTCTCTCTCTCTCTCTCTCTCTCTCTCTCTCTCTCTCTCTCTCTCTCTCTCTCTCTCTCTCTCTCTCTCTCTCTCTCTCTCTCTCTCTCTCTCTCTCTCACACACACACACACAAACACACTCTCTCTCTCTATAAAAAATAAAAGTAGGAATTGATGTTGCCTCACAGAAGTGGGTTGATGTCCTGCCCTTCTGATGAATGGCCTATGCAGGCTGTAATCATATTAGACAAAATTAAACACCTCACATCCCCAATTTTGGCTCTTCAAAATCAGATCAGTGTGACTTTTCTGCTTTCTCATAACTGTATATGATTTGATGATGGAGGGAGATGAAACTTAATAATAAAAGTTTGATGAAAACACTTTTTTCGGAATATCCTGTAGCTCTTAGATCTATTTCAGAGGCACCAAGAATATCACACAGGGAATCTGAGAATAAGAGACACCTTGCGAAGGGCTAAAAATTCCATCTTTTTAATTTGACCTTTAAATGGTAATACTGTAATACTGATGTAACGAAACGATGCACCTGTATAGACAGATCATAAGGATTGTAAGTAAAATTTGGAGAAGGTGAGTAACATTGTAGGAAACAAAGTGAGAAATTGTCATGGGCTCAGCAGAGCTCCCATTTATATGATTGCAACTCAACATAATAGAAGATAAAAAGAAAACATGACCTGAGTTGTAATCACTGCTCAAATGCAGCAGTAGGATAAAACATAAGGCTGCAAGTTAATGTAACATGTGAAAGCAGACTGCAAATTGAGTTATAATGTAGATAAAATTCTAATTATTGAAGACAAACAAATGAGGGATGCAAGAATCCAATAACTATGAGGTCATATAATGTATACAGTTAAGAAATGGAGGAGAGGTTGGTAGGATATAGTTTCTGTAGTCAGGGGCTCATGTACACTATAACCTTCAAAATGTTATGACATTATTATGATAGTATATTATTCCACAATGACATATCACAAATAAGGAAGTTGCTGACAATTAGCAATTATCCACCTTGGCTTAATAATTAGAAATAATGTATAAAAATAAACTTCACATGAATATGTGAAAGCAGTTCTATATTTGAGAAGTTGTTATCATGGGTTTTGGATTTAAATCCTCATGCCCTTTACAGGTGAGAGGATATGAGTATACAAGGCTAAGTCCTTAATCGGAAAACACTGGTCTTCATGCTTGAGTTGACTTATCATCAGCTAAGTCAAAAGGACGATAAGATGATGATTTTACTCATGATGAAAGAGCGAACAGTTTGATATCTGTTTTGATGTAAAACTCTATCATTGGAAATCACCAAAACAAACAAGCCCCTAAACCAAAAGGGTCTGCCACTTTTCTGATAGCTCCGCCCCTTACACCTGCCAACTGTCGCTCTGGGCTATTGTTCCTTTCCACATCAAGAAAAGACACTCCTCTTACTGTTGATTGGCTGCAGGATTGTTTAAATTCTATAACAGTGTTATAGCGTCATTATTCAATGTGTATCGACTTCTCATGTCAAAGCTGGGAAACAGTGGGCTACGCACATGCTTAAAGGCTGGCATAGATTTTTGTGGGCGAAATGGGGATGTTTTTATTTTGTAGGACAGTGCAGAAGGTAGATGGAAAGAATGGGAAAATTTTTATTTAATTACATTTTTAAACATTTCTGTCTATAGTGACGAGGAAGTGTGTTATTAAATTTTGTGATGAAAGGCCTCTGTACCAAATGTTTCCAAGTCTACGAGGACGCTTTTACATTATCCTTACATTAACAAGGGCTATTTCGTTGATCTAAGTTTCGAAACCAGTGCATTGTTTTTGTTATAGCCCTGTGTATCTTTCAAAAGTCTTACAGAGGATTTCAGCTCTAGTCTAACACAGGCACCATAATACCTAGTTATCAGTTTGCTTCTGCCTCGGATATCAAAATGTCAGACCAGGCTTTGGAAACAGTCACCATTAAAGTATCTCCCTGACACATGCACGCACACTCACACACACACTCTTGTAGGCCCAAGCCTTTAAGATAATAACAGAATGATGAGGTAATTTGTTATAATATAAACAAAAACCCACAGACATAACCAAGTCCCCGATTAAGACCGAATAAATGTGAAAACTACATTACTTCAAAGCATAATGCATGACTGCCACGGTAACTCAAATCTTGAGGTCAGAGTGGTTTTTGCCCCTTCAAAACCATAAGTAATGAAAAATCCTTTCCAGAACTGTCATTTATGTCTGGTTCACATCCGAACAGACATTTACTGCAACAATGATCTTAAAGGTTTTTGTGGATAGTAATTTCAGAAATACTGTACATAAGACAGAATGTTTATATTCAATCCTATTCAGAATTCATCCTTTAATGATATGCCATCTGTGCTTTATTAACAAATGTGCTGAGGATTAAATTAAAGTATTGGGTCGGCCAAAATTGAAAATTCTATCATTTTTTACTGAAGTACCTCAATCTGTTTCATATCTATATTTCCCTTTTTTCACTTTTAACGTTTACTTTTAAATAACCTGTAAATTATGAAGCGAGCATATTCATTTACATTACTGCAAAATTACCCGAATAACACTTTAGAAAATACAGGAATGGCCTGTTCACAAGCAATAATAAATTATAAAGTTATTATAATACAAACAATAGAATTTTTGTTAGATGTCTTCCAGCACTTTAAAAATAATGCAATTTTAATTAATTTTACAGTTATATTTTATATTAATTTTATGTATAAGGTGAAATGCATCAATAAACATATGTGTAAATATATGTAATTTTGCAGCTACAGAGCCAAAACAGGTTTTCACAGGATGTCATTTGATAAAGTATGGTAAAGAATATTATCACATACAAGAAACATCTCTAGAATGCATTGTCAGAGGAATATATCCTGGTTTCATTGGATGTTTCGGTTTTGCAACATCATACACCAACTCCCAGGTGACCCAGACGGGGTTAATCAAGCCCCGACTTGCATCCCAGTAGCAGTCCACAGATCAGCCCTCTTAATCCAGAGCCATCTTGTGTTCTCTCTGGCCTTCTCACTCACAGAGCAAATGGCCCTCTTCCTGGCTGCCCCAAACTGCTGAGGATTCTATAAAATCATTGTCCATCCAAGCCTCCACAGCCTATTTCTAAGGACTTTCAACAGTCCTCCAGTCTCTCTCCCTGCACTCCTTTATCAGTTCCTGGTATGTTTCCTCTCATTTGCTTCCTTGATTTGCTTCTTTCTTTACCGTGGGCCTAGCTAACCAAAGCCTTTGGGGAAAAGCCGAGGCCCGCTCTACCTGTCGCCACGGATTCTCTGGAGTCCCTTTAAAGTAGGACTTCACCATGAATTCTTCTGTAAGGCCACTGAAGGGAACTGCAGGATGTAACCTGTCCCACACATTTCAGCGCTGATAATACTGCTATGAGACACAAATAAGAGCAAAAACTGTAGCCATGGAATATTGGGTTATTCAGTTTTACTGGACTTTTTACAGTGAAATTTAAAATTGATAATTTGACATAGAAATCTGTCAGGTTAAAATGTTCTGACACAAATGGTGTGCTTATGGAAAGCATTTAAGTCTAGACAGAAATTGCCTAATGTCATGTCATACTTTCTGTTTTCAAGTTTTTTTTGGGACAAAAGTGAGGCAATGTCAGCCTTTCGCAGTCAGGCTAATGTTTAGATACTATGTGGCATTCATAGCAGTGGGTCCAATTCTTTGCATATAAGCTATTCATCTCTCCGAGGCCCCATTTGCCTTGGAACTACTTTCTGACATAATGTACTCTTTTAAAATGACTCTAGAGAGAGATATGAATGTGCAGTATCATTGTAAAAGCCATCACAGATATTACAATCACAGCCGCATTTTTCCATTCCCCCAGAAAATGCTATGTGTATGCTTTATGTTAGTGACACCAAGGTTGTAAAAGCAGATGGTACCAATAGTTGGATGGGAATAAAGCATTAAACATAATGCAGGAATAAAAAAGCCTAGTTGAAAGTGAATTTAAAGCTTATTTTGTCATTAATCCCAAGTAGGTTTGTTTACTTGTGTGTTCAAATGTCTCACGGCCCGTGGACTTAAAGCTAAGCTTGTTGCAGGGAAATGCACAGGATTTAGAAGTAAATCTATGACAACATTTAAAATCCGATAATTAATTATGACTCAGTATTCACATGGCTCAGAGAAGTGCTGAATAAACAAATGCACAGAGACCCTGAGTTTGGCTGACTTTAGCTATTGGGGAGAAACGCAGAAATTCTGGGAGACATAAAGATCCAGGAGAGACAAAAAAAGACAAAACCTATGTTAACTTGATTTCTACTTTTTTATTTGCTTCATTTATATAGAAGCATACGCATGTTTCTAATTTTTGTTTTACATTAAAACAATCTCCCAGGTATTGTGTTGTTCATCTGGACAAAATTTTCCCCATTTTGCTTGTGTCACTCAACCCGATTAATTTAGGGGCAATTTTAAGGAAGTTTTCCCCCTGTGACGTTAAGTTTATGGGGGCGCTTAGGGTTGCCATGTATTGTTGCTTTGCCACCTTGAGAATCTTAAATCTTTATGGATAACCAACAGGGGATGTCAGGGTTCAGAAAGTGCACCCCTTGCTAACTATTAGAAATATAACCATTTATCTTATCTTCCTTTATATTAATATTAATATTTAGCTGTACATTAATTGTATTAAATAAACAGTTTGTTCAATGTGTCATGTAACTTTAGCCATGTAACGGTTTTTATCACAGGCACACTGGGAATAAAAAGTTGCCCTGGACTTTTTCGCCAAGGGCCGTCCAAAAACACTCTGTTCAGGAACCTGTTCCAGTTTCCCCTCTGTCTGGTCTGTTCAAGATCAAATTCTGATGGGGTGTCCGGAGATGGCCCACATAAGCAGCATCAAACTTGAAAAACTCCCGGTCCCGTCCAGTACTACATCTAAGTTAATGTTTTTTTTTTCTGTGCATCGTGCAACAAATAAATAAAAATAAATAAAATAGCATGTACATAGAAAACATAGAAAGTATTTCTAATACCTCAGCATGGGGTATTTCTATTTACCTACAGCAACCTGCATATAAATTTCATTTTATATTAAGTACAAAGACACCTGGACATATCAACCTTAAGATAGCCTTTATAAATGATCATGCTACAAACATATAATGACAGGGAAACAATGAACTTGTATAGCATAATAAAGTCTTCCTGTAACATGACTCAAGACCACTTACCAATCTCAGCTGATGTCGTGGACAGAAATAATCAGTACAAGGTAAGGCAGTAGTAATCTATCATCAAGACTCTTGGATGTGTTGTGAGAGGGATGTAGGCTCAGTTAGTGCAATGCCATCCATCATCTCGAATGCTAACTAGGCAAGGGATTTTAAAACAGAGATAATGCAGCCAGGAAATGAGAACTCTGTTTTGCGCAAGGGGGCCCTCTTACATTTTCAACAACCAGAGGTGGAATGACCTTGTGGCAGGATGCAACATAAGCTCCGTTCCCTGATTGTAAAGTTAGTCCAGGCTCAAGGGATAAGGCGAGTGTTAATCAACAGATCATGATATTATGCAGAGGTGAATTGGAGCAGATCTGTTACTCTCTTCGGAAACAAACTCCAAGATGAATAGATTACATTTCCCTAATTCACATAATTTTTTTCCTCAAGGTTAATACAAATATAATACAAATGAAGATAGAAGGCAAAGAAAATGTAGCATAGATAGAAAATTAGTAAATATTTGAAAATGAATTGCTATAAAACACAACTTCAAAAGATCAAGCTTTTTATTCATTTTTAACTTTAAAAGGCACGTATCCCCTTGTTTCATGAACTTGCTTTAGACTGTTAAACACATGGATTTCTTGTGTTAACCTTGTGATTCTATTCCAAAAAATGTTCATCTTGATCCAAAAGAGTTAGACGGATGACAATGTATTTCTGTGCTAAATACATCCCCTGGCCTTTTTATTTTTAAATCTTTGACTTTATACCGCCAAAAATCTATTGATTATTTTATTGGCCGTTCTCCAGTATGGAATGGAATTTTGGGTCTATTTAAATTATAAATGTAAACCTTTCAAATGGAAATCAATGAATAATTTTATTGTTGAAAACAAAAGAGTAGCAACCCTATCTTTATCGATTATTTTATTCAATAAAGCATCCAACAAAAATGATCTATCCCTACAAATTGGGGGCAGTTGTTTAGAGGTTGTAAGTTTGTAATGTGCAATTTACTAGGACTGACTGTTCTTTAATTTAGCAATGATATAATATGTAATCCAGAAAATAAATTTACCCTGGAAATGTTTTAAATCCATAATTTTGTGCTGAAACCATCAGTTAATTTATAAGACAGAGGTTGAATTTGTCATTTTAACCAAACAATGAGTTTAGAGTGTAACAACATAAAGTGGTGGAAAAATAGAGAAACAAAGTACTATTATAGCTGTTAAAATGTTATAAAGCAAAAGCAACTTTAATAAAGTGTAATTCCAAAGAACAAATGCTTGATTACAGTAACAAGAGTATTTGTTCATTGCTTTACCCCCTGGACATAGACGGATGTCTAGGGGACTGGTGTTAGGCACAAGCATAACAGACCCTTTCTCTTCCCACACCACATATTTGACCTTGTTGAAACCAAACGATAGGTAGTCACTAGATGCCTTAGGGACTGGCCTGGCCAGCTGCCACATTCTTGCCCTAGACAAGGAGACGGCTCTTGTGAAATGGTATGTAAACCCAACAGGGCAATCCAACCCCTGACTAGAATAGGCCAGTGCTAAAGCTTCCACTAGTCAATGAGAGAACATTGCTTGAGACCGGCCGTTCGTTAGTGGGGCTGCCTTAGCACATGAAAACTGATCAGAATACCTGAATGGGGCAGATTGTTCAATATAGGCATCAGGTGAATCCGGCGATAAAGCCAGGAGGGTTTAAGTATTTTCGCCTTAAATGATGTTAACAGCAATTAAGGCACATAACCCACCTTGGGTTGGCGCCAGGCCCGGACTCCTGCATGTTACATAGGGAACCAGAATGCTCTTCTGCATGGTTACATACAGCCCTACATTTTCTAAGTGTGACATTGAGATCTTGAACTTGGCCATTAAGCGCTTCCTGTGATTAGGCAAGAACCAGCCATTCACCCAGATCATTTACAATGCACGTTCCCTCGATCTAAGTGAGGAGAACGCAGCATCTATGACCCTCATAATAGTGGATGGGGCTAAAGCACAATGGCGGCTGTAGACCGGAGGATGAAGGTGGTATCGTCCACAGGACAGAGGTTCTCCTTGGCAAAGAGAACCTGTCGTTCAAAGAGCCAAACACACTTACTGCAGGCTGGTTATTCCTCCCTGGAGTAGGCGGCGACCACGCAAGCGGCCTGATGAAATCTTACAGTGCGGTATCTCTCTGGCCTCTCAGCGACTGCAAAGAAAGATTATCACAGTGCTGGAACGGGGAGCCGGAGAGCACTGTTTCGGCATGTGCCAGACCCAAGCAGAGCACGAAGAACTGGTGCGTGTCCGGCAGGACCATGGGCCCAGCACATAGAACGCAAGTGGACATGCTGGATCATCTTGATGAAATCTCTTCCTCTATTCTGCTTCTTCTCCACAACATGCGCACACTAGGTGAAGAAGAAAAAATCTGGAGAAATGCTGCTCAGATGGTACACTATATAGAGCTGCCAGCCGCGTTCCTCAGTGCATTCTTAGATTACATTGTTTGTTCTCTAAGGCTTCAGTTTAGCCTCAAGCCTTATTCTACACTATGTGGAGAGTGCCTTCTTGAAAAGGAAATCAAAGATGGATTTCATTTTGTGAGCAATGTTCATCAGACCAATAGTAACATCATGTTTTTTCATTATGTAGGGCCTAGCTTTTATTTCTTTGTGTTCGGGATACAAATTGCCAAAGACAAACTCAATCTTTGGCTGAGCATAATTAAAGCTTCCTCTTTATTGGGGGAGTTTTGGAGCTTCCACTACTGGGAAAGATATAGATGTTGGTAATTTTGTTGTTTACTATCCTTTTGTTAGGATTGTGTTAAATACAATTTTCTATTCTCATCTTTAAGTTTTAAACCTAAAACGATGCTACCAGTCTGTTGAAAAACAAAAAACAGTAGCTGATGTGAGACTGTAAGAGGAATATTAGAATGCTATAATAAAAAAGTGTGTAGACCTATTCAATTGTTATGCAAATGTAAACAAACTGCCATTAGTTATCATACATTTATAATGCAGTGGTTTTAGTCAGTTTTAATCAAACGTATAATATATTCTCTTAAGTTCCCATCGGAGGAAGACTAAAAAGTTGGAGAATATGTTAAAAACATATTATGTAAAAATGCAAACAAATCAGAAAAAAACAGCTAATATTATATGTAAAGCTAAATCCAAAGTTTAAGATGAAAAGAAGGATACTTGACTCTTCCGAGTGAGTGGTACAAAGAATACAAATAGGCACATTCTAGCAAATGGTGTGCTAATATTGTCCCAGAGCCTTTAAAACAAAGATGTTCTGACTTGGCCAGTATGGCTGTTAGGCCTTCATCGGCGAAGGCTTTGAAAGCTGTCAAATGGCAGTAAAGATATTAACTGCATGCAAGAATCGTACACATTCAGACTGGTACTGTTTCTCCAAATGATGCAAGACCTACACAGACATGTTTGTAGTTTCTAAACTACAACACGCTCCGAGGCATTCTGTCTTAAAAGGTGCACGCTTTAAACGATATCTTGAAAGACAGAAAACCGCTTTTGGAGCTCACACATCCGATGAGCGACATTTTTAGTATCTTTTGATGTTTGAGGCAGAGAATGATGCTAGTCTTTCTAAATGGCTTTTTAACAGGATGGATCACAAGCCTTGGAATTTGTGTTTAAATACGGATATATCAGAGAAAGTGCAGAGGTGTATCTGACAAAGAGATTATAATTTGATGCCACATTAGACAAACAGTGATAAACTATGTGTATGATTTTCACAGATATACTGACAAAACTCTTTGAAAAAAAGGTGTGAAATGTGGTTCACATTTAGTTCATCGCTCTGGGTAAACTTGGTACTTCAGTCGGGTAAATACCATACACTTTTTGAGCGCACTGCCAAACAAATAATTTTATGAGCACCCAAATCTTTTTACCAACACATGGACAGTTCAGCACAAAGCCAACAGTGAAGTCATTTAATGACTCTGGGCTTACAAGCCTTTTACAAATGTTTAAAGAGGTTAAGACTATCTGTGGCCTTTGGCTAGCACCGGAGGTAAAGATAAGGATTGCTTAAATGCATAGTTAAAGACAGGGAACAAAATGTTTAAAGTACACTTCACAACAAAGCATCAATATGTTCAATAGCTTATATAAAGAATGTACAGTTAGTAGTTACTAACAGAATTTTATGCTATTTTACCAATAGTTTTTTAAATATTTGAAGTGAAGTGAGTTGACATACAACCAAGTATAGTGACCCATATTCAAAATTTGTGCCCTGCGTTTAACCTATCCAAAGTGCTCACTGAACAAACACACAAACTGTGAACACACACCCGCAGCAGTGGGCAGTCATTGATGCTGCAGCGCCCTGGGGAGCAGTTGGGGGTTCGGTGCCTTGCTCAAGGGCAGCTAAGTCATGGTATTGCCAGCAAAAGACTTGAACCTACAACCTAGGGTTAGGAGTCAAACTCTGCAACCACTAGGCCATGACTTCCTCCTCTGAGGCCATACTTTGTAAAGGTACAAATTTATTTGATTAAAGGATCCTTGATGGGATGGAAAATTCTCTTACTGGACAATGGTATCATCCCAACATATATAGTTTTATTAATTTTTTCATTACGTGCCATGATAGAGCAGAGCGACAACGAAGCATGGATGAGAAAGGTTCAGCAAAGGACCATGTCATATTACAAAACCAGTTTGAGCCATATTTCTTTTCACTAACCATACGCTACAGTCATCGATATTAGTGTTTCTTCATTCAAGACTCTTAGCGAGGATTGAGTCAATTAAACGTCAGGGTTCAGTTTTGTGTGAAAGCTTATTTCAGAACTTGGGTACACATCAGCGAGTCCACATTAGACTGTGGTCTAGGGTACAGGTCATTTAGACTCCATTTAGACTTCAAATGGTGTGAAAGAAATCTGAACTCACTTGTGGAAATGAACCTCTATTGATGGAGTATAATTAGGCTGCCTTAGTTCAATGCATTTCTCAGGAAGCGTTATGCACTGCACATCTCTTTTAATGCATATTGAGCAATAGAAACAGTTCTCTGTGTTGGGGGTTATAAGCGTATAAAAAATATATATTGTTGCATCAAAGGTTTCAAATCTTTCTGTGGCATTAAAGAACAGTCTATAGGCCTAGAGGTTTTAGTTTAAAAGTAATAAAAGTGATTTAAAAGGATGATACATAAAAGATATTGCTCATTGTGTTGTATTGAGAACTGAAGTTGGAGGACATTGCAAAACTCTTTGTTCTTTTCTTCAAGTTTTATTTCTCCTGTATCGCTCTTAGACTGGCTGGGTAAACAAGTCAGAGGCAATTACAGTTTAAAGGATGTGACAATCTGACAAAGAACATTTCTGAAGACAAATGAATTTTGAAAAATGTTGGTAGTTGGCACCGTTTTACTTGCATTGGTTTTGTGCCCATACAAATTCTTTAAAAAAAGTATTTAAAAAAAGCATTACAACGTTAAAATGAATGATGACACAATTTTTATTTTTGGGTAAACGATCACTTTAAATAACTTATTCTGAAAAATAGACAATAACTTTCTACATTGCAGTTTTTGTTAGGGGAATTTAAATTCAAGCATAATATTTTCACGATTTTATTAAAAAATCGTATAGGATAGTTCATAACTGCCCACTTTCAAATACCCCTACTGTTTATATTCTTTTCCACCAGGCTATAAACAAGCATCATGGTTTGTTAATGCAGTACTCTGGAAGCCGAGCAAGAGATTGATATAGAGGGAGAACCTGGCATGCTTTCGACAACATGCCATAGCATTGTGCAACAAATGCTGTTGATGGTCAGAGGAAAAAAATAAATAAATGTGTAACTGCTTAGTACATTTGTCACTGGATCTTTGATGATCTGTTTCATTACATATGATTTTTGAAGGCTAAGAGGTGTGGGATGTCAGGAACAGCCTTTCAAGGACAGCTATACTTCACTGCAACTTGATCTATATTCTCAACAAGGCTGATGCTATATAAAGAAAGCCAAGCGACGGGGCAGTCTAAGTTTACCTGTCCTAGTTTCTCAATAAAAATGTTCCTTAAACTGCAGAACAGACAAGACTCTCTTCAGTGAACAGGTGAAAACAAAGACGTGTGAGCTGTATATCAAACGTTGTTTTTTCAAGATTTTGGTATTAAGGTTTATTAGAGGGTTCATTTCACCCAGCAATCTATAATACTGGTATGCAAAGACTAATGGTGATAATGATCTGTTACATGTGTTTACATGTTCGGTTGTGTTGTGTTTTCTCAGCGGTTTACTAATGGCGATAATGATCTGTTACATGTGTTTGCATGTTCAGTTGTGTTGTGTTTTCTCAGTGGTTTACTAATGGCAATAATGATCTGTAACATGCGTTTGCATGTTCATTTGTGTTGTGTTTTCTCAGTTGTTTATGTGATTACAAAACACACAGATGTGCTACCTTTAACTTCTAAAGGCTTATGGTCATCATCATTCCAGAAACATTGTTAAATCCCACAGATTTCTTCAGATACATCCTTAAAGCATTTAAAGGGTAATTTCCTAAAGAGTAGCTTTGAACAAAATGGGTTACCTGGGAGTTACATTGATAAGACCTGCTGGCAATAAGGCAGAGGATCATTTAGCAGATAATTGCAGACCATGCGATTTCTTTCCACACATGTTAATTATTTTGATAAATCAAATCCAAAGTAGAGATGTTTAAGTCTCCAGAAGTCAGAACTGCTTTAGGGCATCCCGTCCTAGGGCAAAAAGCTAATGGCAACCTTAAACGGCTTGTTCACGGTGAAACCAAGGATCCCTCTGGCCTGTCAATGCCTCCGTCTCTAAAAGAGCCTGTTGTTAAACAGAATTCTATTGCCTGTCACAGGTGAAGTGCAAGGCTATTGCTCTTTAATAAAAGACAGTCAGGAGGCAATCAAGGCTTAAGGTCTGAACCATTGTCTTGAGGCTAACTATAATTTGTTCATGCTGTCTTAATGCCGTTTCCTGTCTTTTTCCAAATTAGAAATAAACTGCTTCACCTCAAGGCCACCAAAACATGGTAGACAAAGCTAATTGATTGACCGAAACGAACACTAAAGCAAGGTCTGTTTAAGTGACTGCTGAACTCTCCTTCTCACATAGAGGTTGACATTTTCAGGAACTACAGGCTGGAAGTCCCGCAAACTTTTAGCTCAGCAAGCCCTATACATTTCTTATAGCCACTCTCCGCTTGCACTTTTGAAAGTCATTCGTCTGAAATTGTGGCACATATGTACACAAGTGCAGCGTCTTTGTCATAACAATTCTTCATTGTGAAGGTAGGAATGTGGCTAAATGACTGTGCAGTCCCACTCTGATGAGGTCTCTAAAGGTGTGTCATAGCATTGCAGAGTTGAGGCGCAGATTGAGTTCCACTTCACTCCTCATATTCTTTGTGATAAAGGTGCTGACATTGCCGTCATGCGCCAACAACTGGCTGAAATTTAGGGGTGCAAAAGGATGAACCTTAAGGCACTTATTTCTTCATAGTGATTCCAAGATATGGCTAGATGTTTTATTGATATGAATGAGTAATAATGAGTGAATTTTATGTTTTGGAATTCAACTTAGAATTCAATTCTATAAAATCATAAATCTTAGTGTTAGCCTACATCAACATGGGCCATGCTTTAGGCTCTCAGAGGAAGATGGTATTTGACATTTAAGTTATATTTTTGTAGTCCTTTGTAGTCCTTTTGTTTCCTTGGTCCTATTTTGATGGTTTCCCCTCGTGTGTCTTGTTACTTTGTTTATCTCTATGTATAAAGGTCCTTGTGCTTCCAATGTCTTTTTATCATTGTCATTGTGTTTGAATGTTCTGGTGTTGAATATAACTGTGCTCCCGTCTGTGCCTTGGTTTCATTCTTGTTGTGTACATGGGATTATGCTATTTTGATTATTTGTTGGTGGGTTTTATAAAAACCCTTAAAAAAACCCATTTGGATACTCTCTTCATTCAGACTACATAACCGTTAAAAATAAAGTAGTTAAAGTTATGCAGTAAAGACAACTAGGGGAAATATTATAACTAATAAAAATTAATCAAAGTAAACTGTTAAATTATGTAATTTAATCCTTTAGGTTTTATTTAAATAAAAAAAATTCAAATTATATTTATTAAAAAAATTAAACAATATTAATTTGTTAACTGTGAAACCATTTAATTGATTTGTTATTAATTTATTAGGTTGCTATGGCACACAACATAATAAGAGACATAGTTTTGCTATCACTGTAACGCTACCTCGCACATAATACTGGCATGACAATAAACTGGATGTGTACTACCTTCTGTTTGAATAAATCCTCATTTGAGTATTTGAATAAATCCCAAAATCCTAATTTGTACATTCAATTATCTGTATATTTTTTATGTGTTTTATCTGTTATTCTCTTACATTTTATTTTAGTTACTATAAAGTTTATTGACCTAACAAATAATTGGAATGAGGGAAAACAATTACATTTGTGTCACAATTTAATATTTAGCTTATTGAGCAGAGCTATTTTATTTCTTATGTTTAAGATAAGGATATAGCACAAACTAAATGTTACCTTAAAAATAATAAAATATTCTTCAATGTTAAAATATGGTTTGGCACACATAATGCACACAGGTTTGTAACAAACAAACAAACAAACAGAAGGAAACAGTTGCCTTAATGAAGTGCTCTAGAGTGCAACCAATTTTGTTTCAAGTGCGACCTAATTTCCCAATAGTGCGACCAAAAAATCTGAGGTTGCACCAGTGCAACCAGTGCTGGAAGTAAAAAAGTCTCCTTGACTCCCCAACTCTCGAAGTCCGTTTTGTTCAACAACAGATACACATTAAGTCCATTGTGAGACAAAAATGAGCTGTCTCCCAAAAACAGTGTCCTTCATAGTCACATCTATCAAGCAAAATGTCACATTCCATGATGCTGGAATTGCCCAAATGCAATATTCTTATAATTGGAAATATAAAAAAATCTAATTTCATTTCCTGTAGAATTGTGCTTCAAATTAAGAACTTTTTAGTAACTACCTTTGTTAGTTTATCATGTTCAACTCAATATTGCCTATATGTACTTTGTACAAAAAGTATGGCATTAAATGTGATGTGGTCTTAGAATTTAGGTGCACTTAACTTTATCCTGTTATGCTGTTGCACCAGCGCCACCAGTGCAGAAAGTTAGTCTAGAGCGCTTCCATAATGCTAGTATTAATATTGGTTGTTACTCTGACTTATAAAGCAACTGCAACATAATAAATGCTTGTTAATTAAATGGTTTTTTATTTAGTCAAATAATGAATAAAACATTTAAAAATTAAATATTATGTATCACACAATATTAAATCAAACTTAATCGATTCAAAAACTCTACACTCAAAAATGTGAATTTTTGATAGTCATCTTTTAATAAGAATTGTCATTTTACTGAGCAGCTTCTGAAAGTCTCATTCTGGGAAGCTTTTAACTTTTTTAAGGAGCTCACTTCCTCTGACAATAAATATAAATATAGGAAAATATATATTTAAATCCTAAACATTGCATCTTAAAGAGTACAGATGAAAAGATAATCTGAAAAGATTACAAGGAGAAGATTTTCATGGATTGTTTTAATGTGAGACAATTACTGCTGAACAGAGATGCTATCACAGTGTCAGCACCTCACAGTCCATCTGGTATCAAGCATTTTAAAGCAACAGATCAAGCTTTTGAAACTCTTTGGTTCTTAATAGACACTTTTTCGAGGAGAGAAAATCTAATTAAAAAAGGATGGAGTCACACAGATCTTCATCTGCTCTCCTGGGGGAAACAGAGCTTAGCAGTGGACCAGATGTGTTCACCACTTTTATTATTAGTGCAGACTTTTTGGAAGTGATGCCACATCTCATACAATCCTGTTCACACTATGAATAGAAAGCACTAAGCAAAAAAAGGGATTGTGCCATGAAAATCAGGGTATTAACATGAATGAAAGCAGACCTGCTCAGATTAATTGCTTTCTTCCCTTTTTTGGCTTTAAACAAGCAGTTAATGGAACTCATTTGATCTGTATCTATGTTATGTGAAGTCCTCTAAAAGAACTGATATAAAACTGGACACTAAATCCAATCCTATGAAAGAGTTATATTCTGTTTTGTGTAAAAGAACTACAGTTTATGGGGGCTCAGGTATTACCAGCCATAGTTTGGAATACGACAATGCTTTTATAAAAATGGATAGATGGATTATGGTGTGCCTTGTAGGGAATATTAAATCTTGCATTAACTACAGTAAGCATCACTTCATTACAGAAATGATGTGCATGAAGAGGAAAATACTATGAGAAATGTTAGTTTAATGGCCATGTTCCGAATAAAACGGCAGTATTAATGCTGCTGGTATTTACACACATTTATGCTCTTCTGTTATTCACTTCTATTGCATGAAATTCCAGAGAGACTACTATGTCTATGCCAATACTGACGATAGACAGTAGACAATAACTGCAATTTTGGAGTATGAAGTTAGAGTTTGACTTATTTAAGGTGTAAACACTTTAAAATAATAAGATTTATCATGAGCCAGTCATTAACAAACTCTAATTGATTCTCCGCAGATCAGAAGTTCATGTACAGTACGTTGAAATTTGGATATGTAAAAATACATGAATACTAAATAATTTACTTTTGATCTCCTTAATATTAAATAAAATTTTATTATTTAGCACTTCAAAAATAATCAACAATGAGACTCTAACAGAAACTTAGGTGGAAAACTAAATTTTTGAAATTATAAAATGCTTTGGTAAACTCTCATGCAGTTGGTTGGAAAGAAATAAAAATATGGGCTGGCTAAGCTGTCTTAACAAATTAACTTTAATATAGTGACAGTTTATTAGAACCTAAGGTTTACCATAAATGGTACGGATGTATTGATATGTTTTTAAAAGCCAGGATGCTTAATGATCAAAATGACTATTTAATTGTCTTAGAGGACATAAGTGCACACACTGTGAATTATACATGAGACTGTGGAAGCTGTAGTTTGAAGGGTTTGAAAAGAAGCTGAAGAGTAATGGGAAACCTAATCAGTGGGGACAAATAAATGCAAGGAGATAACCCTAATCACTAAAAGAGACTGACACATGTCCAGCATGACATCCAATTCATTCTGTCCTACATTCAGTCACTGATAATAGTTCTGTTGGTAGCCTGGTTAGCTGGCTGGTTCTGTTGTCTAACATGCCAATGTTTTAGGCCTGTTGCCATGAAACAGAAGAGACAGTCTAGTGTGATAGCATCATGCTCCAATTCCTTATTCTCATTGCTGTGCAAATGGAAAAAAAGCACAAAACCGTTCATTGCCCACAGTTTGGAAGAACAGTTTTCTTCTGTAATTTGGCAAATGATTTCTCCAAACAATTATAAGGGGCATATTTTCATATCAACATACATTAACACTTTTTGGGAAACAAACCCCTTAACTTTTGTAACGAAGAGGCCGAAGCAGACAAGTAAAAATCCATTTTCAGTTTAACAACAATATACATGTAACCCCATTGGTTATTTTGGGTGTTAATATTAAATTACATGTTTATTGAAAGACTAATGGCATGTATTCAGTGTGTACTGTTTCTTTAAGACTCATGTTTTGTTTTATAGTTTGGTTGAAATGTACTTGTGCAAAAACGTGTCTGACAACAGTTAAGCTAATTGGTCTGTTAAGAGATGGACAAGACCCGTACCAGTCATATTCTCGCTATGGGAGGGGCTTAGTGAGACGCAGCCAGGTGGAACGCGAGTGAGAACGGAGAGAAGTTTGAGAGAGAGAGTTTTGTGAAATAGGGAAAAGTTGTTAATGTGTAGAAAACTGATTTGGGGATATTACCCGCATTCCCATATTATCAGTAATGTACTGGTGTTAATAAGTGAAGTTATAATCAGTATAAAGTGTTCTTTTGATCAGCTCATCTAGAGGTGATCATTTTTTTTGTGTGACGCAGCACTGAAAGGACTCAGGCATCTGCTCAACCCGAGCGGATTCTTTAAAGTTCGGATTTCTTTGGAAAAGTGACGTTTATCACACTGCACGCATTGAATAAAGGAACTTTTCATCTCGCTGTTCTGGGAGACTTTTACCATTCGTGAGAGCTGAGGCCCAAGGCATCGAGGAGAACACGGACCACATGTTTCACCGCACCCGAGCGCCTTGACCGGAGGTAACATTTGTTTCAGTTGCTCTTAGGAGTGAAGGGGTCAGTTTCCTTTCTGTGACCACTACGTACCCGAGCAACGTTTCAGGCCTGCATCAGGGTGGGGTTCAAATGATGTGTGTGAATGATTTGTGTTTTGCATGATAATTTGTACATGTTGAAATTTGGTTTATCTTTTGGTAATTTTGAACATGTCATTTATGGCTTGAAGTTTTTTGTTTGAGAAAAAGTTTTATAAATATAAGTAAGTCAGTTAAGAGAGTTACTTAAAAGTTTTTATTTTGGTAATCTAAATCTGTAAGAGAAAAGAGATAACTCTGAGGGTCTTGTTTATTCTTTATTTTCAGTTTTTTCACTACTCATTGTAATTTATAAGTGCATTGGTTCTGTATTTGTCATTTTATTTTATTTTGTCAGTCTTTCCTGCACCTTTGAAGACAATATATATATATTTAAACGTTTTATTGTGAGCCTGTCTATTTTTGTAGTATTCCAAGTAACTTGTTTTGCTGTGAATTGAATCGAAGCTTTAGTTGTATCAGAAGACAGAGGTAGAAAAAATAGGGGAAAGAACCCAGGTCCTTATCATTAACTCTTTCCAGGAGCATTTGGTTAAGGGGATAGGGGCTACATACACATCATTATAACAAGCTATGTTTAAGGCTGGCAGCAAACAATCACTAATCCAATATCCAAATCCAAAAGTCAGCAACAGATAATGCAATCGTGACAATACAGAAAATATATTTTGCAATGTGTTGTGAGTATGGCTGGATTAAATAGTCTGGTTAATGATCTGCAGGTGGTGTGTAATCAGTGTGCAATGGATTATAGGAAATGAAGTGCTCAGTGTTCTGCTGAACAGGAGTCTTTGAGATGGCAGGACTCGTGACAGCCCCCTCCACGACTTCATAACAAGGCCTTCCAGGGGCTATGGGTCCTGGACGATCTGGGTGCATTTGATGTAACTCGTGGATCATATTCAGATTAAGAATATTATTGGCCTTTACCCATGATCGTTCCTCTGGTTCCTATTGAAGAACCTTCGTCACCATCTGGAGTTGAGGATGGTATTCACTCAATAGGCTTCCGCTACATCAGTAACCAAAGGTGGGGGTCTGGTGACCGTCTGTCTCTCCTCCCTCTCTTGAAGAACACCAGCGGGCTTGAGCAGAGAGACTTGGAATGTAGAGGAAATACATTAGTTAGCAGGGAGTTCAAGACGGTAAAACACAGGATTAATTTGCCTCAAAATCTTAAAGGGACCCACCACTTAGGATATAGTTTGCGGCAGGGGAGTCAAAATCAAAGATCCTAGGTCCCAAACCCATTGGCGGGCCTGGTACTATGGATAAGGTCTGTGGAGCCGGATAGCCTGTAAGGATAGCCTTCAAACAGCTCGCAGCATGTGCATGTGAGCAAGGTTCCATACCTCTTCACTTCTTTAAAGCCAATTGTTTACTTCTGAGAGCTCTGTCCAATTCCCTCATTCACGAGAAGAACGGAGGTTGAAAGCCCAAGACACATTGGAAAGGTCTTAGGCCCATATAAATCTTGATGAGGGAATTGTGGATATTCTGCCCATTGAATTTACAGTTACAGAAACGTCTAAGAAACCTGATCATTCCTGGTTGATCCTTTCCGTTTGGCATAACGGCCTTCAAGGCCTTCAAGGCGGCTTACGTACAAAGGAGTTTCTGAAATTTCTGATTAATCGCCAATAGAAGATAGAAAATCCAATTTATCTCTATAATTCCTTGCGTAAATTAGGTTGAGGCCGATCAACTTTGCCTTACTTTTCTAGTTTTATCCATGGCATCATGGGAAAACCCTGCTGATGCAGGAGACGATTGGATAAAACCTTTAGCTTATTCCTCTTATATGGAATCTTGTAAAGCCTTTGATTCTGCTTTAGACAGGGGAAATATGCAGCCCTTGGGAGGAGTTGCTCCGGGAATTAAGTCAATGGCACAGTCATAGGTACGATGGGGCAGTTGTTTTTTGGTTTGCTGCTTACTGAATGCTATGCATAAATCATGGTACTTTGTAGGTATTTAATGGTCAAGAGGTTTCTCTTAACTCATTGACGTCAGATATAGTGGTATTATAATATTCATACATTGCTGAATACATTGATCTTAAAATCTAGGAGTTGTGTTTTTGTAGCCTTGGTAATCAGAATATTACTGAGTTATGTGGTGAGGGAATGTCAAAGAACATGATGAATTCATTATGTAACAGTCCAACTTGTAAACAAAGGGTTGGTGTTTGTTCTTTAACCTTGTCTAAGCTTAGTGGTCATAGAAGAAATACATGGAATTAGAATTATCAGATTCTTCTGAGAAAAGCCAATGTCCATAAAGTTTCCAGCTGTCCGGGAGTCTTATACTGTAGTGGTAATGATTTCTGAATCATTTATGTTTGGAATGTTTTCAATCATATTCATGAAGCACTCACCTTTGCTGGACTGCCCACTGTAGAAGCAAAGACTTTCAGTTCGTCTTACCTGCTCGGTATCAAATAATCGACTCACTTCCATGGGTTCATAACTTGCGTTAGTTTCAATAACTTTATGTTTTTGAGAATACAAACAAGGAGCTGAGCGATGGGCCTTTTGTTCGTTTTTCATTCAAATGGCAAATTGATGAATTTATCCAGAGAATCCTTCATATCGGCATGCAAGTTGTACTTGATTCTGTTAAGATAAATCCAGTTGGAAAATTGATTTGAGTATCCTCTACCCAATTTTTCTGAGCTGTTAAGAGTGCAAAAATCAAGGGCAATTTCCACAACCGTTCATTTACCCTGACGAAGGTTCAATAATAAATCTCTAGCTCTATGACCCTGGTAATTCTGTTCTAAAACTTGACAATTTCTGAAGGAACATTTCAAATGCCAGGAAAGAGGAATTTTCGGGATTTCAAAAAGCTGATTCCCACTATAGGGGCTCGACCACTCAATAAGCCCCATGCAAAGCCTACTTTGCTAGAGTCTGTGGGGTATATCAGAATCTGCTGATTAGTAAACAATGAATATTGCATAAGAAATCCCTCACATTTATTCCGTTCACCGCTAACTAGCTTGTGTATAGCCATAGTGAGGCTTGTAGATGGTGAAGAAGTCGAGGTTGAATTTGTGGACATTTAGAACTGGAAAGTTATCAGGACAAATGCTCTGTAAGGTATGCAGTACTTCTTCTGTGAGATCTGAAAGGTGGGTTAATTGCCTACTGTGTTCTGTTAACATATTAGCTTGGGTTGAAACTTCTTCTGAGAGCATGTAGATTGCTGGATCCTCAGGTGGCAAAGTCATGTGTAACAAAGAGGCCAAAGCAAACAAGATACGATCCATTTGCAGTTTAATAACGATATATACATCCATATAACAGGCAATGGTCAGGACAGGCAGCAAACAATCACAAATTCAATAACCAAAGCCAGCACCAGGTAATGCTATCCAGAGAATAGCAGAAACAACTCAAAGACCTTTACCAATTCTAAACTAGACTTTGCCATGTGTTGTGAGTATAGTTGGCTTAAATAGTCTGGTTAATGATCTGGGGGTGTTGGTGTAATCAGTGGGCAATGGTATATGGGAAATGTAGTTCTCAGTATTCCGATAAAGCTGCCCTCTTCTGGTAAAGTGAGTCTCTGAGACAGCGGGACTCGTAACATCTTTGCACTGCAACTGTAATGCTCTACAAGGTTAAACACATTATAATGTATTGGCCTAGTCAGGGATTACAGCAATGGTTATTTGCTGAGGACTTCTCATTGCCGGTATGTCAGTATTTACTGGTTTTATGCTTAGCATTTATCAATTGATAACCAGCTGTTTATACACAGCACGATGTCTACTTTCAATGCCTTTCTGAATGCCAAAGCCATGGATAAAAAAACAAACTGATATAGAAAAATTTATTCTCAAAAAACAAATAAACATACAAATTTTAACACACATTCTTTAAAGTCCACATTCTACTAGCTATTGGTAACTTTGCCAGTTTTACTGATGTGGTCAAGACTACCTAAACTGAGAGTCAGGACCAACGCCATATCAGCAATATAAAACAACGAAACAATTTGTGCTAAAACACAAGTTTAACATGGCGATTTTGTGCATAAGATGTCATAACAGTAGAGATTGACATGAAAGTGTGTTTGGTTGGTGGAGAGTGGAATGCCATTGGCAAAGGACCAAAAGTCAGGATTTGAACCCACGCACATTTGGACTACGTCTTAGATTTCCATGTTTTCACATTTGAAAGAAAAAGCACTTTTTCTCTTTTAATACAGCATTATTTTGACAGATGTTATTAAACAAGATCTTATACAAGTACTTTTTTATTTGTATTCTTTCATTGACATTTTCACACAATTCCCTGTTTATCTGTGTCTCTCTACTCCAGTCACAGAATAACTCAAATAAGAATTTGGAAAGCAATTTAATGCCAAATACAACAATGAGGTTAACAAATAAATCAAACAATGTACTGGAATAAAGGCCTGAGATTGAGACCTAATACAAATGTTGTTGAGAACAGGACAAGAGCATTAACTATATCACCATTTGTAAAAGCATGTCCATTTTTTATAAATAAAACTTGCAGCTACATGTCAACTAGCTCTCATTACAGTAGGGGTTGGGAATTGTGTTAAAAAACAGACAAGGGGCTGTTTTAATGTTAGGAATGTGACATTTCACATTATGGAGGTGACATACCATATAAACTCCAAGAAATGTGCTACCGATGACTAATAGATTTCTCTAAAGCCTGTTGACAAACTCTAAACAAAACTGAAGCTATTTCTCAGTTAAACAGATATATATATATATATATATATATATATATATATATATATATATATATATATATATATATATATATATATATATATATATATATATATATATATATATGGATTTTCATGGTAAAGATTAAATTTGAATGGCATTGGCCAAAGTGTTTGCCACTGCAGCCTACTAATAATCATCTGACTTATTTCTGAAACTAAATAGATAGAACTTTTCTAATAATTAAATTAAGTACACCATAGTTGTACTTAATATTTATGCTTTTTTGTAAAAGCAAATAATAAATTCTTAGGAGTATTTACACGTTCCATCCTAAATAAAAAAAAATGAATTAATTTCATCATGTTCATCGTTTCCACATGATTCAAGTTATTTTAACAATTTCTCTTTCTAACATAAAACATAATTTAAAAAAACAAAACAAGAGAAAACTAATAAATTGAATCAATTAATTCCACAACCTATTTTTTCTGTGCACAGTAAAACAATCACAGGCACTCAAAGGCCGTCATGTTACATATATACAGATCTCATTCACAGGTGAGTATAAACAGAAATATACACAGGTAACAAACAGGCAAAACTTTCACAGTAAGATTATAAACTCAATTTGTGACATGCAAAACGACAACTAGTCCTGACAAACCTGATCTCACACCAGGCAAATAAATTAATTTGATTTCTACATGAGTTTTTATATTTGTTTATTTTTAATTATTAATTTTAAATGTTTGAATTCATGGTTTATTCAAGTCTTTGATGCACTTTTTTAAGGAAAAATGAGGCAGAGTAATGGACACATGAAATTTAATAACATGTCATAGAATTGCTTTCAGTAAACTTTATCTCACTAAAGATTATTTGCTCGTAGTAGCTTTTAACAAAACCCAGCAGCGTGTAAAGGCCACACTACAATGCATTCCATACTCCCCCCGGCAAAGTTTAGGCTTATTATTGCATTTTGTGGCAAATCTTAACCCACAGTGGATGTCCTAAAGCGTATACTAGTGTAGTGTGTGGCAGGTGATGACAAAATCCGCCACAGAACATTACAAACCCATCACATTCTCTCTATGGCTCATTGGCTTGCCACTGTGCACTCTTGAACCCGCAGTTGATGTGTTATGAGAGGGTTTGAGTTGATTTACTTCTAATGCTTCAACCCCCAAACAGTATTGTTTAATCCTTCCCTCTTCTGCTCACTTGCCTCTGTAATTCCCCTTCACCTTTTGCCTCAATTGACCAGAAACATTATGTCAAGATGGTGTGACCTTTGATATGAAACACTCAAATGAATAAATGTACCAACAAAATTAAAGGAACCCAGTTCCCCATAGAACCCCTCAGTATAACCTTTATATTTTGCCCTTTTTTGTTTTAACTGCAAAATAACGTTATAGGGCAACTTTATGAATATAGTGGTTCTGTTGTAACATACACCAAGACATCATTTAAAAAACGTACCTTTTAAAACTGAAAGGATGGAAACCTGGTCAAGCTTTTGGTTAAGTTACTTTTTATTTGTAAAATATCTAAAGTGTATTATTAAAATAAGATGTAACAAAACGTCAAATACTTAAAAAAAATATAAAAATATAGTCAGTCTTGGTCTGGTGATCAGAAAGATGGGCTTTAAACCAGAGTGTTGTGGGTTCCATCCCAGTGTAAGCAGGCAATGACTGAAGTGTCCTTGAGCAAGACACCTTACCCCTGTTTGCTCTGAAGTGATAGTTGCCAACTGCACAATACTTGTAAGTCGCTTTGGATAAAAGCGTCTGCCAAATTAATGAATGTAAATGTAAAATATTCCTAATAAAGTGTTGTGCTCAACTTCCATGGAATTGATTACTCGACCTTGTAAAATATAGCTGTAGAAATACCCAAGAGGTTTTGAATCAAATCAACAAGATTAACAAAAATATCCATTCATGACACATTGGAGCCCATTCAAATTGGAGTTTGAATCCTTCCTCTGACAGCTATATATGCAGTTAGCTGCAGACAAATTCGATTTATTCCAATTGTGTCACAATGTTAATAGTTGGCCCTGTTCTTTGGCAAATGAAATTGATCCCATGTGATCTATAAATAATAAAAGTGTGTATACTGCATTTTGCTTTGCTGTCCAAATAAAGCTGTCAGCATTTCTGTGCAGTCCTCAGAGGGCAAGATTTACAGAATAATCCACTTTACCTCAGATATCCTTATCACAGTTCCAGTGCTTTTTAGGCTAAAGGCATTCCTCTTCCTTCAGCTCAAAGTGGAGTGTAAAGATTGTAAGGGGAAACTAGTAAAAGTAAATGAATTAAAATATAAGACCTGTCAGCGTTTTTGTCAAATTTCAGGAAAGATGGGCTATATGGGCTATAACAATATTACAGAAGTTCAATGAGTATTCATAAATGTAGAAAGAAAATGATTGTGATGTGCATCTTCAGGAATTTGGACACTTATTGGGTTTCACCGGATATTATTACACACTTATATTCTCCTGAGAATAAAAACTAACAAGAAGAAAACCAAACACACAGAAAGGGATTTAGCAAAAACATTTAATTTGTTCACTGTCTTGTAAATTAAAGAAGCAACAACTCAATAATTTTCAATGTTTCATTGTGTTAATTTATTTGTATCATCTGGGAAGGCTGGAAACCCAATTCAAGTAACAGCCATTAGAAGAACGGTCCCTATAATCCAGAATTAACTGACACATACACACTTTTAAATGTCAGACCACAGTTTACTCAAAGCATGCATATACTTTCGTTCCATTGCATCCCAAGGGGATTCTTTAGCCTTAAAATAAATAATTTATTGTTTCAATAAAAAATATCATGCAGGTGCAACAAGTCATCATGCAGGATTTAGCCAAGAAGGTTATGTATGTAAGGACTTCGGAACATTTATAATTTTTAGACTGAATATTATAAATATCTTCGAAACTTGAGGATTGTTTTCGCAAGAACAACACGAGAGCGAGTGCATGATCAATCATACATCGTGTTGGCAATGCATTTGCCAAGGGCTCATGGCTGCCTTCACATTAATAACCTTAGTGGCTGCAATGTTTGTCAATGTTGTCAAAATATCACACGACTGCAGATTTGGCAACCTCCATACTGAGATATAAAGCTTACCGCAGTCACCCTTTCCCTGACACAAGTTCAGTTTTGCACCAGTCAGACACGATTTTGGCAAAAACATCCGCAAAGCCTCAACAGTAAACAGAGTTAGCTCAGAAGTGCACCTGCAAACAGAGGTAGACAGTCACGGATTATTGCTTACAAAGAGAAAAAAGGGTTGGTAGGTTTGGGTGAAACTAGATCTTACCAAAGAGCACACCCGCTCATCTTTTCCCATAAGCAGCACTCATTACATTTGACAATAAAACACCTTATTTTTATTTCATGGAACATCTGCAACACTCGGAAACTAGGTTAGAGAATTCATAAAAAAATAATTTATTAGCGAAACACTGTGCCTGTATCATATGGAGCGATGCAGGCACAGTCCATATTGATGGAGTGGCGTATCCTGAGCATCAATTATCAACAACTTCTGTCTGAAAGATTGCTGAATGAAATTATTTTGTTTTTTAAACCCATGTAAAACAAAGCTTGTTTTGCCAGGAACAAACACTGAATTCTAAAATCAGCTGCCACAATGCGTTATATTTATAAAACTACTGACAAACATCCAGAGTCTTAGTGAGAACTTGCCACTGCCTGTTTCTTCGAAGGGTGGGGGGTGGTTTGAATGTATATTGCACAGGTTTTCTATGCACACTTACCCATGCCGAATTTCTAATTGATCTTGTTCTACATTACAAATGAGTCATTCGTATTAGTGTTGGCCCTTTCTCAAAGAGAAAAAACATCCCCCTCTCTTATCCGCATGTTGCAGGCGTTCATTAGCATTGAACAATGACTGCGTTCTGGCATCCAAAGACAGCACCTCCATGCAAATGGGACTGAATGGTTAATGTGTCATGGAAAGCCTATGTTTGTCTGCTGGTTGATTGGTTTTGTTCAGAGGATTTTGGAACGGGAGGCCATGGTCAAAGCGTAGCAAATTTCTGTGGTTTCGGTTTATAAATGCTAATGACGGACCGCCTTTTATAGGCACCACATTTTAAAGCCGTTACAAAACATGACAGCATGTCCGGGGGTATTTAAATGTGATCATTTTAACTTATTGAATAGAAAATGCATGTGATCATAAAGTGACAGTGTAAATAAATGCCCTGCAACACCACTCAGAAAACAGTTGAAGGAACATGGAAGATGTGACTTGTCCAAGAGTAAAAACATCAAGTCGGGCTGGAAATTGATCCTGAAAAGAAAATAATCAATTCCTAGGCATTTCGAATCGTGAGTCCATTCCAAAGTTCGATTCCATTAAAAGAATTGATTCCTGCACCAACCCCCTCATCTTCAGTGTACAAGGCAGAGTATGAAAAATGGACATAGTGATGTAGGTAATGGTAATGTGACAATTACTTTGCTTTATTTTGAAATGAATCAATGATTAATTATTAGATGACAAGATTGACAAAGGATCAGAATCAGAATAAACTCTACGGGCATGGCATTAAAATTAAATTAATGTAGTATTTGGTAGCATAAACACAAATTGAAATGTAAAACACTCACCTATCACTACAAAAGTGAACTCTGTTAAAATATGCAAATTCATGTCTTGTTTATTCATACTTATCTCATTCCAAACCTGTAATGCAAATCTAATATCACGTGTTGATAATCTGGTGGATATCTTGAGTCATCAAAGAATTCTTAGTTTATCTGAACAAATGCAATTATTCTATTAAATAAATCTATGCTATAGCGCAGTGCTGCAGTATTCATCTGGTAGATAATCAATGTCATGGATTCAATTCCTAGAAACTGTATAGTGACAAAAGGTACGCCTTAAATATTAATTGCTGTGCATAAAAGCATCTCCTGAATGTGTAAATGTAGCTTTTACTCCAGCAGCGCCAAATCTGTTTCAACTTTTGCTTTCAAACTGCTTTTGCCCACACAGCCAATTGCCTTCTTTCATCCCTCTTACTCAAACAAATAACTGTTTTCACCTACAAGATATGACATTGCTAGATTGAATGGCAGCTGGTTGAATTTGAGAAGAATAAATCCTCATGTGACTATATGACTACATATTGAGAGTGTCTTTTTAAATTAATTTGAGTTCCAACAACAAGATATGGTTTGTGGAGTAATGATTACACATATGCATTGAAACTCAACTTAACAAGAGTCTTTTCTAAGAATGCTGAAAGTCCAAGAATTTTGGCACGGATTTCAATTCATGATTGAAAAGACGCATTTATTGTTCAGATAAATCATGCACTGCTACATTGCAAAATGCTACTCAGTCATACATTCAGCCATTGGGTTTGTGAAGTATGCATAATCTCCAGTTGCAAACTGGACATAAATAAATCTTGTTTATAGTACAGTACTGACAATAGTCAAAAGATACATGATATATTTAAAGTCATCACCATAACAGAACAATATGATATAGAGTTTGAGGTATGGGTGAGATTGGAAAAATTGAGCGGATTTTAGATGATATGTCGACTACAGAGGACGGGGCCTGGAGCACAACTCTCCATAGGGACCTTGAGCATTGACAGAATGCTATGCAGATGATTCTTACTAGACCCTTACACATAAATCTGAGAGAGGACAAAATAAAGGAAGCAAAATAAACAAAGGTCAAGAGGGTTCATGAATTAGCAGGTCACGGTTTATATTGCAGTGATACTACCACAGTATAATTATGAAATATTTCAACAACATATATTTTCACTGTAATGATCAAGATCGAGCTTGTAATCAATTGTGATTAGGCTACTATACCAGTGAGCATTTCTGCTGGTGTGCAATGTTTGTAAAATAGATGCAATTATGTGGTATTGGTAAGTAACAGGGAACTTATCATGCCCAATGATATGTAACTGTGTACACTGGTTCCTCTGAACGTAGTTTTGGTTGCAAATACCTTTGAACCAACAAAAATGTATTCACATTCACATATTGTGAGAAATCAAATGGATCAAATTATAGAATGTGCACATACTGTAAATGTTCAAAAATGATGTGATTTGTGATAAGTATAATGCATGTGTTGCATATGTTAAGTAGACATTAGGTTTACTTTGTAAGGAAATGTGTTAGTGTTATGTCTCTGTGAGAAACATATTTTTTCCAGCACATTGCATATTGTGTTCTCTTATGTGACAGCTCAATTTACCTTAGAATAGCTGAGCTTCAGCTTCACGAAGATGAATGTGTCAAATAATTCACAATAACACTAAAGATTACAACAACAGTTCACAATTGTCAGTTCTCAGGTTCTAAACAAAAAGACTTGAAATTGCACCATGGGTATTCTTTTATCCTTGAGTTACTAAGATTAACAGAGAGTTTGACATATTAAAATACATATTTGATTCTAACAAACAATACTGAGAAAATATCCTAGACAGCACACATATACATATTCTTTCAGTATACAGGTTCCTTATACAATTTGTTTGGTAATAAAACCAGCTGTTCCTGTAAACATCCAGACACTCCCAGCCTGGTGTTAGAGGAGAATGTTTGCACAAAAAGAATTGTGGCAGCCAGCTAATGACTTCAGGGAGTTTGGACCTTCAATTTGATAGTGAATTTGGACACTCAACGCTTGATGTGCCAAGGATGTTTCAAGCACCTCTTGGCCAAGGTTGTCACGGTAACCAAATCTCTTATAACTACTTTAAAGTTTCATTGGTGCACATAAACATGTTTTTTGCTATCTTTTATTATACTGCTAGCCATTCAGAATCAATTTCTTGTCTTCTTTTGTGTATACGCCTAAAGATTAAAATCTGAAGAATCTGAGAGTTGGATGGTGTTGATCTTAGCCCTGTCCAAGGTGCTGACCATTAATAGTGAGCACTTTCTGAGTGCTAAAGTCCTGAATTACATCCAGAAATAGCCCTAACTCTTTATACTCCATAGAGGTTAGTAAGGTGAATACAGACGTTGGAGAGCTGCATCTTAGACATCGAAGTTTTTTATTTGATAGTTCTTCAGTTTCATATTGAGCAGTGAATATGATATTTGTGACTAAACCATTTGATAGCATTTTAGAAAGTGTGCCACTATATTCTTTTTTACATATAAACTCCTCTTGAACATAATAAAATGCACCCACACATATACATTTTTCTTTTATTTTTTTTTAAAGTTTTTTTTCTAGTTTACTTTTCAAAGGGAGAAAATTAAGTTCAAGAAAATGCATTTTATTGTAATGGTACAGTATAACAAAACTCTACAAACCAACTGATACAACCCAATGGGAAGAAATAAAAAAAAACAGTAAAAGCAATTTTTCTGCTGTCAACAAATATGTATTTAAGAGTGGTAAAATCCTCCAGCCTAGTTTTTAAAATAACCAGTTAGGCCTAAAGAGAGGTCAGGTTTGCTTGTGCTCGCTGAGGTCAGAGTGATATTTATTCTTCTTCCTAAACCATGTTTACTCTGGTCTGTTTACCTTTCACTGTCAGCTAGACATGAGTAAGCTCTGAGATGAGAGTCGTATTTATTTTAATGTTTGAATCAAGGACCAATAGACAATGAAAAGATAAGTGAGACATGCTTTTGTTTTAAGTGCAGAATACCAACAGCAGGAATTATGGATAGGATGTATTTGTATAGAACATGACTTTATTACCTCCCCATAAAAACGCAAAAAAATAACCCATTCCTCAAACTCACATGACCATATGGAAAACAGCTTAATCACAAGATAAATATTTTAAAGTCCCCATGTGCTCGATAATTGATAATTGTAAAAAACTAATCTTTGAGAATCAATATTAAAAAAAATTTCCTGTACAATTAATCATCTGCATTTCAAACACATTGAATATATCTCTACCCCTGTAACATACATTATTAAGTATATACATGCATTAATATGCAAATTATCTCTGTCTCAATCACAGTGAGCAGTTGTAGACAGTGATAAAACTGAAAGTGAAACTAAGTGCTAACACAACCTTGCTATAATTATTTTAGCATCATTCTTACATATATATGGCTTGAACTTTTTTTTTAATTGCATTGTAAATTATTTCCTTGTATTTTATTGCCCTGTTATGCAATACTTTATACAGCTCAAAAATATTTCTTGTTAAAGCTGCAAAACAGAACTCTGCTATTTCTATTTATTTCTTTTCTATTCAACTATATTTTCGCATTTAAGTCTGTTAGTACTATATTTATAAGTCTGTAGGGTTTAGGTATATTGCAATATGTAATGCAATCATTTCTTTTTTACTATTCAATTAAGAGGTACCATATCATAAATATAAATTTAAATATTACCTTCTGTAAGTCATACAATCCTAAGTTTGATCTGCAGTGCCTTAAGCTATACCTTATCACTGCTGACGGTTCATACCGCTAGTGGCCACCACAATCTTTTACATCACCGTTTAATTACACATATACATTTTTATATGAACAGTTAATATAAAGTCTGATTTACTAAATGTATTTAAAATTAAAAATGTATTATTACCTGGCCCCTAACAACAATGCATAAATAAGACCAAAATTCCGGCTTATGATAAATGGCCCTGAATGCATTATGAAATGCAGAATTTTACTGTAATGTAGTAAAGGGGGCATTGTGTATGGTTAATGGAGTTTTACATGAATGTGCTGCTAAACCTACAGCAACATCTAAAAGTGTGTCTTTTACATACTTAAGTATAATGGAAAAAATATTGCAATGTAAAATAAAAATAATGAATTGCACGTTTTGTCTTCAAACATAATTAAAACACTACATAAACATATACATTTTATGTATAAAAAAATAAGACCTGATAAGAGTCTCTAAAAACATTATTCCAAATTAAACTGTACAAGTCAAATAAGCTACAATTGGGCATACAACACATTAAGGGTTGTTTGATTTGTCGTCACATAACAAAACCACCAACAACTTATTTTCAAGTAAATAATGCAATCCTTCTCTGGCGGTTTCTGATAACAATTGCTTTGAGAGTGTGGATTTGTATTATTGTATTTTAAACAGAACAAAGACAGTTTGAAGATCTTCAGCAACTACTGTAATGCCTTTTTAAATAATTTAATGACAGGATTAATGAAAGCAATATAGGGTCGTTTAGTTTTTTTTGTACTAGAGAAGAGCTTTGAAAATTTCCATTTGCCCAAAAGCTGTTCCATTGTTACACTGCACAATACTACTTTATAAATTGAGAGAGCAACAAACGTTTAGGGCACTGTTATCTGCATGCTGTGTTTCAAAACCATCTGAAAAAATACAGCTTGAACTTCAAGGGAACATACATAACTGCTTGTGATCCCTCAAGAAGATCATAAGAGAATTGCTGATGCAGACGTGTTCCTCGATCACTAACGAAGTCTGTCATCCCAGCAAGAGTCTGTGCGTTCTCATCCATTAACCTGAATAAACCATTATGTGCAAACCCCTTTAGCAACTTAAACACTCACAGGACCTCAACACAAAATATGGAAACTATTTCTTCATTAATGTCTCATTAATCTCCTTAACAATAAAAAATGCCTCACAACGTGACACAACCCTGTGAGAAAAGCCTAGAAGAACTGATTCTGAGTAATTAGGCAACGGCTTAAAGATCATATTTCATCAAAATATACTTCATTAACTACAGAGCCAACATCTCTTCTCAGCAAGGTATGAAATCCCAGGTACCAACAGCTCACAGCCTTCCATATGTTTGGATGGATTATGTATTGCTGGAAGTCTGCGACAGCTTTTTGAACAGAAAATAGGAAAATCTAATGAAAGTCTGAGGATAATCCATCATGTAACATTGTGAGCCGAGATAGCCCAACAACTATAACAACGCAATAACATTTAATGTGATAGTTCAACCAAAAATGGAAATTCTGTCATATTTCTTTAAGATGTTATCTGAACCGCTACGGCAAGCATTCACAAAATATCTTCATTTGTGTTATGCAGAAAAAAAGGAAGTCATACAGGTTAAAAATGACAAGAGATTGAATAAATGATGACATGTTTCTTATTTTTGGGGTGAACTATAACTTTAAGTCTTGTTTGTAATAAATGCACAGTAAGCGGCTGCCAACTGTGTAAAAACAATACAAACAAAAAAGATAAATGTAATAGCATTAAGGCCAATGTAGAACTGTAGGATACAAAAGCACCACAAAAAGCCCCAGTTACAATTTTGTGTTTTCCAGAATATGATGTGTGTTCAAACAACGTTAACAACATGAGGATGCTTCAACAATTTTCGATTGAACTACTTCTTGTGCAGTTCAGAACAAGTTTAAGAAAAATGTATTTGAAGTAAATATAAAATAAATGTGATTTAATTAGTGGGTGATTCATAAGGTTAAGCTTCTTCCATACTTGCAAGTCCAGGGAGGTTCCAGCATGATTTTAAAGGTTAATTTCTGCTTTGCCGTGCAATACGCCTATTCTTGTATTCAACAAGCATCTAAACCCATCACTGCCCATATACTACATCAACGGAGTGCGGGTTTTACAAGTTACGCCTTATTTTGAGCGACCTGCACGTCTCTGTAATCTATCTGAGTGACTGAGCTCTCTGTCCGCAGGTTTCGCATTGCATTTTGATCACGGTATGGTGACAGCGAGCACCTGTGGACGAGCCGCAAAGATAAGGGCTTGTCAGACCTGGTGAGGCTGCAGGACTCTCCCTGGCATACCAATGCTTGAGGACAAATAACTTCTCAAGGTAATTCTATTCCAAGGTCTCAGAGCCACGAGCTCTCAGCAACTGTAATTAGCTTAGATAATGCTGACCATTGATTCAGAAAAACAATGCTAAACATCCATGAGAAGACTAGCCCTCTATTGACTCTGGCTATCCCTGAGGAATATTAAAGAGACATAGGAGTGTAATGACAAATGCGGCATTCTGTCCTAGCAGAAAGCTTGAAAAGTCACTTAAAGATGGGTTAAGTAGGTCCTGAACGTATTGGTTAGCATGGATTTATATTACACTTCATCATCTTACAAAACCATATCCTTTTGACTAAGTGTTGCTATCTTCAGACATTCAAGTCTCCACATAAAACTCAACTTTTTTTGTTTGTAAATATTTTTCTGACCTCTTGCTGTTCATCATTTGGTTGTATGTCCTTTTATTGTTCATTATCTGAAGTTGTTTATTGTCAACACTTGTTGTGTCAATTATCTGACATGATCTGGTGGCTTTCCTTCTCAATTTTTCTTTGTTGTAAGACCATTCCAGATTTGTGGACATATCCTACAAATGGAGAAAGGATGCCTCTTGATAAAACATTAAACAATATGAAGGAACTTTTTTATTGGTATTTCAACTGTTTTTTACTACATAACATTTAAGCATTAAGCATTTAAGCAATAACACAATTTAAAAAAAATCTAATTTTAAATTGAAAAAATCATGATCATTTCCTGACAGTGCTTTTTTGCAGAATAGTTTTAAACATGCTCCTCGTTAATAATGAAAGCACTTTTGGAATTGTTTTATGGAAAAACGTAAGTGCAGTAAGTCAAAGTGCAGGAGAGACGTCACACGGCTGATTCATTTCCAACAAGTTTTAAAAATTTTTCTAGAGTTATATTTCTTCTACAGTTACTAAAGGCAAACCTTCTGCAAAATTAAAGCAAAGTCTTATTGTGCAGTTTCTGTCAGCAAATGTCTACTTATTGGCCAACAATTTACGATATAAACAGAGATTCGGAATATCTAAGGATTATCAGAGCTAGAGCATGCTGCATAAACTGACCTTGTCATTGAACCTGCGCTCTCTTCATCATGCCAACATGCAGCCCCAGTCAGCCTGCATTAAAGTCCTGGTAATGGATAGAATGACTGACATTAAAAGCTTTCTGGGCCTTGATGCCTCAATAGCTTTTCATTAGAGCTCCACATTCAGCTCCGTTTGAATGTAATGGTGCCTTAAAGTGCTCTATAGCTTTTTGCAAGTCTTTTTTTCAGAAACAGTTCCATGTTCAAAGTACTATAGTAGACTATTGCTATGCAGTTTTTCTTTCAAAAGTCATCTGCTGGGAAGGGTTGGTGTTCCAAAAGTTATACTCATCAAAAGGTCATACAAAAAGTATAACCTGTATTGGTATGTTTTTATTTCTGTATTTGAATCATAGTAAATGACACGCTCCACACTGTGTACAATGCAAGTGACACAACCCCCCTGGAGACCCCTGCTCTTTATTCACTTGGTGTACTGTATGCAAATGAACAGATTTCCAAGTTCCCTTGTTACAGATAGTGCTAATGAGAGTCAGGTAAAAAGCATGTACATGTCAGGACTGGCCAGAGCAGTGTTGATAAATAGTCCCAATTAGGCATCACCTTCATGAGGTGACCCCCTGTGTACTGAGTTTCATTTGCATCGAGTAGTCTTGATAAACAGATAAACAAACAGTCTGCATGGGGAATATACCTTTTAGATGCAGCAAAACACTTAATGCTTATCTTGCATATTCCTTCACACAATACACAGATTTTTATTATGCTGAAAATCTCTTCACATCTTCAAAGCAGTAATTCAAACATTACTTCCATTTTCATTTTCAATTTTAAAGTGTAAAAAATCTGTCAGCAGACATTAAGACATTCTCATATTTGAGCACTGATCTAATAAAAAGTGCCCTATAAGAGACCAGGGGATATTTTTAACATTATACAAACGTAACACTCTCAATTCATCCAATCAGAAAGCTACATTGATGACACAAAAACCAACAAAAGCAACCAAGCCACATTGTCCAAATACAAAAAGGCTTACTTTAATGTAAATGTTAAAATTGCCCTCCTGGTCTCCTTATAATGGAAAATTCATTTTGCATATTTACATAAGAGTGTCTTAAAAACTGACAGCTAGTATACACTGTGGTTAAATGTGATATAAAAAATCCCAAGCTTCCAGAGTTCACCTGAAATGATGGCAATCTGAAAATCTTTTTTTAAACCCATTCTGACAAGTAAATCAGTTTTATAAGCAAATATTTAAACTTATCACAATTTAAAACAACCAATGGTAGTGTTTTTGACAGGTCTGTGCTCAAAAAAGAAGGGGATGGAATACGGAGGTGGACAGGAAAATTGCAGAAAAAAACTGCTAACAATGCAGTGAGGTGCCCACACAAATGCATTAGAGTTGGATTTAAATGGCAGGTGTGTTAATTAAAGGTCATGTTTATTATACAGTTTTTTAAGTCTGGGCTTCATCAACAGGAATAGCATTCTACTTGTGAATAAAAGAAAGCTTGTTTGTCAAATAACATTAGTTTTGCTTTACTTTTTAAACCAAACAAAGGTAAACAATGTAACATTTACTGAGGGCGTATGTTTAATTCTAAGTGGTCTAGACTCTAAATTAATGTCATGGCCAATCATAACTTACATATATCTATAACTGCAATGCTTTCTGTGTTCATGTGATGTTTGACAAAAATTTACATCAGACTGCTGAAAATTTCTTCAACCGTCAACATTTAGGAGTGATGAGAGGAGATTCATAACTGGGAAGTAACCTATTTGTTTTTTTATTCTATCCGCCAGCCCTCTATCTCTGTCTTTTACTATTCGCCATCCCTCTATCTGTCTGTTTCTATTCGCCATCCCTCTATCTCTGTCTGTTTCTATTCGTAATCCCTCTATCTCTTGTCTTTTTCTATTCGTCATCCCTCTATCTATATCTCTTTCTATTTGTCATCCCTCTATCTTTGTCTCTTTCTATTTGTCATCCCTCTATCGTTGTCTGTTTCTATTTGTCATCCCTCTATCTCTGTCTGTTTCTATTTGTCATCCCTATATCTGGTTTTACATTCATCATCCCTCTATTTCTGTCTATTTCTATCCTTCATCCCTCTATATCTGTCTATTTCTGTTTGGCATTCCTCTATCTCTGTCTTTTTTCATCCATCATCGTTCTATCTCTGTTTTTCCATCTGTCATCCCTCTATTTCTGTCTATTTTTATTTGTCATCTGACTATTTTCGTCTGTTAATATCCATTATATCTCTATCATCTCTCTGTCTTTGTCTATTTCTATCCGTCATCCCTTCATCTCTATCTGTTTTTATTTATCATACCTATTTTTTTATCTGTTTTTACTCATCATCCCTTTATTTCTGTCTATTTCTATCCTTCATGCCTCTATCTCTGTCTGTCAATATTTGTCATCCCTCCATATCTGTCTGTCTCTATCTCTATCTTTTCCTATCTGTCATCCCTCTATCTCTGTCCATTTTTATTTGTTATCCCTCTATCTCTGTCTGTTTCTATCCATCAACCCTCTATCATCCCTCTGTTTTTCCATTTCTTTCCATCATCCCTCTATCTCTGTCTGTTTCTATCTATCAACACTCTATTTCTGTGTTTTCATCCGTCATCCTTCTATATCTGTCTTTTCCCATCCGTCATACTTGTATCTCTATCTTTTACTATCTGTCATCCCTCTATCTCTGTCCATTTTTATTTGTCATCCCTCTATCTCTGTCTGTTTCTATCCATCAACCCTCTATCATCCCTCTGTCTTTTTTCATTTCTTTCCATTATCCCTCTATCTCTGTCTGTTTCCATCCATCAACCCTCTCTCATCCCTCTGTCTTTTTTCATTTCTTTCCATCGTCCCTCTATCTCTGTCTTTTTCTATCCGTCATCCCTCAATCTCTGTCTGTTTCCATTCTGTCTGTTCTATTCTAAATAAGAGAATACATCCAACTTGCAATTTAACAACTCTCTCAAAACGGTTTGCATGTTCTAGTTTCAACAGACACAGTGACCCTCAAAACACAGTCTTTTACTAAGATATTCAAAATGCGCAGCAATCCATATCCAATATCTTCACAAATATTCACGCTTACCAATAAATTTAAAGAGTTACATTGGTAATACTCAAATACAGCTAATTGATTAACCATGTGTTTATTTCTCAAGGCTGTTTACTCCCTAGTATCTGATGTACTTCATTCAATTATTTTTTGATAACTGTACTGCATTGCTCAGGCACAAAATGGTGAAATTACCTGAATATGCCTGTTAAATTTAGCTTATAATCCTGTTACAACAACATGAAGGTTTATACAAGAAAAATAATTGACACACTGACCCCAACAAAAGCTTCAATCTCGTAAATCGCGAGGCATCCATGTCAACAATAAGTGATTGCTTTTTTATAAGTCTGTTTACTATGAAAAAAGCACATCACGACTGTACCACCTACTGGAGTGTGCAATGACATCATGACAGCATCCCAAGCACAACTAATTCAATATGTCACATCTGTTTCTATCTATCATCCCTCTATTTCTATCTTTGACTGTGGCATTAAGTTTTGAAACATATGCAATAAATTGTCCTTTTTCCTTTTAAGCCACATTTCTAGTCACACTTTGGGTGATTATTTGGCCATGTTAGTCTGTTCATATTAGTCTTTGTTGTGAGGAATTGTTTATTATGACCATGTTTTGATTTATTTTTAATTATAAAAGTCTATAAGTTCTAGGCAAAATAAAAACTGCATATTGTATTTAGTTATTCATCATGTTTTGTTTTGCTGTTAAATATGTTTAGAGCTTATGCAGTTCTAATAAAAGAATATTTTATAAACTAAACAAGTTACATGAATTACATCTATTTACTGTAAAAAAAAATCAGCAATTTTTAAAAACAGTTCTAATTGTAATCTTAGAATACAAGAAAATGCTGTAAAATTGAATTACAGAACTGCTGCTGGAGAAATTACAGTATTCGGCTGGCAACCCTTCTGAAGGCAAATCGCTTGTAAACTGTATTGGTAGTTTTTTACAGTGGAGTAGAAAACATGTCATTTAAGTTTGAAAAAGTAGAGGTTAAAGTCTGTCTTCAGGCAGTACTGGGACATCAAAAGTGACATTTAACCAATACAAGAGAACTAGTCCCACCCTCAGCACATGAGCACAAATGACTGACAGATAACCCTCAAAGAATTAAAATAAGAAAGGGGACTACTGTCAAAATGTCTGCTCAAGGGTTTTTGAACTTTTTGAACTGTCAAAAATTTACATAAATTTCATGCAGTCAGGAGAACATCAGGGGTTTTCTTGATACGAAAAGACATGAGCGCAGCACAGATCTGAGATTGTGTATTGTCTTTAGATTGAAGAAAATCTTTACTTGACACAATTTTTAACTGTCTAGAGAATGATGGATTCATGAAGAATGAATTAAAATAACACACTGAAGAAACATCCTTCTAATTTCTTGATTTAGTAATTTCTGTAAAAAGCATACTGTCATGGAAGAGATGTACCTATATATGTCCGAATGGTCACTTGTATTTGTCTCCATTACAAAATGTCTTAACATAATAATAAGTTTGACATATTTCTAAGTTTTCTTTTCTTCTTGCTTCCTATTCGGAATTGTATTTTAAGTGAGTCACACATTTGTTTAAATATTGAAAAGAGAAACAATTGCATGCCAGCCATGGAAAATAAAAGTGAGAGCTACCCAGAAATGAATCTTTTCTTCTATTGTTAGTGTCTGAAGGGAAACCTGTGCAGTATTCACACTCTTCATCACGGCCAAGGCTCAATGTCTTCTACAGAAGCTGGGTTTATATAATTCTACTTTATGAGACACTAGATCTCGACAGTTGCCTAACCATGAAACGCATCCGCTCCGGGCCACAGGAGATTCGTGATGGAATGAAAGAAGGTGACCTTGACAGACTTGGTAAGAGGCTTAGTCATTGATACACACAAACATTTACTGATGCTTTTGGATTTTATGTTTGCCTCTTTTATAAAGGATATGTTTACAGAGCTAAAATAGTGTTCAATTAATTACACATTTAAAACTACCATTACATGACATTGTATATGCAACAACATTTATCCTCACTCTTTCTAACCTTCTAATAAACCTCCTTTGATATCCTCACTTTTGTAACAAAAAATAAAATTGTACACCTCCATACATTTTTAAGGTGGTTTAGTTTTTTGCATGAATAGCTGAAACACCTAAATCTAGCTGAAACACCTAAATAATAAACCACTCGTAAAAGGGTTCAATCTCTTCGGAGCCTGTTTCAAAGAAATAAAAATTTCCTCTGTGTTGGAGAGCAGAATAGATCAGTTGGCTGAAGGTATGGATTATATTCAGATGCTACATGCCTCTATAGAGCAGCGTAGCAAATGTAACTTGCAGCCTAAAGTGAAGTAACTTGCAAAACCTTGTAAGATGGCCCCTCATATGGTCCAACATTTGCATGTAGTTTCAGTGGCTGCATCAGACTCTTTTTTTTGATGAGCAACCAATCAAGGGGGACAGTGTTGTTGAGTCCAGAATAACTGTGTTCAGGCAGTGCGCAAAGTCTAGATCACAATGGTGAACCAATATCAGTTGCAAATTCTTTGCATGCTAAATTAAAGATGGCTTTGGCCAGACTAAACCTTGATACTCCACCCAATGCAACTTCTCAGGCTCAAAACCTGTTTTGCTGGGCTTCTAGTCAATAAAATGAATTAGTTGTTCCACTGAGTTGTGACTTTATTCAGGAATTGTCATTTGGCTTCAAGTCTGCATTGACTATGCTACCTGATAATGTAGCACCCATGCTTTCTAGAATGGGAAGATGCATCATCAATTGGATTGCGATCAATGCCACCTCTAGAAATGGTTGTGGCATAACTTGTCCAGGCTGATGAAACATTGCTTTCTGAGAAACACTGCCTGCATCCCAAATATAAAGTAACCGCTATTCTTGTGCATAGAGCTTATAGTGTTGTCGCAAGTTTTGGCACTTAATGTCTCTCTACCAATATCTGACAACTCAGGATGTCCTGAAATTTTACAAACTTCTGTCTAATCTGTTGAAACCGCTGTATCAGAATGTGGTAGAACCTTTTGACACATCTGAGGAAGGAGTTGTGGTAAGCTCAAACCCCCTTGCCAGAATCTGGTAAGAATATACTGCGACAAATTCCCCTTACCACTGGACAAGTGTTTGGTGCACAGGCACAGGAGGTACTAGACAGACTTCTCCTTGTATCTGAAACGCGTTCAAAGCATTTAAGGCGACAAATCAAATTCAGGCATACTGCTCCAAATTCTCAATATTGGCAGAGAGGCTATTTTCCTCTTTAGCAGCAGCATTGTACTGGCTTTATGTAAAGGAGCATGCTAAACAAATAAGTTGCTAATGCACATGCTGCATCACAGGCTGTTTAAATGTTGGCTATATTCCAAATGCCAATTAGCCATGAATCAAAAACATGTGTTGGTGATTGACTCCTGCATGTGCCCACCCTCTTAGGATCTGGGCACAAAAATTATTTCTCCAGAAAGGTGGGCCACTGGGCGTTATTCCTGTGAAGAGGGAAATTTTTATGACAGATGCATCCCTGCACGGCTGGGGGGCTGTGTAGAGGAATCAGATTGTCAAAGGTGTGTGGCAGAATATTTCTCAGCACATCAACATCCTTGAGATGAAGGTAGTGTTGTAAATCTTTTCAACATCATTCAAAGGGGCGACATGTCTTCATAAGATTGGACAACACCACAGTGGTTTTTCACTTCAAACATCAAGGAGAGATAAGATCTCTGAGCCTGTTAAAGTTAACACACAAGCTTCTGGAATGAACCATGTCATATGTCCATGTACTCTTGGTATCTTCCTGGGTGCTAAAATCAGATAGCAAATTCCCTATCTCGAAACAGTCCAATAGCTTGGAACCGGCAGTTCCCACCATTACTCTGGAGACGAGGCAACCTATAATCTTGATAGCCCCATTCTGAACCAAAAGGCCATGGTTTCACCTACCGTTACTACTAGCGACATGCCGGCCATGCCCACTGTCAGTAAGAGTGGATTTGTTATTTCAAATTGATGGGATGTTGTGCCACTACAGTCCTCACACACTGAAATTATGGGTGTGGCCGCTCGGAGCAACTCCCTCTTACTGGAACCTTCACAAGGTGTTAGTCGACCTCGTCCTAGCCGCAAGGCTTTAGTCCTTAGGGATCTGAATTTGGTTTTAAGAATCTTTAGTTAACATTTGAGACATTATTTGTGGCAGGTACTAAGTGTCTCCGCTTAAGTTAGCTTTTTTGATAGCAGAAGCCACTGCAAGGAATGTCATAGAGTTGAATGCCTTGTCGGCAAGCCCACAATGTTTACGATTGGTACCTGAGGACAAACAGGTAACACTGTGGCCTAACCCTGCATTTATTTCAATGGTTTTGTCACCACAAAACAATAATACACCCTTTGTGTTTTCTGCCTTTACAGATGAACAAAACTCTTGCCATGCCTTCAGTGCCCTCAGTGTCTTCTGTGATGATTTCAAATAATTCTTAAAAAGGATAAAATTCAGTTCAGCATCAGCAGTGTTTCAGTGGTATTCTGAGATATTATGGAATACATGACAATGTCTTTACATGATTGGCACTTTTACACTCGGGTTATAGTATTTGAAAAACTCTCCTCCCATTCTGATTCTGTCTTTGGAGTCAACGGATTGACTAAATTAAACAAATTCTTTTAAATCCACATATAAATAACTTAACTTAACTATGAGTATTTTTCTGTCTTTTTGTGACACATTTAACTGATTTAAACAGGTGTGCATTTTGAAAGGAGATTTAAGAAAAGCCTTCAGATTCTGCCTCATTTGCTTTTTTATACGTCTAACAGGCTTTTAACCCAAACTAAGCATGGCAAAATCATTTTCTCTTAAGTCCATGACAGCAAGAAGATAGCTAAAACTAACTTTGATTTGCATTGTATTTGCATTAAAGGTAGCGACGAGGTTGAGACAGCTTACTTTTAATCATCTCAGGCAAACATTTCACATGCTTCTGACACATTTTTTCATTTATAAATTCATAAAGGTTTAAATATCTTGTGGACATTTTGAAACAGGTAATGCCCAAGATTTGCAGGAAGAATTGTAGAATTGCAGCAGGAAAAGGTAAATGAGGAAGGAACTTTGATGTTCTATGTAGAGATTAGTATTTTCCCATAGCTGAGTCCATGCTTATACCAGAGTACCAATACTCCTCCCTGAGTTTTTGAAGAGGGTGTGTTTTTTGAGTCTGTTGGCTTGACAATATCAATTATTCAGCAAATCAGTACTGTAAATGACTAAAAGGTTGTATTGTGTATGACTCCTTTGTATAATGTGGACATCAGATCCATTTGATTGGAAAGTGGTTGTCGTTATTGAGTATTGGGACTAGTCTGACGTATCTCTCTCTCTCTCTCTCTCTCTCTCTCTCTCTCTCTCAAAAGTTCACATAATAACTTAAAGCTCAAAATATTTTGATTTTCTCTTTTCTCTTCACATCACACTAACAAGTAAGACCCATCTAGCATAAAAATTACGATCATTTTGTGCTTTGTCAGAATGTCAATATGTGCTTTCTTTAAAGCATAGTTGAGCCACACAAAATGAAACACAGCTATTATTGCAGACTTGGCCTTCAGTAAGCTTTGTGCATTCTCTTGATCAGTTATGCACTAAAATTGTCTGATATTGAGAAATGACTGAAAGATAAGTGAACAAAATGTACAAATATATTATACACTCTGTGTGATGAGGCTGTACATCACAGATTTCTGTGCCATACAGGCTTGTAATTGCTTTTTGTATTTGTGTTGATGCCACTTCAGAAAAACAACAGCACACTCTGAGAGTGATGGGTCTGTCGAGGGCTGCCGTTCATCATCACTTAGCAACAAGTGATGTACAGAGTCATTTATCCTTGTGTATTCACTCTCCCTCTTCTTCTACATACTCTTATTCGGTTTCAATTTTTCCTCATGCCTTACAATTTAATTCTTAACCCATAGTTTCTAATCATCTCAATGACAATTAATGATGCTTGTCATGAGGTGGCAGTATTAAGTGGTGATTGTAGTATGCTATTTTGTGTTTTTGTTCTTTATTGAACTATATTGACAGAATGTAATTCACACTTTAAAAATGCTGCGTATTTTCAACCCATAGTGTTTGGTTAAAAAGGGACAAATTCAGCCGCTGGGTAAGAATTTACCCTATGCTGTGTTTTTTCACCCAAATTATGTTTCAAAGGTCCAGTTTTTGACATCTAGCAATGAGGTACAAATTACAACCAACGGCTCAGTCCACCGCTCACTTCTCCCTTTCAAAACATCATTGCTGACACAGGACAAAGAAATCCTACCACTTTTGTTTCTTTGCAAAAACAGATAATAGATTTATTCATTTGTATGATATATTTGTACAGAAAGGGCCACTGTGGAAACATGACAGCACATGTTATGTAAGCGGGTGTATAAATACAATAAGCTCATTCTAAGGTTTTAAAAACATAATAGTTCATTGAAACCCTCATGGGCCCTGATAGCACATGTACATATGTGTACACTGCCCTAATAGCACATGTACATATGCCAGTCCTTTTTTTATCTTTAAAACATATGCAATTCACTGTTTGCTGGGATGTCTGCTTTCAGATGTCATAGAGACCTCTCTAAAGGAAGTTACTGAATTTAAAATGCTCTTTGTAAGATGTTTAGCTGATGATTTTACACAGTGATCTCCACATCTTCAATAGACAGACGTACCTGTGCTATTTGGGTACAGTTTTTAACGTGAAAGTGACACAACATACAGCCAATATGGTGACCCATACTCAGAATTCGTGCTCTGCATTTAACCTATCCAAAGCGTACACACACAGCAGTGAACACACCATACCGTGAAACACACACACAGCAGTGAACACACACCAATCGTGAACACACACCTGGAGCAGTGGGCAGACATTTATGCTGCGTCTCCCGTGGAGCAGTTGGGTACTCAAGGGCACCTAAGTCATGATATTGCCGGCTTGAGCCTGCAACCCAAGGGTTAGGAGTCAAACTCTCTAACCATAAGGGCATAACTTCCCCAAACCCTAAATACTTTACCATTATTACTAATTAAATAAATAAGTTTTTAAAACCATCTCTGGAAAAAGAGACAAACATAACAACAGTGCATTTTCTATTGCAAACCACACATTTTCAGCATCCTCCAGTAAAGGACCTGTAAAGTATTTTGAGATTGACAGACAGATTCAGGGGATACCAGAGACTTCATTTAAATTCTGTAAAACTGCTAGATTATGTGGCCTTTAAACGCATTACCAAATTGCAGGTTGTTTAGATTAAAACTAACTCAATGCAAATTCAATATCTTTTCAATGTAGAAGTCTCACTGACGGCCACACCTTGATTGCCATTGGCTAGTCAATCTGCAACATTACTACAAGACATTTCTTAAGTTAATGGAAAATATGAAACGATACACAGCATTTATTCCATAGAGAGTCTGGACTCAACGGCATGGCAAATTACAAAAAGTCAAAAATTTAGATTTGCAAATCCAGATGTAATCAACCAAAACTATTCCTGGTCATCATCTGACTCTGCCAGCTTCCATTTTGCACAGCATAACAAATCTAGCAAGTATTGTGGAAAGGGACAATACAAGCAAGTGAAATAATGTCATGGTTATAACATCGGACTATTGCACAGTCCCATAAAAGCTATCATCAACTGCCAGCAAGCCATTTTTGAAATGAGCACAGTCTGTGTATCTGGGCACTTTTTGTACCACGGCTGAAAAAGATTCATCCGTATACTACTTCTACATTTATTTCTCAATACCAGCTCATTTTAATTTCACAATTTGAACACAGTGTTTCTCATATCCGTAATCGATCTTAACAGACAGCTTACTTATCAGTGCATACCAATTGTGCACATTAATGACTTTCCCCATTGTAATGAGAGATAATGTACTTACAATACGGAGTTTAAATTCTGCAGCTTAGTAATAACCTCTCATTAACCTTGTGAATTCATCTCACACTTGAGAAACACCTGATCTGTAACTTCACTAATAATGTAATTGCAACAGGAATGTGCATAGATAAGACACTGGGTTGAGACTATGTTATCGATGCAAAAACCTTGGGCGTTGCATATTTGATTTGACATTTTAAAAGCTAAATTGATTTGCATGGACTTGTGAAACATTGAAATGCTTGTATTAGATTTTTGGTTTTTCTCCGAGGGATATGTATTCATTATGAGATAGGACTGATAAAAATTACAGCTGGTATCTGATTACATGCTTCAGTGACACAATGTGCATGTTACAAAATTACAAGACACGATTTTTCAGGTGCCACTCTTTCCAAGATCCAACAAAACGAATGTCTGATTTGTAAAAATTGATCACAGTGGATATTTTAGGCTTCGCTGTTGGCAACTCATTAATTTATCACACGTTTGATAGTATCAGTATTATTTATACAGTGTTATTGATACCGATGCTTCTAAAATGATAAACTTCTTCGGTCATCAGAGTAGTAAACCATTCATCTAAATCTGGAAAAAGAAATAATTGAAATGGTTTGAAAAGGTCTTAAATATAGGGAAAATATTACCATAAATATCTCACTATGTGCAACGCTAGTGGATGTTATTTGCATACATTTTCTAAGTTAAACAAAAAATATCTTAACCGGGCTGCAATAATATTCCCATATGTTCAGAAAACATTATAAGCATATAAGTGTGTTGTTTTAAACAATGTTGTAAAACATCTTGCTTTTCTTCATAGACCCTATTAACTGGCAACTGACTGCAAAGTTTTAAAAAAGGTGACAGAAGGCAAGGGTGATAAGAGAAAAATATTTTCATTCTACGCCTCTACAATCTGGTCATCCATGTATGTGGATAAAACCCATTCTTCACTGTCATACTTTTTCCCTTAGTCGGCTGTTACCATCAACCCAGCTCTCCAAGACAAACTCTCTTCCGGCCACTCATACTGTAATTATCGACATCAGTGACATGGCTATGATTCATTGTCATTATTCTTCCCTTGGATAAAATGTAAATCTGGATAATAGCTGTCATTCTGAAACGGGTTTGGCCAGGGAAACTGCATACAGATTGATACTTAGCCTTCCGTCGCGCCAACGAATGGAAATTAAGTGGTGACTCATGTGCTCAATGCAACAGAAGATGTCTGTGGCGAAACGAAAACTTAAAGGCGATTTTCTCACTGTAATCCCGTTCTCTACGGGCTCAGTACTGCAGTCAACGCAATAGTCGGCTGTCTGTGATATAATCCTCGAGACTACAAGACAATATCCGAAGAGCTACAGTAAAGCTTTTTCATCACTGGTGTAAAGGATGTTTTTTCTTTGGTGTTTCTGTCAAAACAAATTGGTTGTATTTATTGTAATGGTATATTGTCTTTGTCAAATCATTTAAAGGCTCAGTGTTAGCAAATTCTTAGAAATGACGATGAAAATTTGTATCAACACCCAAACCAACAATTCTGTGTTTGCTAGATGTGTGTTCTGTTTGTGTGTTTGCCTTTATTTCTGGTTGTGTAAAAGGGAGAAAAGGGGATTGGACGGATCTACACAATACTTTAGCAATTTTATGTCTATTCAGTAATAGTTTGTGTATACAATATTGGTGAGGAGAAGACTAATAATCAATGGTTATATTACATCTTATTGTCATTTAAAAAAAAAAACAAGCCATTTAAATTCAACTAAACAGACTAAAATATCTACAGTTGCATTTCATAAAAGTTAAAAATGTTTTATAATCAAGTTTCATAAAAATCCTCTTTAATTGTTCGTTCATTAGCATTATTATTTAGTTCAGCCTTAATAAATTAGATTTTTATGCAGGTTGTGTTAATTGTGAGGGCATAACAATGATGTGTATTTCTTTTGGTTAGTTATTTGTTTGCGTATAAGTGAACTTCAGATGTCCTCGTAAATCATTTAATGCACATTTAACAGAATTTAACCATGGCAAATATTCTGAATGTTTGCATGCAAATGGAGCAGTAAGGCGTGGAATAACCATTAGATAGTACCAGCACTGGAAGAAATAGTGCAGGTATATTATAAATGCAACATTTCCCAAAAGGGTTTCCCATAATGTCTGCTCACATGCTAGAGGTATTTTCAGTCGATGACCTAACAGTTAGGTGTTTACACATGGAGCGTTTGCTCAAATATGGCCAATGAGACAGGAAAAGTTTTATTAACCTCAGTTCACCTTGATGTTCCCAAGTTAAAGTAATTTTGATCTAAAAAAGTCTTTAAAAAGTCTTTAAATATGGGATATAGTTAAATGCCCTTTTTAAAATAGCTACTAATCACATTCAATTTTTATGATATGTTTTTTCTAGCTTGATTGTTAGAAATATGCAATTTTAAATAAATGCAGTTTAAAAGAATAGCTCTCCCAATAATGGAAATTATACCTTGAATGACTACCAAGTTTTTCCTAACCTGAATAAATGTCTTTGTTCTGTTGAACACAAAGATAGATATTTGGAAGAATGTTTGCAAGTGACAGTTCTAGGGCATTATTGACTACCATACATTCATGTATATCGTTTCAGCATGTTGATGAAACTCTTATAAAGTCCCCTCCCCTACCCAGGTGAAGAAGTGCACTCTCGAGTCTTCCATACAACCCCCCCCCCCCCCTTTGGTGCAAATATAGGCACTTTGTCCTTCACTAAGCACTCCCTTCATTAGCTATAGCATCACTCAGAGGTTTCCTATTGGTGAACCCAGTGATTTTCCCTCGGTGGGCCTTCAACTACAGATACACTCCCAGCAGAGTGGGCTCGCATGCTACCTTCCCATGAGTTCTTTCCTAACTGGTGAGACTGTACGGTAATCTTCACATATAAACCCTCAAAGTGTGCGATGTTATCTCCCCAACGTATGCCCTCAATTAGTGGGGAGAAGTTTCCCAGTGTTTACGGTGCAGGGCGGCTTCCAAGTTATGTTACAACAAAGAATCAAGGCTTGCTACACCGTCGGCATGAGTCTCTCTACTTCCTAGGGAAAGCTGTAAGGACACCTTATTGCTGCCACTGGAAGGTCCTGACTCAGGTAGACTGTTACAATTGACAATCCAAGGCCTGTCAGTTTCGCTCCACTTATGGTCACGATGCTGCCTGGTAATTATGGTGTGATTATATTTGACCCCATTCAGTCAAGCCCAACGTGGAGAGACAGACTGAAAGGGAACATCTCCGGTTACAAATGCTAACCTCAGTTCCCTGAAGGAGGGAACAATACATGGTGTCCTTTCATACCACGATATCTGGCTGCCGCCCAAAAGTTAAGGAATGATATATTCCCTTTTTTACTTGTCACCACGGGGTGGGGACATGAATTGATTAATTAGCCAAATAATTGGCCTTTTCAATTGGCTCAGAGACAAACGGGTTCTCAAGTTCAACCCCATTCAGTCCACACAACGTCTCATTCCCTTCTTCAGGGAACCAAGGTTACCATCATAACCAGAGACGTTTTCTACTTTTAGTCATTCAGGCCATTTCAATCTATGTCTTCAAAGATCTATTTAAACATATGCATGAGCATTTGTTGGTACAATATGGTTTTGGTGCCAATGTACATTTCTTTATAATATCTGATAAAAAATTTTATAAGGAATGTGAAATACAGAGCTTCAATTGGAAAACCATTTATTAAATAAGGCATCTGTGTCCTCTTTTGTCCTTTAGATTTAGGGCTAGAACATCACCCAGATTGTGAGTCAAAATAAAATCCAACAATATGAGACACAATATCACACACATTTTCATTTGGCTTCCATTTCTGTCATCGTGCTGCTTAACTGCATTACGAGACAAAGAAAAGAAACACACCACAGACTTTTAATGCTTATGCAAAACTGGCTTCGCTGCCATACATCCCTCACGGTTGCCCTTTTCATGACTTTCTGGTTTACAAAGCCATCTCTCCGGAACTGAGTAATTTTGGGCTTTATGATATCTTGCTCATTTTTCATTTCAATTTCCTTCCTCCGTTCCTTTAATGATAAAAACAAATAGTGTTTTATTTCTTGCAGTAAATCGACTGTTTCATTCCTCCTCTCTTTCTCTTTCTCTCTCCTCAGCTCATCTGTTGGCAAATGATAATGCTCCTATGAAAATGTGCCAGCTTCTATTTATAGAAGATGGCGGCCTGCCAGGCTAATAACTTCTCTCTGACATTTCTGAGAGCACCGAGATTGTCAATTTACTGCTCATCTTGTGACAGAGCTTTTCCTCAACGACTCATCCTGAATGGTTTGCCATCGATGGGGCTGCACAAGGGATCTGAAAATCCTACCAATGCCAGATCCTTTACAATCACAACTCACTTACATCATCAAGGACATGATGTACGTAGCCAAAGCCCTGCCTTTGTCTTGTCTCTTAATCCCTTGGTATTTTTTTAATGCTAATTTTGTTTCACTACCTTGTTTTCGTTCTTTTACACAGTCTACTGTTTTCATCTGATCTTTTTACCAAGGTTTAAGACATTTTATGTAAGTATTTAGCTTGCTATTAAATTACAACTTTTAAATTATATATTCTCTTCTTAAGATCTTAGGTCGTAGAACCTCTTATCCTTAGATCAATGAATGAAAGAACGAATTCACAAACACTGATGATCCTCCTAACCGGTAGTAAACACACAGAAATCACTGCACAGTCTGTGTGCTTATTTGCAAAAACTAATTTGTTTATTTCATAAATTGTTTTAACTTATTATCATCTTATAAAATTTGTGGAATCAAGTTTTCAATATGTAAATAAGCTTTTTTTAATTATTATAACCAAACGTACTGGAGTTTAATTGCAAGGGTGTAAAGTAACAAATTACAACTACTTACGTCGCTGTAATTAAGTTTTTTCCTGTAATCATATTTGTACTTCATTACATATTCAGCTATATTGCTACTTTTAAACTCACATTCATTACTAATGACAATTCAAATGAATATTCAAACCATATGCATTTTATTAGACAGGTAAAATATCCCACTTTAAATGGAACTGATCTCGAACTCAGACAAATATGTTGTGAGTTACAAGCACATGGATATTCAAGATAGAGACTTTAAATACACTGAAAGAAACAGATAAGCACCTTATTAAAAATTACATGTCTAAGATCTAGTTTCTAAAGGAGAACAGTAAAGAGAGCTTATATCTTAAATCACACGCTTTGGTCATTCATACAACACAAGTGCTGTGTTTAAAAGTTTACAAAGAAAACACATGCAACATATACCATGTTCTAGTCACTTAAGGTTCTCTGTTCACTTACAGTATAAGGGCAGAGCATTTGATGCACAAACTCTGGAGAGAGATCTATCTGTCAGATACATCTTGTACGGCTTGATGTTCAGTAAATGAACAGCCAGCTCCTTCGTAAATACAGTTTCTCATTTCCATGCTATTCCAGTGAAGTTGTGTTTACAAATCCTAAGTCATTTCTCTTCAGCAGTTTGTGCTCTTTGTGATTTTTGCATTATGAGACCTCATATTCATGACTGAAAAGTGTTGGAATTGCATACATGGTTTTAACTGAAAGACTGAGCTCATGACATACAGACAGATAAAACCCCAGTTTATTTTTAAACACATTAAATTGTTAATTTGTCTGATTTGTTTTAATCTCCAAATTTAAGTATAAATAATTATTCATGGCAAATTTGACAGCACTGTCCAGACAGGAAAGAGTAACTAGTACTCTTCGTAGTTTTTTAGAAGAGTACTTTTTACTTTTTAATATGAATTTCTTTGCTTGCATGAGCTAAGATACACATTTCGTTTTAATCTTATACTTGTGAGAATTCCAATTCTTAGCCTGCATTGCATAATTGATTTTACTCCAGAAAGGTTGTTCTAAATCATTTGATATTGGATATATACACATAAACAAAAATCATGCTCATATTCACATATTGGAAAGGTGTTAACACAAATGAGTAATACACGTCTACTGTTAAGCTTTAGTTATCACATGTATAGATCCGTTTCATGTGATAAAGGTAAACATGCTTGGCTTGTTGTAGAGACTTGAATTCTAGATTTGAATCTGAAGCAAGCACTCCTGGACATAAACACTAGAAAATAACACCATTAAATGTCTTGTGGTAGGTTAAGCAAATGTCATCCTTTGTTAATAACAGAGAATAGTTGTTTGGAATGTATTGTTGTTGGATTTTGTTGGTGGCTAAGCTTCTCCTGGACACTGGTACTAAAGAATTTAAAAGGATACAAATCGTTGCTACGGCTGAAATAAGAACATTGTTTTGTGATGTCCTTGAAGACTATTTATTGTTTTAAAATACTGATTATTCACTGTATTGACTGACCAGCATGACATCTGTAGTGGAGTTTTAAAATAAAGCATGGCTTAAACTGTCCCGAAACCCATGCTGTTACCTCTAGATTATGCTCGCAACACACAAATTTGCAACAAATGCTTGTTTAATACTAAAAGCTTCATGAAGCTGTTAAAACTTCAAACTATGGTCTGAATTACCCACACTTAGATCAGACCGCGTGGAAAAAAAACTTCAATTGGACGTGTGCAATAGCCTGCTGACCCGATGAAAAGTATTACAGGTACCCAACATTTATAAGTATGTGATGAAAATAGAAGTGCATAAGCCCTCAGAAGAGATCATTTTGGTTTCATAGACATATAATAACAGAAATTATGGAACAGATTGTGCACTCACTTGTTGACATTGCACAAAGTCATCCTTTATTGTAAATACTTTCAAAAATGCTTATTTACAACCCAGCATTGGGACAATAAGGGCCACTTGGGGGTAGGTTTTATTTTTGACCCAGCGATGAGTTGAAGACAAACAAGTCTTGAAGCTCAATAGAGCTTTATATTACCTGTTCAAAGGTGTGTTCAAATCAGAGTGAATACACATACTAAAAAATTAATACTCTTTCTCATAATGCATGAAAGCTTCTAAGTACATAAATGTAAATGTCAGTCTGAGATAAATACTTGTGTCTAAACGAGTGGTTCTTTGTATAATCAAGCTCCAGATTCCAGGCTATGCAAGACAAAAGAAAGGTTATCTTTTGTGACCCTAATCCTGCTTGTGATTTCCAGAGATACTGTTATGGATTAATATTCAATGAAAAATGAACAAGAGTATATGATTAAGTGTGTAATTATATTTTGACACTAGAGCTTGAAAGTCTGTAATAACAAATGAGGGCCTTTATGAATTCATTTGTTAGAATTATAAATGCTTTTAGAATTAATTAATAAGTTAAGATAAGGTTTTCTTGTCAAGATTCATGCAAAGTTATTATCATGTCACAAACAATTCTGTTTAAATTGGTTAAAACGAAGTCATATTCTTTGCTTACGAATTAATTTTTTTTTATACAGTATGTACATCAGCTTCACCAGTAGAGCTTGAGTAGCCTATTACACAATACAAGCTAGGAATGTGCTCCAATTGAATATTATTCAAGAATTATTATTATTATTTATTTAATAGTCACAAAAACTACTAGACCAAGAAAAGAACACATTGTACACATATATATCAGACCCCCCTAAATGTTTAGATGTTTAGATAATCTATTTTGTAGTATGACTACTATGACTAGTATATGACTATTTAGTGACTATTTTCTAGTCACTAAAAATATAATAGTTCACAATTAAAACAGTTATTAACAGCCTTACAGAGTATTATTATTATTATTATTACAGAGCCTAGTATTATTATTATGTTTAGAAAGAAAATGAATCCAGACCAGATCTCTGTGCTGGGCACCGGCTGTTGTCAGTCTCCATTTTTTACATATGTTAATATCACTGAATTATAAATAATAACGGCAAAATGCATGATTGAAATTTTAAACTTACCTCTATGACTTTCTTTTTTGAATCAGGTTGCTTACCGAACAGCACCAGCAACTGTTTACTTCAAATGCATGGACACAAGATCACAGTGTGTGGGTGTCAGTTTTTGACATTCTTCAAAATATCTTATTTTGTGTTCTAAAGAAGAGAAAGTCACACAGGTTTGATGAGTATTACTGTATTAAAATTTTGATGTAAACTATCACTAATCCAACTTACCTAATTAAGAACTTATTCAAACAGTTCTTTTGATTTTTGAGTTTTGTGGCCACCATTGTTCAGAAAAGTTCTGCCTTTTCTTTGCAGTTACAATGTTAAATTTGGGTTTCTGTTCAGCAATGTTACCTTAATATTTTGGCCTAAGATAAATAAAAAGTTTTGTGAAGTATTAAAAAAAGATTTTAGAAAGATTTTTTAGGAAAGCGTAAACACAAAAAACACGGTTCTTTCCCAAATATAAATTGGGCAACTTAAACATAAAAACATAAATTTATTATGTGAAACTGAAGTACGCTCTCTTTAGTAAATTCGTCAAAATATTTTCAAAACAAATAAAAGAATTGTGTTAATGTTTATAAACACAGGTAATACATTTCTTTTAAGGCACCCTTTAGAAAAATAAGTATACTTTAAGTAAAGGTCAAGTATTTGTAAAAGCATACTTTATTTAGTATGAATACTAATATCAATGTAGTAGTAGTGTACTTGTTAGTGTGTTTATCATGCTTTGGACTTAATTTGCCCATTTTCAACTTTAATTGAATAACAATAAAAACTGTATTTTAAGTTTAAAGGAAGTATACAAATGGCACACTTCAATAAACCTCTTTTACTTAAAGGCAGTATCTTAAAGTTCCTGTAGTTAATTTGCTTATGTGTTGTCCTATAAGCTTCAAAGTCATGTGTTTGATTTCACAATTAAAGCATGATATTTAAAAATAACTTCTTACTGTAAATCGTTTGAATATAAAATGCATAATTTAAATGTTCATGTATTTCAGGTTGATGAGAGCCTTAATCTTCTTATTATATAAGCAAAGACTTAAAGAAAACGTTATGCTTGGTCCACATAGTGCTGCTTATAAATATATGATAACATATCAAACTAACGACCCATTAAGAACAGGAATTAACTGTTCTAAAATAGTGTAATTTAATTCAGTAAGAAACAAGAAAAAAAAGTTTGCAAGATAAGGTTCTCCACAGAGATGGCTTTTTAACACATTGTGTTACTTGATCTATTTTCTAAGTAGGTAAAATAACACTGATACAAAACACCCTGACCTCTGCCATCCAGATCATGGCAGGAATAACACATCAGGAGGTTAAGGAGGAATTGAGAGGCAGAGCTCCTCAGCCAACAGTCAGTAGCCTGAAAAAAGGACGCATTTTCCTCTTTGCTGAAAGAATAAATGATAACTGTGGGGTGTGACATTATTTCAGCGCTCATCATTTGGTTCCTCTCTGACCAAAATGAGCTCATTTCATGCTCTGGTGGGCAGTCTGAATCCCAAAATGAGCAAGAATTGTCACTCGCCCTGGTGCTTGGATGGACAGCTAGCGATTGTGAGATCACAGAACCTAACAGGAAATGTGAAAATCATGGGCAATAAAAGCCACTCTAAAGTTCACATTACTGCCAACCAATTTGATGGTTGGCATGTTTTTGCTTGAGAAGCATAATAAGGTATAGAATTTTCCAGAAGTGTACTAGGTAGGTGAATTCAATGTCTGGTGTGTGTCAGGAAGGCCATCAAAAGCTGGTGCGTGTGTGCCATCAAAAACTATGATCTACTGAGTCATTTTCCATCATTTGCCTTCGGGCTTTCAGAAAATTGGCCTTTGGCATCCCAAGAGCTTTAGCTGTGACTATACCAATAAGCCTGTCCTCAAAAAGTTGAATATTGGTTTGTCTATTTCATAAACTTTAAAAAAAAAGGCTTAACTCTTTGACTTTTGAAACCATCATAACTTTTTAACCCTATAAATATTTGTAGTTTGTAGCTCATAAAGTAATTGTAAACATTGTAAAAACTGTGATGTCAATAGCACATAACAACTAGCGATAAAAAGTGTTATGGCTATTAAAAGCCACTTAAAATCTTGTTATGCATTTCTGCATTGGCATATAAAGCAGTGTTTTTTCATAAATCACAAATGTTAACCAGCGTACAAAATCTTCATACCAAAAAAATTCCTTCAACTGAAATAAGTTCTTTTGCAATGGTTCTGCCCTTCAAAAATTCAAGGAATACTTCAAACTTGGCATTGATTTGCAAGTACACAATGGGTAGCGCATTATTTGAGAGAGCATGCCTGCAATTATTATAACAGTCATAATTTACATCTTCTCTCAAGCTGTTGTAAAGGCTCTGCCAGGATTCTTTAGCCTTCAAGGTGTCTTCAGTGATCTTTTCAGAGCCTCCACTGAGTCTAGAGGATTATCTGTTGACCTTGTCACAGTGAGCATTTCAATTAACTCACACCTTGTCAGCTTGCGTGCAAAACGCAAGTATTAATGTGCAGGCATGTGTGTGCCTTTGTGTGCAAGAGAATAACAAGACTTTCATCTCTTGTAGTGCATGGTGAGAAATATGTGGAACATGGACTTTCCCCACAGGGGACAGCATGAAGATCCGGATATATGGGATAAATGGATGCGACAAGTTACTGTGTTGGGTAGTCACTTTCAATAAGAGATGGCCAACACAACCTCACAGGCCTTCAACAACAAACAGAGGACTCAATAGGGGACTGCAATCGACTCCAAGCCACCCCCTGAGAACAAAAGACTCATAAGATCCAAATCTTTTGCTTTTATATTTCACTAGAATTGGGAAGAAATAATGCTGTAGAATTGGGCAGAAATAATGCTGCCTCCTCCTACATGTGTTTGTCAATCAAATGAACCCCAGTGTGAACTGTGTGTTGTCTGCGACCTGTCTTGCATCTATTCTGAATAGGAAGCTATTGAACAAATATTTATGAGATGTGCTCTATGGTTACAACATCATACAGTTTTGTCTCTTTTTACTATTGCGTGCTTGACTCATGAGCTTGACATATCTCTCCCGAAAATGTATAATTTATGAATCCAAACTGTTGCAAACCTGCAGTTCCTTTATTCAGCAATGAATTATGAAAGCCTTAATAACTTTCTTTATTAGAATACACTGAATGTTCTTGACACAGTAAATATCATTATTTTATTTAAACTGCAATAACCACTGCAATAAAAAAATCAGACTGAGGCTTTGAGACTCATATCTTTTTCCGTTTACAGGTTGGTATAACAACATAACATGTTTACATTAACATTTATTCATTTGGCAGACGCTTTTATCCATAGCAAAGTATTATACAGTTGTCAATTATCATTGCAAACAGGGGTACGGTTGCTCAAGGGCACTTTAGTCTTTCCTCAGATACGAAAAAGCAATCTTGAGCTTACAAGCCATTTTTGTGGTTGTAACAGGTAGCGCTATTTAGTGCACTGCAGCTACTCTTTCTTTTCTGCGTGTATAATCTATATGTTAGACCAGAACTATGGACCAGAACTCTAGATTGGCTGCAGAGGGCAAAATGAGTTAAGCCACAAACAGACAGACCAGGAAAATGACATGTACCAATTTGTTTCATTTTACTTTGAAGCAAATTTGAAAATGATTGTTAAATAAAATGAAATTAGTAATCAACTAATCTTATTAGTTTGTTTGAATCATAACCTTTAACCCCCCCAACAAAAAACAATACAATTTAAACAACAGATTACTTCAAGGAAAAAGATAACGTACATGAAAATCCAATACTTGTAATACTTGTTAAGTTATCAATACCGAATATTAATATAATGGCATTTAACTTTTGCCTACATGAAGAGTCAAAGTGCTAAAAACTAAAGAGAAGTGAACATATCACAAACACCATGTATATTTCCTAATATGTAATTGTATTCTGCGTTTATTACAGTTTATGTTTTAATTTTATTCTCTCTTTCCTTTAGATATTTCGCCACTGGAGACTCCTACAGAACCATTGCCTGCAGCTTCCGTGTTGGTGTCTCCACTGTCTGCAAGATTGTCCAAGTCATGGTAACTACCATCTGGGACTGCTTAGTGGAGGAATTTATGGCTGTGCCCTCCACAGATGAATGGATGTCCATTGCAGAGGGTTCCGATGAGAGGTGGAACTTCCCACTAGATGGCAAGCACTTCCTGATAAAAGCACCTCTAACACCAGATCCCAGTTTTTCAACAACAAGGGAGCTTTTTCTCTTGTTCTCCTTGCTGATGTGGATACAAGGTATTGCTTCTGTGTGATTGATATAGGGGGATACGGGCGGACGGACGATGGTGGGACTTCGTCTTTGGCCAGGCCTTTGGTGATGGCACCCTCCTTCTGTAACCTGACTGTCATCTCCCAGTATCTGAGCACAGATGACCCCAGCCCCATGTCTTTGTGGTAGATGAGTGTCTTTGTGGTGGATAGGGATCCTGTTTGCTCAGTGGAGGATGTATCACCGCCTCATGGAGGTTCAGCCTGATTCCGTTGAGAAGTGTGTGAAGGCGACATGTGTGCTCCACAACTTTATAAAGAGATCTGCAGAGGTGCCTACTGTGATGGGATTCGTTGCAGACAATAATTCTGCTAGAGAAGCTATCTGGGTCAGGGACAACTGACAGAATAGTTTTTGTTGGTAAACACTTATCCTTTTGTCTTTTATTTCCTTTCAACATCTATTGTTAATATTACTTCGGTTTGTTATATCCTTAACTTTATAAATGTTTCACTATTTTTCAAGTGTTCTTTTTTTTATAAAATAATAAATGGATCATGCCTCCAAAATAAAGCCCTTTGTCATTGCTGTGTTCTCATTAGACTACATCACAACAATTTACTTTTTACTATTGTGAGTGTATTTGCAATAAAATATAATCAATTAAATAAAATAATAAAATACAATTATTTTTACATTTATTTAATATAAAAACACTTATGTAACAAATATAATAATTGTGATTTACTATATGGTACACAAAGTAACATTTCAAACCTTTACATTTTATAGATTTTTTAATACATAGTAACTCATTTAAAATACATACTGAAAATACAAAAACTATTTACATGCAGGAAGAAAAAGGATCTTGCTTGAAAGAGGGAAGGGTCAAAGTAAAGGATAGAAGAAAGGAGAGAAGTGTGGTTCGTTCCCTGCAGAGATTGCAGCCTACTTAAAAAAAAAAAACTACTCACCTCTCCAGGGAAGGGACCATACTTAAGAGAAAGAGCTCATCCTCTGAGCATGGACGTGGCACTGGAGCAACAGGACGGGTCCTGAGAGCCTCTGGGAGCTGGCGCTCAACTTCCGAAGGCTGTTCCCTTGGCCGCCTTTGTGCTCTTCTTCTTTTTGCCGCTGTATCCAATGATAACATTTTATGCAATGAGACAGTAGAAAATGATGAAACTCATTCACAAACCATCAATATTGTGTGTCTGTTGTAAATATAATATGTATGTGAACATGGTCTTCATTGCCTGTACACACCTGTGGGTGCAGCAGCAGATGTTGAAGCTTCTGCCTCGCCTGGAGTCTCGGAGTGGTCGTTCTCTGCCGCCTGACCTTCCTTTACCCCCCCTCCATGTTCCGGCTTGTCTCCCGTGGGAAGATGAAGGGGACGAGGAAAGACAGGACCGGGTACTTCCTTTTTATCTCCGACCCTGCTGCTGACCCACTCCTCTTCTCCGTCTCCTTTCTCCTCTCCTTTAAATATGTGTCCCTCAAACCTTTCCACTTGCTTCTGCATACCTCATCTGAATAAACACATTAACTCATCAGCGAGAAAGTAACCTTATTGTAAAAAAGAGTGATAGATCTCAATCTAGCGGCTTTAGCGACACTCCCCAATATGTGTACAAGGCCCGAATTGAGTATTTTTACTAACTAGATTGTCCGACCTCCTCGCTCACTTCTCCAAGCAAGATCCTTTTTATTCCTGGCTCTGTAAAAAATTACATGGGATTATACAATTCAGTATGTCCGCACACGGTAACGATAATCTTTTCTTCCATTTTTCCTCCAACTGCTCCCTAACTAAAATCCTGATTGGTTAATGCCACATGAATTCACGTCAAAGTAAAATTTTGTCAGCTCGCATAAATGATATTACTCTCCTTATAGAGGGTTTTCACTGACGTCATGTTCTGGGCGGTAACCCGGATGCGCGGCCATTATGGAGGCACTCTGTGTAAATAACTGAACGGAGTATGATGGAGTATTGTGAGCTTTGGATACTTTAAGTGAATGTAGACATGTCTGAACAACCGAAAAGCTCATCAAAACGCGTCCAATATGCAAAGGCATATAGGGAAGGACTTGGACCACAAGAAAAGGCGAGATATTTCGAGAAATTACGATATATTGGCGGTGCAGATCCCTACGAGTTAGCCAGTGACCAAGAAAAAACCTGGTGTTCCTGTGGCCAGGTTGAGTTTGGAAAGATGATTCTATATGATAATGCTAAAAGTAATATTAAGTGTTTTCACTACTTGTGCATTAATGTTAAGATTGCACCAAAGGGAAAATGTGTTGCCCACAGTGCCAAAAGCTACCCAAGTCTCTGCCAAACAAGGAAAGAAACCTCCAAAGTTATAAAACAAAAAATAAACTTTTTTTTACTTGGCTGCTGTGAAGTTTTGCACTTCATGCACTTTGTTTAAATGTTGGTAAAAGTATACTTAATTAATTTAGAATTTCAAGTTGGTGTGATTTTTGTAAATCTCTGCTGACAAAAAGAAAGTTATACTCGAGTTACATACAACATTGTTTTTACAGTTTACAGTGTATTGCACTATAATATAATGTATAATTTATAGTAGTGTATAGTTTATAAGTGTTCTGATAAAAGTGAGTTTTTCCTTTAATAAATCAGTTTTCTGATGATAGTGATATGCTGTGTGTTGTCGTTCACAACAAAACAATAACAAATTAACAATCATTTATAGATCATTTAAGGCTATATAGACAAGTCCAGACATAAATTAATTTATACTTTTATTGGCAAAGTGCATATAAATATAAACTTTTGTTAAAATCCACCACTGATGGACAAAAGTTCACCAGAGCACAACAGTCCAATCTTATCTATGGTACAATAGCCACCACTATCTTTGCACATCAAGAAATCAATCTGCAATATAATATTCCAATGTTTTTCTCGATCTGTCCTATAGGTACAACCTGAAACACGGCAATAATTAACCTTTCTCCACGTTTGGGATATTCTTCAGTGTCTGTGCTTTGTTGTGATGCGGAGTGCCTGATGACGCGTCGTGATAACCCTCTATTAGGCATTAGTGTGGTCTTCAACAATACAATACAATCAGTTACATCACATTACACATGCAATCAGAGCACTTCATAACCTAAACTTAAAAAACCCCATTAAAAACTTCAAAGCGTGAATTAGGTCATTAACACTTATTTCAGATAATAAGATATTATTTTATCATAATATCAACTCACCAAATCCGGAGGATTTCAACACACAAATCACGTGGGATTCAACAGGGCTCGCAATCAGCTGTCATCCACTCCAAAATCAATCAATCATCACACTGAAATGGACCAAATAAGATAAAAATAAGGGTTATAACATCTTATAACTTATTATTTGTGTATATTAAACAAGGATGATTGTTATATTTGCCTTTTGATCCAGTTTGCTTTCACTCGCGATTTGTTTAACATGTGATGTCTCTGCAATTATGCGTCTCATTACAATGACGTCATATACTGCGCCCCTGTTATGACAAACGTCACACTTTAATTATCATGATATAATTTATTATTTTAATGTTCAAGACACAGCAGAACGACTGTGGTAACACATTTTGTTACGTTTTAAACAATTTGAGTCAGAATATTTATTCTAAATTATATTTATTTTTCTCATCAACTTTGTTTGTCAACTTTGATACGTAATCACTAAACAATTTTCCAGTTTGTAAAATATAATGTATTACACTGTTTCATGCATTATAAGTGTTTGAGATGGACGAACACATCTCTCTAGTTTTTGCTGAGGTCTTGAGTGACGAGAAATGCCAGGAGCTTGGGGTGCCACGGCTAAGTGTGCTGGATCCTTGGCAGGACCTCCGCAAATATCGCTGCAGCGATCACATTCGTCTTATTACTGGATGGAAAGTGATCACCACCGACGCGTCCCTAAGATGCTGATTGAGGCTCCATGGCGATCCTGCATGATTCGGCTGTTTTCTTCGCTACATGATTCATTCAGCGAGTCTTAGAGTTACCTATGTCAGACTATTATTCGCTGTATTCCGTGCATGTTCCCCAGTATTGGTGGAAAAACAAACACTAAACATTGCCCTGTGAACCAGATACGTCGGTTTAAGAATATAACACCCAAACTGTAACCTTACTTGATCTTTGAAAGGAGCAGAACAGTTGTTACTGCTTTGGAAGAGCAAAGGTCACCTTAGTTTTCTGTGAGCAGAGAGGAACGCTTCTTTTTGTACTTCTCATGGTTTCCTGAAGCGTATACACACAGTTCTCCTTCACATTATTATTCACTACCATTTGGAGAAGATCCTTGTAATGACTTAGAAATCATAATCCGGAATGGCTTTTTGGGAATTAAATTTCCTGTCCCTCAAGACAGAGACAAAGTGGATGAAATCATTATTAAATTTGTATGGAAGGAGACAGATAGTCTGGTTGCTCTAATAAAGACACCGCAGTTTTTTGCAAACAGAACACACAGTTTTCCCAAAGTGAGTGCTGCGGTGTCCTAAAGGACTCCTGCATCTTCAAGGGATTAGAACTTACTGAAGAATCATTGTGTATAAAAGGTCCTGCATGCATCACAATATCCTCATATCACACCGGACAGTTGACAGAATTCCCCAGGCTTCTTACCAGCCAATATGTGACTCCAAAACAAATAAACAACAGAACTTGAAACAAAACACACACTAAAAACACAATTCGGTGTATTTGAGCATCTGTTGTCTGGGCTTTTGCAGCTGAAATGAACTGAGACCGGCTTTTGAAATAAGAGTTATCTGAGGAGACCAAACACAAGCACCGTGTGGATCCATTCCCGCAGCACAGGACGCTAAATTAGTCTTCCATTGAGTTTGTGGGCCATGTGTTGTAGTGTATATATTAATTTTCCAGTTTTGTCAGCCCTGCTAATTGGCGATAAGGCCTAATTAAATAATGGAGTGGTTCTTTTTTTCCTATCTCCCACTTCAGACTAAACATGAGGAAATAACTTGAATGTTATTAAGGCAAATGCGGAATTCTTTTGATGAAGTGTCATAGAGCCGGGTGTATATAGATATAGATTCGTAACATACATATAAACCCAATCTTTCCAGGTTGTTTGATCAAGATTTCCACAGTTACCCAATGTCACAACAGAAGCACTGAATGGTAATTCACCTTCCAACTATTTTGCATGGCATTCGTTTTTGTATATTTGCCATAATTGCACGCTGAGAGAGAACACAGTGCACAATTCCAAACATCTATTTGTCAAGGTAAGCAATCTTGTCCTCCCACAAGAATTTTACAAAATGCCTAATTCAGCATCCGAACCTCTGCAGACAAGAGTTAATTCAGAACAATCCTATGACTGCAGTGGTAATTACCCACTTCTTAGCATTGCTAATTATTGTCCTTTCATAACTGCTGATGATGTATAATCACAGATTTAGCATGCAAATGAGCATAATAAATAAAAACAGATTTGCATGTAACTGAAATGAAAAGCAGTTTGCTAAGTGATTGATGGAGTTAAAGAAATAAGAAAGTGCTGCAGGGGGTCATTTTTTAAGTGGGATGAATGGATTTATTGTCTAAGTGATGAATTCGGAGACCATAAAAACATGTTGAGTGCAATAAAGGTGAATTGACTGGTTTAAATGCACGTTAGCTTGCGGTCACAAATGGTTGCCATAAGCGGAAGGATGCTGAAACTGATTGTGCATGTGAAATATTGATGGCTTTGTAAACAAAAGCAATAAGCTACACGAAGATGTTGTTTGTAGTGAATTTTATAACAGCCAGGGGCTTGCGCCTAAAACACTGTTAGCTGTTATAAAAGGCCTTGCTTATTGTTTTTTTAATAAAGGCCATCAAATCAGAATCAAGCACCAAAACAAATTGTTTTATAATAAAGGTTAAATGTTAGTTTTAAACATGGAGAATTTAGCTTTGTCTTCTGTAACAGGGATAAGTCATTTGCTTCCGGAACTTGAAATTGTGGTTTCAGGTCCTACCCGAGATATAAAACCTTAGAATGTTTAATGTAGGCCCATTTGTGCTATGAAAAGTTTCCTTTTGTGTATTGAAAAATGTTATGTACAATCCGCATTTTTACTGATCGACAAAAACATCTATGGCGCTGTGTTATGCATGCCAGGCCAGTGGATGGCAATATCATTTATGGAGAAACACTACTCTATATGCCTATGCACAAATGCATAACAAGATTTTAAGTGCCTTTAAATATTCTTGGTTAGAATATATTTATCGTAACTTTATTTCGTGTACACACCAGCCACGAGTGGAGCATGATGCGCGAGTTATTTTAATGTTAAGTTATGTAAGTTTGATGCGCAATCCCGCTACTTGAAAAATTCTAACTTTGAAGTCATACTTTTACAGAGGCAGAAATTAAAGGGATCTTGGTTAAAAGAAAGTTAGGGAGGAGGTCAGACAATCTAGTTAGCTAAAAAAAACACTCTTTATACACAAATATTGATGCTATCACTAAATCCGGCAGATTGAGCTTGATCATTATTTTTTTCAATACCCCCAGACAGCACATGTACGTCTGGCCGACATTGACCTCAAAGCAGTACGTCTGCCTCCTATCATATAACATCGAACAAGTTTCGGCCAGGCAAGGTGCTTTAACCCAGCTACCGAAAATTCAATGATACGTTGGCTTTGAATTGGGTAGAAACCTTTGGCAGATGCCGCATTTATGGTGTTGGCGGGCACATCCACCTGTGTTGTAGATCCCTTTTTTTAATGTAAGTTTTTACTTGAGATATTTTTTAATCATAGTTTGTTAATACTTTCACACTAAAAAGTTAGTGAAGCAATCCATGTGTTGCAGTTCAAGAGAGACCAATTACAGTCTATTACGAATTGGGGTCATGCATGGTAAAGTTATCTTTGAAATGACTGTTAATTACTTAATGTCTTAATAGCACATGAACACCAAATAAGCAAGTGGAGATGGTGTGAAATAGAATTTGCAATTATAGCCATAGCATGCCCACTAATGCGAAAGATGTGCATAAATATAATTAAGCGCATTAATAACACAACTGAAGTAGCAATACCAGTTAATAAGTGTATTGTCTTTTTTTGCTAACTTATGCACAAAAATAAACATGCATTGTTGTGAATACATAACTGCGGAAGGGGTCACGGCTAACAGAGCTGGGAGTATTCACAGTGAATCACTAACATTAAGTACCTTATTGCTTAACATATCTTGTTTGCTCCCAGCATAATGAACAGTTAGTCTTTAGTCTAGTAAAACAAACTGTGGGGTTCTCAAATGACAGGGATCAGCATAGCTAAAGCATATATGATGGACATTAGAACACTAATGCCCGTGATCTTGCTAAATGAAAAATCAATGCTATTTTTGTTTCCTAAAAAAAATTCCTAACTTTTTGCTTTTTTTTTACTCCTCTACAGGCTGCCAAAAACATTTCTTCAAGCTACATATTGAAGTTTTTTTCCTTCAATCCTGGTGCTCATTTTGTTTTGGTTTCTGTTTTGATCCATTATCTGTTTCTATTCTTTTAGATTGTATAGAAGTTTCTGTTTATTATACCATTCCCCTACACACACAAAAATCTCTTTCTTTGTCAGTAGATTACTTTATGTTGTCTTCATGTTGGATAGAGAAATCCATATTTACAAGTGTATTGATATTCTTGTATTGAGCTGGTGCATTTAATTATGCAATTATAAAATCCTTCAAAATCTGTATCATTTGTAATTTCGCTTTTTCATGCAAAATGCCATTTTGAGGGATAAAGGTATAAATAAAACGCCTGTGTGATAATATGTCTATACACTTATACTGTGATAGTTACTTTAAAACTATTTTACCACCTTATAATAAAGCAGGCAGTAAAGCAGTTATTTCATTTGTAAAAGTCATGGGTCAGCATGTATTAAGTGTGTGCGTGCGTGCGTGCGTGCGTGCGTGCGTGCGTGCGTGTGCTATCTGGGTATACAATAAAATTGCAAAAATATTTATCATATTATGAAGGTGTATGTCAACACAGGAATTTGGAAGATTGCTGGCTAGTCTATAAATATAAAAAATCTCCTTAAAACCTAAAACAAAACTAAATATTGTAGTTAGAATTGCTTTCATTGACAAGAATATCAATCAAACAATCAACAATGATGTTGCTTTTAGACATATTTCTGTAACTGAGGAGCCCAACCATAAGACAAAAAAGTGATTCCGATAAAGGATAGGAATGTGTGAATAACTCAATTTTCACATACTTTTCAGATAGAACCTTATATTTCAAAGCCTGTGAAATAGAAATCTGTAAAGTAGCACAAACACATGCTCCCGTATTCTGCCATTATTGTAGACTGAATACATAACACACATAAGTGTAATTTCAATGAGTTCAAAACTTTATGTTAATGTCGTGTTAAATAAACAATCATAGCACCTAAACATTTTTCCATTCTTATTTGAACTTTAAAGTCCTCGTGACCCGAAAGTTGTAACCAACCTTAACCTATGTATTGTAACCCACTTCCGAGAGAAACTAAATATCAAATGAGGAAAACAGATTTGAGTAGCTGATTTGAACGTTCGGGTCAAACTGACTTTATCAGACTCATCATTTTAGAGGGGATGAACATTTTCAGATTTTGATTAAAGATTAGCAAGAATAACTATTTTTTAGAGCATTAACTTGCATGGTCCTCTTAACATGAACAATGTGGAACTCCATAATAATCTTTAAAGGTGTGAGATGATCTAGTATAATTATTCTAAGAAAGGAAAACAAAAAAGGAGAACTATCTTTTTCTGCATTAACTATTCAAAGTAAACACTTCAAAAGCAAAGAGTAGTTAAGATTCCATAATAGTTTTGCATCACAACCAAATCAAATGACTCTTTAGATTTTATGTTGGTAAAGAAATTAGGTATATGCCAATGGGGCGATGACATCTTTCTGCTAAATCCCGCCCACATACAGTACTGTAGCAGGATGTTTTTCACTTCGTTTCAAGATGCACAGAGGATTACGGTCAGTGACATAATTCTAATTATTGAAAGAATACATCATACATTAACAACCGTTAAGTAAAAGAGCTTCAAGCTATATGTTTCAAGCCACATCCATAATGTCCCATTTCAAGCTTTATAAACTTGAATGTTTGTAGGATTTAATGCATATAAGGCGATGTGTCTTTGTGTAAGGAAGGATGGTGTAGCATAAAGAGATCAACACTCTATATCAATGTGTACATAATTATTTGGGAGTTTGTTCTCTTTAGGAAAAATGGGCAAATGAAATTTAAAAAAGTTCTGTGTGGTCACAGAACCATCAAACGTTTTGTAGCAAATAGTCAACAGGTGGCAAAAAACATGTTTAGAAGAAAAGACACAAATTTACCCCCAAAGTTTTGAGAAGAATCAAACATGAAGCTACAAGGAAGCCATTGTCCTCCAGTGCAGCCATATTCCACAACTGCAACCTACGTCATGACAGTGACTCTTGACGGACCCGATGGATGGGCCGTGATGGGTCAGTAACAGACTCAGAGCTCCACTTCGACTCAGATGCCAAAAAGGTAGAGGTGGGGTACTGTTACTGTGCGTTCACACCGAACGCGGCGAGACGCTCTGACGCTCAGACTCTGCTGTCTGCTTTTTTTTTACTTTATTTAAAGGAGCCGCAAAGCAAACTAATTAAACGTGCTGACTAAATTACAAACTATAAGTTAAATTATCATCATAAACTTAAACATTTTACACCACCAACACTCTTTTGTGTGTTCTTGCACAAACACGCACACACATAATAAAGAAACACGTCATAAACTCAAGATTTCAGGCATTTTGATTCAAACATCACTTTATTAATTCAAGTCCCTGTTTATGTTCATGTATAACTGAAAATATTAGTATTATAAAGAAGAAATAATACATTTCTCGTCTCCTCTGCATGGGAACTAATGAAGAACTAAAGTTTACATGTCTCTGTTCTCTTAACTCTTCTGAAGAGGAGCGCTGCTGCTTCCTGATTGGTTGCCGCTCTTGCGCTTCATAGCTCATTAGCATAAAGTTAAACTGATTATAACTCTACCTTGACGCTCCTGCCGGACTCCTGAATGGCACCAGGACGCTCTGACGCTCTCGCCGCGTTCGGTGTGAACGCACAGTTACTGGCAGGTATTATTAAATTTGAGCTACTTGGATCTTGTTGGGTTAAAACTGGACTCAAAATTTTCTCTCAAACCTCCAGCCAATTTTTAGAAGACACTTTCTTCAAGAAATTAGAAAAAGTATTTCAAAAATCTTTCAAGATGACTTTCAAAACAGTAAAGGCCTTAAAGATGAAAAACAATCGACATTGCCGCCTTCTTCACCTGACTTGAATCCTATTGTGAACTTTTGGGCCCTTCTTAAGCAGGAAATTTACAGTGAAGATAAACAGTACACCTATCTAAACAGTGTCTCTGAGGCTGTAGTTGCAGCTACACAAATAGTTGATTCTGAACTGATCAAGAAACTTACTGAAAATGTTTCTGTGAATTTGTGTGACTGTTATCGAAAAGAAGGGAGGATACATTGGTCACTGAGGCTTTTTTTAATTTGAGTAATCTTATAATTGTATCTTTTGAGGTTGTTAATTATTCTCGCTTAAACAGTCGAGGTTAAAGAAGAGAGATGGGAAATTCTTTGTTTTTCATTTAGTTACACACTAATAGTCGCCTAATAACGTTATACATGAAAATATTATTTAAAGACAAAACTTCACCTTTACTTCTTAAATATTCAGATTTGATTTAAGAGTTAAGATTTTATTGACCAAGAGCACTTTAGTTGCACGATAATGAAACTAACCCTCAAAATACATCTTGACTTATAATTGTGCACACAGTGTACAGCTATGTAAAAACACTTTTGGTCTTACTTAAGGGCCTGATTGTCATGATTCTGCCTATCTTGGTCATGTTTTTCCTGTTTTTGGCAGAGTCATGGCAGACCTGTGTTGTGTGAGTGTCACATGGTATTGTTTTCTTACATGCCATGTGCTCTCTTGTCTCGTCTCTTGACCCTGCCCCCTTGGTATCCCGTCTAGCTTCCCATCATTGTTTCATTCCCCACACCTGCCTCGTGTCGTTATCCCTTGTTATGTTTCCCTATATAAAGCCCTTGTGTTTTCTGTCCTGTGTCGCTGCATTATGCTTGTTACTGGTGTTACTCGTGTTCATGATCTTGTCCCTGAATCCTTGTTCGTGTTACGGTCTTGTTAGTGTTTTATGTTCCTGTTTGGATTGTCCCTGTTTTGCCTTGTTTTAGTTATATTAATAATACCTTGTTTTGTGCCCCCTCGTGGGAAGTCTTTTGTTTGCCCTTGTTATTGTGTTTAGTATACTGTTTTCCCCATCGTGGGTTTTTGTTTTCTGTTTTGTGTTGTTTATTAAAGTCTGGTTATTTCACTATCTCGCCTGCATTTGGGTTCTCTCTCCTTCACCATCCATCCCATTCCTGACACTGATAACTAAGCGCCTTAACAGTGCTATGCATTGATGCAGTCTATTCACTAAAATGTTTAACATTTTCTTTAGTAAACATATTGAGATCACTTTAAAGTAAGAAATTTTCGAAGTGCTATAAGAGTGAAAGTGGCTTAGCTCTTGGACATTTTAGTAGAAGTATGTCATCAACCTTTCTGCATATATCCGATTCAATGTTCATGAGACAGTGAGTAATTCATTATTGCTAGTTTGTTGATGTGACATCTGTAGCTGAGACTCCCTGAACTATGCCTGTGAGTGGCACAGTGGTGTAATGGATAATGCATTAGCCCTCAGAGCTGAGGATTGTGGTTTCAAATCTCCCACCTGTGTTGGTTTTGAAGGAGTGCTTTAAGTTGCAAGACGATAAGAAAAATTAGCTAACTGAACTTGAACTACAAGTCTATGTGCATGTACAAAAGTCTGCAAAAACTGTTTAAACAATGTTAAAAACTACATTAAGACACATTTTAATTTTGTAATGTTTAATCACTACAGTTTCTCTATTTCACCTTCCAATTCAGTCCAACCTAGGTTTGGAACTCCATTACAATATAAACATAAAATCGGTTACTCTATTGAACTCACTTCATGAGAAACCTAACAGACCTCATGGTCAAATGGGAGCACATGTATTTTGCCATCCCCTTTTTCTTAGACTGTCTATCTTTTAAGCTTGAACCATCTGAGAGGGTAAGAGGCCCTTCTCCACCCACTTATTGTTTAGCTTTACCAACACCCCAGCACAAAATGTTATCCTTAAAGGCTGCAGCAGGTCCTTCTGTGGCCTCTTCCAATGATACATACACAATAAGATTACACTTTTATGCCACTTCAAAAAAAGTTAATAAAAACTCCTTAAATAGTCCTTCGCTTATGTAACATTAGAAAGAAAGACATCTTCATTGACTGTGATATCCTCATTCACTGAAAAACAGGCAGGTGCAGATTTTACCGTTCATATTATATAAAAGCTTTTAAGCTGCTTTGATTCTGGTCCTAGACCTGCGTGTCCCAATTCAGCTTGGTATTGGATATCTTGATGAAGACAAAACATTGAATGAAATAATAGTTAGATGGATTTGCTGATAAACAGATCATCTCTTTGAGGGGTAATTATATAGACATAACTCAGTGTGATTTATCTGGGTTTAAAATTAACTGTTTAAAATGAAAATAAACTGAGGTTCACTTCTCGCCTCAGCATTTCTCTCGCTCTCCTGTTCTCTCTTTCCCTCTCTCTTTCTCATCTTTACAGTTCATTTACTCCCCGTGGCTCACCTGAGATTGATGCTCTGATCCTCTGATTGCCGTAATGGCTCCATCCTGAAGATCCCATACATAATGCACGTCACACTCATTGAACGTGGGGAGATCTCCAGGTCTCAGCGGCCATTCATTTCCCTTCGGCTATAGACGGTGCTGCATTAAATGTTGTACTTTGTTGTACTTTGTTGTGTAATTAAGATTATATCAGATGCTTTGATACATTTGCATCTTATGTCACCCAAATTAATTAAGTTAAACTTCTACATTTCCTTTAAAGAAATGAATAGGCTTATTAGACAAAATAAAATGGACAAAGTTGGCGGATAAAAACATATCACACAGCAGAGCCACAAATATTCTAATCAAGCTGTGTACCAATCTGTGTATCTGTGTACCAAGCTGTGTATCAAGTAGGTGCACTGTAAATAAAAGGTTTCAAATAGTACATTTTCTGTTGCTGAGGTGGTACCCTTAAAGGTAGTACCTTTGACAGTATACAACACATAAAATGGTTTATCTTGTGGACCAAAAATATTGTTTTGTAAACATAACTGTCTTTGCAAATGGCCATACCGGATTGCAATTTGAACCTGGCGGTATGTATTTTTTGGCGCTGAAAAAAGAGTACAGAGGTAGGGATTGCCTGTGAGACAGGGTTAGTAACAAGGCAAAAACAGTCAGAACTTATGAATAAGAATCTATAATACAATTTACTGTGCTAGCCTGACCAAAATGGTGTGTAGTATCTAGGGAAAGTGATTCATTAGCATTCCCATTAATCTGAACAGCCGATTCTCAGCTGGCACAGAAAGTTTGTTAAATTTGTTATCTTGGATACTTAGCTCTATAACTGGTTATTTTAAGTCAAAAACCTGAGATGTAATGCCATGCATGTATGATGAATCAAAGAAAAACTTACGCGATGATAGGGTTGATAGGAGTTGGTGGCACCATGTGTTAGACTTTATTTAGTGAGGTCCATAAGTATTTGATCACCTTGTGATTTTGCAGATTCTCTTACTTAGAAATCATGAAGGGGTCTAGAATGTTTAGCATAAGTTAATTTCCAGTGTGAGAGACAAATCTATAATGAAAATGCGTAAATCACAATGTATGATTTTTATTATGGATTTATTTGTCCTTAAAAAAACGATGCTTCTTACAAAATTTAAAACATTGCAAACAAAAGAAAAAAACTGAAAATAGTAGATAACAACATTGTAGTAACATAACCCTGTCATTCGTAACAACATCTTAAATTTAACAAACAAAGAATTGTCCTAGAAAGTCATTATATATCATAATTAACACAAGTAAGCAACGGCCTGGAGGATCAGGGCAGTTTGTTGTAGGACCATCAGTAACTTATCCCATGTTGTAGACAGTTATTTTACATTATCTTCATTAACAGACATAAAACACAAGTATTTTTTGTAACACCCAGACTGACACCAGTGGATTTATTTCAGAATGGTTCCCTTGAGGTGTTTTATTCATTGCCGAAGATGGTGTAATAAGAACCATCTGTGGTAAATGGTGTATGATGCCACACAAATTGAGTGTACACTCTTAAAAATATGAATGTGAGTATAGGAATATGAGAGTGTACACATCCCCTATAACATTTATTCATTACCAGAAATAAAACATAAATGAGTAACATAACACTTATCAAAATTATGAGCGACTGAAAGTGCTTTTCAGACAGAGTGACTTGTAGCCAATTAGCAGTAAGGGCCAGCAAGAGACAGCAGCAAATAATTTTTGTTGTTGATTTCAGAGAGCAATCATCTTATCAGATATTGCCCCCCCCCCTTTTAAGGTTTCAATATTACAAGGCTTGTGATCAGATAATGTAAGGCTAATGGCTCATCCTCTGAGGTTTGTTTCATGCAAATCAAATGTTAAGTGATTAAATTATGCTCATCTACAGGTACAACAGTAAACAATGCCATTGCTCTTTTTATCAGGAACCCCTGTGGCTTAATTGATTCCATTCTAGGAAAATCTTATCCCAGTAAAATTGTACATCCTAAATGAACTCTGTGTTTCAAAGATATAGATGTAAAAGCAAACTTAGCAATAATAGAATTGGAAAAAATTGGGGAAGGGAGTAAGTACATGGTGTCATCTGATTATACAAATACAAAGGCTTAGAAAAGGACAGACCCAAATGTTGGCTTCAAATAAAACTAGGTTGTGACAATCTATGGTCGGATAGAATATGACTCTCAAAACTCAAGGAAACAGAAAAAAAGCACTAAAATATCCAAATAAAGGTAAAACAACTGCAACAGATTCACTCAAGCACCCTGGGTGCTATTTGATGCATGAAAGAGAGGAGTCTGCTAAATTTCAGGATTCCAGTCCCCTCTAAGATGATTAAGATGTATTATTGGGTCAAAGTGATTGAGTTTATACTGGCGCTGACTTCTTATAACATTGTTGCAAGAACATGAAAGAGTTTGAGATCAGTTCAGTGCTGAAAAGGATCTTTCTGTCCACTATATTGTAAACACAAAATGCATTGAGGTCACCTTCGCTATTCCCCTTTTATTTCACATGTAGTGAACTGGGTTTAGTTCTTTTAACATAAAACACATTTATATGCTAATATAAACCTAATGTAGGCTTTTTTCATACTTGCCAATTGGTTGAAGCAACCCAGCATGTTAATGTTGATGTCAAGAGAACCTGAAGACAGATTCATGCTTAGACCTTCCTAAACTGAAAGCTGTGTATGCATCAAACTAAGCTCTTATTGAGTATTAACTGCAAATGACCACAACAAATTATTTTTGTTACACTAAGCATTGTTATCATCATGGCACTTAATGTAAAACTGTGGTTACAAATAGTAATAAAATATATAGTATGTACATTTACCATAGTACAACGTTGTTATTTTTGAAAGGGACTGGATAAAAATATATTTTTTGTATTTATAATGGTGTTCACACAAAATGGGTTTCAGTGTTTCACCGCTGCCCAACTGTAGATACACAGCACAACCTATTGCATGTGGGCTGTCAACATTGATTAAACTGAGCAAGACAGAAAGAAAATGAGTGGATGAAATAGAAAAAGAGAGATGATGGTTTTGCTGTCCCCTCCTATTTTACTCCTTCATATTCTCCTTTTAATTATACAGGCTAGCACTTGTGCCAGGGCACAGAGGAAGGATGATCAATCTTTCCATCTAATCTGAATTTATATTTCAACATTATACTCATAATTAAAAAGAAGATTAATAGCACCTTTAAAATGTGACCTACATGAGGATACAGAAAATAGGGCTGTTTGGTAAATAGAAGTACGGCAGTTACAGTGTTCGGTGCACAGTAATGCAGAGCGGAATTTAATTAACGGGAGACATTTCACCTACAGCTAACCTTCTTGTGGAAAAAAGGTACGATGAAGGAAAAAACATGACTTAGGGAAACAGCAGCCCTGTAAGATGAAGATTTATAATGTAGGTGGGACCTTATCTGTACTAAATTCAACTGTGTTTTTTAGTTCATTTGTCCTCAGTGGTATTACCAAAACAGTAAAGTCGGTAATATGAAGTTGAATGGATTGCTAAATAAACTGTGCTGGCAAAATTGTTCCCCAAATGAATATTTCTAGAATGTGAATTCAGTCATTCATAGAAGTCTTTTGGATTTGTCTGCTGTCTAAAGCAAGTTGTTACCAAGAATCTTCTTTAAGAAAAATAAAAACTTGCAAAGAGAGACTAATGTCAGTGACCCTCTCAAAACAAACTCCATACGAAAGGTGATGCTTGACTATGTTGTGCGTTTTTCTCACCACAGTGTCATAAATATAGCGTAGGTGGCTCAGGTCTTATTGGAATAAAGTCAAGGCTGAAATACTGATCTCTCCTCACTCTAAGCCATCTACAGTACATTACCTTCAGCATAAATCTTATCCTAAACTGCTGAGATACATGTTCAGGAGCAGAGCCTAACACTTAATATTCAGCGCAGTAAATTATTTTTGCCACATTTATGCTATAGGGTCCAGTGTTGCCACACCAGCGTAGGATTTCTGGCAGGGTTTTTAATATCATCAGAAAAACATATTTCATTTTGGATGTCATTAAAATGGCCTTTACTTTAAGGGCAGGGATGATTTTAAAGTTTTAGAAGAGGTGTAACGAGGTTAAAGTGAAAGCACAGTGTGTGTGGTTTCATTAATCTTGTTCTTTGCTATAAAGACAAAATATCTGACAATGTTTCAAGGTTTTACCTATAAAGGGAGGTGTTCCTTTCCAAATATCCAACTGTACAGCTATCTTGGAGATATGAATTATTTAACAAATAAAGCCCATGTCCTTGTATCCTGCAAATAGCTTTTGGGTTGCCTGCCTAGGCTTCCTACAAAGACAAGCACTTAGAAGGTTTCAATAAACTGACTATTCAGACTAATCACACAGAAAACTGGCAACAGCAGGTTTATTTGTTCTCATTTTCAACATATGTGCAAAATATTGGCATACAGTTAAACTTTAGCTGGATTTTGTCGAGCCTTGAAAATCTTAGAATATTTTCTGTTTCATTCGTTCGTTCGTTTGCTAATTTGTTTGAAATGGTTATCATCTAGTATTTATTGTGTGACATCTGGTCATGTAAATCTCCCTGTGTTTTCTTTTTTGTTAACAATCCGGTGTGCATTCATAATTTGCAAACCGGATTGATAATTAAGGTTTCTTAACATTCCTGTTCTACCGGTGCCGCTAAATGTATCAGAAACTGGTTTGGGATTAGAAGATATGACAGAAGTGGTAGATCACAAATGTAAAACAATTTACTTCACAAGATGTCAATATTTCACCAGGAGCCACGGGAAATATTGCGCTTATGCTGGAAATATGTTCTTCTAGATCTTTTGGAGATTGGGCTCCCATTAACGTTCATATTACGAAACACAGGGGGCTGCGGATATACCTTGAAATCTTCTTTCTATCTCTCGGATGGCCTTAGGGTGAATAAAACATCACTGAAATCTCTGATACACTATCGTTTTTTAATATATATATGACAGTAACTATATGCCCTCATAACAAGCCGTAGTTAACTGTGTTCTTGTCTAAATGATCAAATACTTACTTAGTCAAACTTAGTCAAACATGCCTACTTCCTTTATGTTGAACTCTGGCCTTTAGACAGGAGTGGCTCATATTTTATCAGAAAACCAATGATCTCAGGTGCTTTTCTCTACATTCTATACATTCTACTCAGTTCATTTGTCTTTCTCATTTATATCTTTCAGCTCTTTCTTCATTCTTGGGATTTTTCTGTACAGAGCACATGATCACCTGTGACCGTATATATCATCCTGAGATTGTTAATGATGTTACTTTAATTGTGCTGCTCAGTTTTAACACATGGATACATATGTGTTAATTGAATTCAGTCTAAATTTAATTATATTGTGTGCTATAATTAAGAAATGGGCCATTCTTTACATCTATGTACCACTGCAGCAAAATACACAACATGTTTGGTTTTCACATTTTATGGAGACTTTAATAGACAAAATGATTACCTACAAACCTTTCTGCATTTTCATATGAACATAATTTAGGTTTATTTAAAAGCTTATTTATTTATATTGAACTCCAGGGTTTACGAGGAAATAAATCAAGTTTGTGATATACATTTACAATTCGCAGTATATTATACCTTTTGCTTTGGATGCATCATGGCAGAAAATTACCCACAGTTTGACCATTTCTGTTTATGTAAAGGGCACATTGAAATAGTCTATGGACCCAGAGCCAATAAAAAGCATGATAAACTTCAATAAACAGAGTCAGGTTAAGGACACCCTACAGCGTCTGAATTCACCTTCTGAATGCAGAAACTGTGTATTGCAGAATAAGCAATGTGAGGCATGAATTATGGACACTTTTCAATATTGCCTACATGTTCTGCATTGATCCATAGCTTATGAAAGCTCATTTCTTTTGGTCAGTCTCTAAATGAAGGGGAAAGTGACTCTTAAAATGAAAAAAAAGATCATCATAAGCCACTGAAATAAATATTTGTTGCATTTGTTTGGATTGTTTAGCACTTAATGATATTAAGTGCTAAACTTAATTCTGTGGTATATATTTGAAGTAAACTTTACATAAATAAAAAAAATTCACGAGTTACTACCCATCTCTCGGTGCAATTACTGTACTTTGGCACCCTACATTACCTCCTTATGAAAGCTCTCTGTGCCTATCCACCTGTTCCAATATGTAAGTCTGATTATCTGTTTCTTCTTCCTGAACTACCGCTCTTCATTTACAGATAACACTTGACATTTCTTTTCAGAACCCTGCCAAGAAAATACACTGGCACATTGCCAGAAAAAACTAAGTATTTCTTATAATGTAAAGTGTTAATAGCAATATTTTTACAGATAATTCATGGTCCAAGTAGGATTATAGTTTCTAGTCTTTCAATCCACCAGACAGTCAGCTTGCAAATCATCAGGCACTCAAGACTCAGACATCAGCATGTGTTTGTTAGCAATAGCAAGTGTTCATACTTGCTCTGAAACAGCAGCTGCAGACTAGGCGGATCTATATAGTCTAACAATAATCAAATATATTGAAATGCCATAACCATTAAATTATAAAATATGATTTTGGATCAGCCCCTTTGATATTGCCTTGTGGAATGTGGAAGGATGCTATTGCCTTTTCACATAGATTTCAAAGCTTTTTGGCAACATATTGATGTTGGTTGTTACTTTAAAGTGAAACGCCTCTAACCTTGTTGATATTTCTATTTCAGCGATGGTAGGGACCTTTGCAGTTTTCTTTTGTGCAATGCTGTGGCTGTTTGGCTCAAGAGTAGTTTAAGTGCTGCCCTCCACTCTGTGGAATGGCTCTGTAAGATGAGCTCCATTTAGTACGGTGCTGATCACCTGCTGAGGTGGAGATAAAACCCTGTGGTGATGGTCTCTTGATGAACGTTCAATCCTTTAAGCTCTCTTACCTTTTCAATGATTACAATTCTAGAATTGCCCATTATTTCTCCTTCATTGTTGGGACAGCTGCCAGTCAACAGCAAGTGGTAACCATACCAGCAAAATAGTCTATCCCGTTTCTGATGTGTAAACATGTGTAGTTCAGTTACCGCCAGGTTTATTAATCATGTGGACCGATTTAATTTATCAACTGGACAACAACCACACCCTACATACAGTAGGCCGATTAATACTTTATCTGTCAAGTAAACATCTAGATCTGTGTTTCTTAACATTTTTGAGTTAAGTGTATCGCATTCATCATTTTAACAATTTCCTCTGAATAAGATCCAACATGTCAACTGACCTTTTTGGGAAGGGCAGAAGGAAAATCTGGGTGGGAAGTCCCACCTAGGCCCTAGACCTGGTCCTGATTTTAAGAAAACGTCTTAAGAATTTGATTAACTATAGTATATTAGAGACCAGTAATTAATTAGCCCTTTTGAACAGCTTTTTTCCAAGCCAAGTGTAAATTGCTTGTTATTGGAAATTAACCTACATCACTACAGGACATGCCTGGTCCAAATGCACATCACTGTTATTTTTAGCAAAATGCGATATCTGTCACAATTACTTCTCGATAGGCCTCTTTTTGTTTTCATGTTATATTCAAGTTATCTTAGCACATCAAATTACATGATATGTTCCCGAGCATATTTGTAGGCCTTTAAAGAATATTTGCATCTTGGAACACATTAATCACTATAATCCTGGTCTAGTCATAACCTCTTAAGTTGTCACCTTAGTAAATCAAATCAGCAATGTTATTTAGTCAGGCTGAGTACAGTTCAAGTGATTTACACAATATGCTTTTGCTTGTTAAAGCTCGTTGTGGATAGAAAATGTATATTGTGTGTACCTAAAGTGCCAACAACAAGCACAGGTTGTACAGTGGTTAGAAAAGCCTAACAACTGTCAGTTGCTAACATTCTACCAAATATATTTATTTTTAATTCCGCAAATCCAAGAAATAAAGTTTAAGAACTTGAATGGTCAAGAGCGCTGCTCACCATTCCACAGCAGGAGCTTGGCTTTATCAAGAAACAGTCGTGAAGCAGTATCAGTCTTTGGTTATGTAAAGAAACAACATATTTTCGAAAACATGAACAATGCGATTCTACAATATAGGTACTCAAGATTAAAAAAAACGCATGTGTTACTTCTCTTTAAGTTAATTCCTTACCTACACATCAGACATCTCAGACCTTTGAAATCTTTCATGATATAACTTCTCTTTGTTTTAAGGCATGCGTCAATCTTTGAGCACTTTTAAACTATTGTTTAGAATCCTATAGCTCACTCTCTTTAAGCCACGCTAATATGAACAATGAGTGAGCCTTTGTTTTTAACAATGTTATTACTCTCCAACCAGGCAACAGAAGCCCCGTCGAGAGCCAAACATTCACAAAGCACTTGTGAAAATGAAATGAAATTGTGTTTATTATAAGTACCCTACACAACAAATTGTAATGTAGTGGCCAATTTCTCTTTATGTCTATTGATGTCTTTTTTTATAAGATTATGTTTGTAGAAGACTACCTTTGGATGACAATGACGGCTACAAAATTATATAAATGAAAGGAAAAAGAAAATGTTACAGATTTGTATTTATTTTTTTGTGGTGAATGTTATTGATTTGTGTTTATTTATTTAAAAGATAATTTTTATGCCATATTTAATGAAATTGTTTACAAAGCAGTAAACAAAATATGTTTAAGCTTTGCACTTTTTGCTTTCTGGGTTTAGTGTTACCACTTGCAGCTTCTAATAAGAATTCACTTATCAAGAAACCTTTTGCCATCACAAGGATTAATTCATGTTTATTTTATCATTCTCTTCTTTTCTATTTACCTTTTTTGCTATAACAACAAATTTATTAAGTACACATTTAGATTAACCCCCCACAATACCTGTCAATTACTGTGTATTGCCAGATGTCTAAATGGCACAAGCTCAGAGGATTAAATTTGTATTAAGATAAACAGCTCATTGAACTTATTCTGGTCATCTAAACAACATTAGCTTTTCCATCTGCATTTCAAAATACACTTGTCATTATTGTCATATATTTGGTTATCATTCCCTTATGGTATTGTAATTGCAAGCATGTGTGTAGAACACAAAATGACGAAAAATGTTTTTTCCATCTAATAATTATATTAATCTTGAACTGATTTGCAACAACGCACTCACAATAGCTGGTGATTGTTTGCATCATGTGTTTGTGTATGCTTGTGTGCACTTGCGCATGTGTGTTCGCCTCTGTGTATGTACTTGCGTGTGTACGCCTGTGAGTGTGGGTGTGCGTGTCATTGTTTTCTTACTTAGAGCCTCTCATTACTACTTATCTTCAACTAACCCAAGCTGCAAACAACAAAAATAAATAAATAACTGAATAACAACCAAATCAATACTGTCAAAATAATATAATTGAAATGCCAGATGATACAGAAGCTTAATGGACCATGCAACACTAATAAATGACATTTGTGCAGTTTATAAATAAATAAATGGGCTATAATGCAACATATCCTTTCCTCATTGATTTGGGGGAGGGTTTGGGATAAGTCCAAATTTCAGAATGTATGAAAAAAGATAAAGAATTTAATTCTGTAGACATTTCCAGTGCATTTACCAGAGGGAATACAAATGATAACACAATGAATGCAGACCAAAAGCATCATGACAGAGGAACATATTTTTTCTGTGACAACATGAGTGGCAGCCATGTTGGACAGGCACAGCTCAGTGACAGATAAGGATTCGGACAGCATTATGATGTTCGTCAGCCATTATGATCTGAATGTCACACGGTTGCCTACCTCCCTCAGTTCTCACTGGTTGTGACAGTGTTTCTTTCTCACTGCTATTCCACAATGGATGAAAGGGAATTTTTAATGAAAAAAATTCAGCCTGAAGAAGAAAATGTCCATCATCCAATAGACAACCATGAAGCTCCTCATGATCGATGAGTGTCATAGTTGAATACCAAAAAGAAGATTGCAAGGTTAAGGTGAGCACAGATAAAAAAATATAATCATATGTAACTACATTAGGTGTCGAAAGAGTGTTTATGACCAAACAGCAGTGTTACGTGTATTGTATAGACACAAAACCACTGCAAGGGACAGGGTGCATAATATCAACATTGTGGTGACTGATGTGGTCTGGTGGCTAGAGATTTGGACTTGTAAGCAAGAAGGTTGCGGGTTCGAATCCCATTACCAGCAGACAATACCGGAAGTGTTCTTGAGCAAGACAAGACAACTTACCCCTGTTTGCTCTGCAGTGATTTTTGACTACTGCATAATACTGTAAGTCACTTCGGAAAAAAGCGTCTGCCAAATGAAAAAATGTAAATATCATTTTGTACTCTGTAGAAGAAAGAAAGTGCAGTTATAGGTTGAAAAAAAGATAAATTATTACAGATTTTTCATTTCTGGGCGAACCATTACTTTATTGTTCCATTCCAGGCAAAGCAACTGCTCAGTCCTCCATTTCGAAACAATTCGGTAACTGACACAAGACAAAGATGTCATTACTTTTTCGCTTATTTGACGAAGAACATTAAATATTTAAATGTCCTCTATGGTGCTGTCTGTTTAGGGATAACATAAAAACATGGCAGCAGATTCCATTTATGAAAACCTGCTGTGTATGTGGATAGAAATAGCTCTTTTTAACACAATAAAAACACATTTCATTACTGTGTTGTACAGCACATTATTCTTGGAAAAATGTTTGTTGTATATAGTTGAAATGAAAACAATGTAGATACATGTCCAAAACACAAACAAACATTCGGCTTTTCACACACATATTGTATGAAGGTAAATCTTGTGTCTTGATTGGATAAAAGTACTGTTTGAAACAAGCCGACTCTCTGTTTGTATGAAAAACTAAAGTGTCACTCCTATTATTGCAAAAATGCCTGCAGCCATAGTGACAAAGACTAAAGTAAATATCAAAGATGGTTACTTTCATGACACAAGAAGATCTTATCACAATTGACATGATGTTATGTATATGAGTTCTAGCATTGTCACTGGACCTTAAGCATTTACCTCGAATTGCTGTCACCCTTCCAGTTCAAATAAGCAAGAGATGCAATTCCTTTGTACACAAAATCGTATATTAAAATCACAATGCCAAGAGCTTTCATTAAAGAGACGAGCATCAGACCTGGAAGCTCTGAAAGGTGCCCTTGGAACATTGGCAAACAAATGAAGCAAGTATGTGATACATTTATCTTGTTACGTCGAGCAAATACATCCCCAATGAAATCATCTGTAATTATGTGCCCAGAGGAGTAGCACACAATTTAGGTGATCATGAATAGAAGTAATGGGAAACAACACAAAGGGGGACTTTAAGAATCCAATAAGTTTAAATGTTAAATGTAAAGTAGGTAAACATGAAAATCCATGTGGTGTTCGCTGTGCTGGCCTCCAGCTTTTTTGAATTTTACATTTTACATTTACATTTAGTCATTTAGCAGACGCTTTTATCCAAAGCGACTTATAATAGTCGAGGAGACAATGAAGCGGTAAATAGCCGATACAACAATAGGTTAACAAGTGCTACAACAATGCTACCGAGTTACACAGAGAGCGAAGTTACAAAAAGTATATATATACATTTTTTTTATTTTGTTTTTTTGTTTTTGATAGAGTGAGTAGGTTAGAAAAGTAGTGAATTAGTGAGTTCACCTACAATACCTGAATTTTCATATGCTTTTTAAGATTGTCCTCCTGGTATATAAATATAAAAAGTCTTGAACTGTGACCCGGTAAAAGGAGATGTCATGCTTCTGTTTCAAGCTAAAGAGCCTGATGAAAACGATCCTTCTAAGCATCAATAATGCATGTGCCTTTTACTACAATGTGTGAGACAAGAGTGGTGTATTGATAAACACATCTCATGGGTTACAGCAAATGTCAAATGAATTGTCTTTATAATGGCAGCAGTCATATACAGTAAAGGCACGGAGAATTCAGATTTAAAACTGTCCAAATCCTGTACATTCCTATAGACAATCATGTAATTATGCTAACGAGGTTTATCGTTCTTGTTTTAAGGAATAGAAACCTCACAATTATATGACAATGTTTACATTACAATTGTGAGCAATGTTCTTATTCCAAAATGATTTAACAGATATTTTTTTTTGTTGTATGCAGATGGAAATACAGCATTTTAATTTTAAGTTTATCAGTTTAAACTAAACAAGGTGTGTGACAATTTAACATTGTGCCACTTGATTTATTTTTTACATGCACTTAATTTCAGTTTGTAAACTCTTTTGGCATCTTCCAACTTACAGCTCAGTCCACCACAGCGGTGGGGATTTATAATGGTTTGTTTTAATATTTGTAAGATCTGTGTTGCTAGCTTCAAATGTCTAGGAATTAGACATATAGTGCCATATTAACGAATTCTAATGGGATCCGGCAATTTACCTGCCATTATACCTTCCATTGATTGATAAAACAATGTCCGGACATTCGCTGGGAGGGAAATATACAAGCTAGACCTTTTTGGACCTTTGATCTGGATTAACGTTTTGTCTAGCTTATTTTTGGTGTATATTTTGAATTGGCGTTGTTTTCAATCATGACTCCTATATGTTTTATGTGTTTTGTCAGAATGTGATGTTAGGAGGCCGACATTTTTGTTGAAGTCATTACCCTCCTTAAAAAATCCTTGTTCCCTTTCTGTCGGTCTCTCGACGTTGTGTCGAGGACGACAGTATGGGGTTCGCTCTTGAGAACCAATCGACTCTGACTATATTAAAAAGGCCAATGGGAATTGGCGAATGAAATTTGCATGCCGGGCCCCGCCCCGGACATCCGGGTATAAAAGGGGAGCCGGCGTGCTCATTCATTACCTTTTGTTCTTCGGAACCTGCGGATGACTTCGAGTCTGATGCTGAAATCGACTTCTGGCGATCTTCCTGCTGGTGTGACGACACGGTTGCAGTGGACTGTCCCTCTTCAAGCGGCTCCCCTGTGCGTTTCGGCAGAAGACAGAGAGTGTCTTGAATTCTTCTTTTTTCTAATAAAAGAGCAATTTCTAAGCAACATGTTGCCTCATGGCACACAGCTGCTCCCTGGGTTGCGGCGGATTCGTCCCAGACGGGGACACCCATAGCGCTTGCATCTCGTGTTTGGGTCTCCAACACGCTGAAGCGGCGTTCATGGGACCGACCTGCCCGCACTGCGAGCAGATGTCGATGAAGACGTTGCGGTCACGGGTGGCTTCTTTCCCTGGAAAGCGAGCCACCACTTCGTCAGCTCCCTTTGGTTCGTTGACTGCGGCTACAGCACGGTCAACAGCCTCAGTGAGCAGCGTTGGTGATTATGAGGGTTCTATGGATGTCACCCCGTCAGCCTCCGGCTCGCGGAACTTCCATACCTCTGCACGCTCGTCAACCCCGTCGGCAAGAGGTGGTACGCCGTCTCTTGCTTCCCTATGGGATGAGGACGAATTATCGGTCGCGGCATCGGAGGGCGCCCTGCTGGATTCGGATCCGGATGACGTCTTAGAGTTTCCGTCTCTGACGGGTAAGCCTCAGGACGATCCGGATCCGGAGATGGCGGCCATGCTTTCCCGGGCCGCCGCGAGCATTGGGCTTAAGTGTACGGCCCCGCTGTCACCCCAGCGCTCGCGGCTGGATGCATGGTATCTGGGGTCCGGACAGGGCTCTAAGCCACGTTCGGCTCCAGTGCCATTCTTCCCGGAAGTGCACGAGGAGATCACGAAGTCGTGGAATGCGCCGTTCTCGGCACGTACAAGGCAGACGGTTTCCTCTGCCCTCACTTCCCTCGATGGGGGAGCAGTCAGGGGCTATGTCGACATACCCCAGGTGGAGCGGGCTGTTGCGGTGCATCTGTGCCCTCAGGCCGCGTCCACTTGGAGAGGTCGACCACGGCTCCCATCCAGGGCGTGTAAGTTTTCTTCGACTCTCGGGTCGAGAGCTTACACTGCCGCTGGAGAGGCTGCTTCCTCGCTCCATGCCATGGCTATCCTGCAGGTCCACCAGGCCAAGGCACTCAAGGAGCTGGACGAGGGAAGTTCCGACCCCGCAGTTCTGCAGGAGCTGCGCACTGCGACGGACCTGGCCCTTCGGGCCACTAAGGTTACGGCGCGTGCCTTGGGTCGGACGATGTCCACTTTGGTGGTCCAGGAGAGACACCTCTGGCTCAACCTAGCGCAAATGCGGGAGGTCGAGAAGGTTCGCTTTCTCGATGCCCCTATTGCGCAAGGTGGGCTGTTTGGAGACACGGTGGAGGACTTCTCGCAGCAGTTCTCCACCGTGCAGAGGCAGACGGAGGCTATCAGGCATATCCTCCCACGTCGTAGCCTGGCAGCCTCCGGGCCGCCCAGGCTCCGTGCTCAGTCTGCCCCCAGACAGCCTCGCCCCTCCCAACCGACCCCTCCAGTTGTATCTCTCCCTCAGGCGGCGACCCGGAGAACGGCGAATCGGAGGCGATCATGACGGGAGGCACCCAGCGGAGGAAACACCATCACGCCCGGTCCTGGAGATACCATCTCCAAAGTGGCCGGAGCGGGACGCTCCTGCCACGTCCCAACTCGTGCCGGGCCCTGTGCCCACCCTCTCACAAAAAGAGCAGTTTCCTCCCCTGGGTTTATAACACAACCGTTGGCACTCTCCAAGCGACGGTGCACGGTTACAAGACGTTGCGTCAGTCCGACTCGACATTGCGTCAATCTGACTCGACGTTGTGTTAATTCTCGAGGTTGCGTGACAGCAGGTGCGCCGCAACTAGACACACTCTCGGTCGGACTGTGTGCTATTCGGCAGCCCCCAAGAGCAGGTAAGTACTCGGGACAGCAAGCTTCCAGGGCTTCCGCCCTAAGACGAAGCAGCCGTCCTGAGAGCCACAGAACCCCCCTCCAGGGGAATGGTGAAGGAGATCGTTCCTCTCGTTTCGCTTTCCCGACTACCGTAGGCATGTGTTATGCTCGGACCGGGGCGGTAACCAGACAGAACGATCCGTCTCGGCTATGCGATCCAGTTCGCCCAACAACCTCCCAAGTTTCGGGGAATCCTCTTCACCTCGCTATGAGAGAAAGATTCCACCGTCCTTCGGTTAGAGGTGGCGACTCTTTTGGCAAAAGAAGCGATCGGCCCCGTACCCATAGCCGAGATGTCGTCGGGCTCCCACAGCCCGCACTTCATCATCCCCGTGATAGGTGGAGGGCGGCACCTAATTCTGGACTTGCGTTTACTGAACCAGTGTCTTCAAAGACTGCCGGTCAGAATGCTAACACAGAAGCGCATCCTCGAAGCTGTCAGATACGAGGAATGGTTCGTGGCAACCGACCTAAAGGACACGTACTCCCACGCCTCGCTACTTCCTCGGCACAGACCGTTCTTACGGTGAGCCCTCGAAGAGCGGGCGTACCAGTATGGGGTCCTGCCCTTCGGACTGTCCCTACATTCCCGCGTCTTCACGGAAGTCGCGGAAGCCGCACTTGCCCCCCTGAGAGGATGGAGCGTGCATGTACTGAACTATCTCAGCGGTTGGCCTATCTAGGCTCACTCGCGAGATCTAGTGTGTACACACAGGGACCCGGTACCTCAGCACCCAAGCCGATTGGGTTTAAGGGTCAACCGAGAAAAGAGCATCTCTCTTCTTGGGATGGGACGAGACTCTGTCACCATGTCTGCACGACTCACGGTAAAACATGCCCAAGCCTTACTGCTATGTCTGAGCAAACTCAGGCGTCCAGTGGTCACCCTGGAAAACTTCCAGAGGCTCCTGGGGCATACGGCATCCTCAACCAGGGTCCGCCCACTTGGGTTGATGCACATGCGACCACGCAGGCAGTGGCTTCAGAGTCGCGTCCCGAGGAGTGCGTGGCACACGGACACCAGGCGGATTGCCATTACGCCTCAGTGTTGGAGCACCCTAGCCCCGTGGTCTTTCAGGACCCTTTTACGAGTGGTAAGATCCCTCGGCCAGGTTCCGAGGCGCGTTGTGGTGACAACCGACGCCTCCCTGTTGGGTTAGGGAGCAGTGTGCAACGGGCATACAGTTTCGGGTCGATGGATGGGTCCCCGATTGTACCGACACATCAGTGGTCCGGAGTTGGTAGCGGTCATGCTCGCCCTCAGGAGGTTTCTACCTCTAGTGAGAGGCAAGCATGTGGGAATCCACTTCGACAACACGGCAGCTGTAGCATATACTTACCGCCTAGGTGCGGTATGCTCGCGCCGAATGTCCCAACTTGCCCGACGCCCCCTCCTGTGGAGTTAGCAGTGAGTAGGACCCCTGCGCGCCATATTTCTCCAGGGCTACCTGACCCAGAGAGCCAATGTGCTCTCTCATCAGATGCTGCCCCAAGGGGAATGGCGACTCCACCCTGGGATGATCCGGCTGGTGTGGGAACAGTCCGACCAGGCACAGGTGGTCCTGGTTGCTTCGTCGGACAACACCCGTCGCCGTCTGAGGTACCCCTTGACCGAGGGTTTCCTCGATAGGGATGCTCCGGCACACAGCCGGCCCCGGGACAAGTGGAAGCACCACTTCCCCCCAGTGAGCTTTCTTGCACCGGTCCCGTGCAAGGGCAGGGACGAGGAACGCCAGGTCCTGTTAATTGCGCCACATCGGCCCAACCAGGCTTGGTTTGCAGAACTAGTACCTCTAGCGATAGATCCCCCCTGACCAATTCCCCTGCAGGAGATCCGTCTGTCTCAGGGGAAGGGTACGGTGTGGCACCCACGACCAGACCTCTGCAATCTGCATGTCTGGTCCCTGGACGGGACGAGGAGATCCTGAACGAGTAACCCCGACGGTGGCGGGGACGATCGTTCAGGCGAGAACATCTGCCACGAGGCGTCTATACGCCGCAAAGTGGTGTGTCTTCTCGTCCTGGTGCTACGCCCAACACCTTTGCGAGGTTCTACAACCTCAGGGTGGAACCGGTATCAGCTCGGATCCTACGCAGATAGAGCTAATGGCCGACCGGGCGTACGCCTGCGAAAGTGCCTTCTTCCCTCTTTTAGGTAAGTGCCGTGCCTATTCGACCTCTCTGCTTCCCTGGCAGGAAGTACAGGTCACCCATCCATCATTCAGCTCCTTACGGTCACGGGCTGGGCGGAGCGGCCCTGTTGACCAGGCTGGAACATCGGTGCAGTTGTCCCTTTAGGTAAACCCCTTTTTCCAGCTGGTGCTCCGTACGTAGTGGCTCCCCCATCAGGGGTGGCCCCGGCCGACGTAATTCCTTCACCAAGATTCTCCTACTCAGGCGAATGCGTGACCTCCTCTCACGTGGTGCTACCCACAAGGGTAAGCAATGCACACTATACCTCCATGAGTCATCTTCCCTTTTCAGGTGAGACCATTGGCATATTTCCACATGTTAACCTCCCTCTTATCTTAAATACCTCTTATCTTTTTTCAAAGCTCTGGACGTCTTACCATTTCTCCACTGGTAGGTTACGCTCTCGTGTAGAAGCTCACACCTATGACGCACTAGAGTCGGTCGAGGTAGCTCCGCTGGAGATCGTGATACGGCACGACGCCGTGGCGTGATTATACAGGAACCCCATACTGTCGTCCTCGACACAATGTCGAGAGACCGACAGAAAGGGAACGTCTGGGTTACTTGCGTAACCCCGGTTCCCTGATGGAGGGAACGAGACGTTGTGTCCTTCATGCCACACCGCTGTGCCGCCCGCTGCAAACGGTCATGAGTCATCCTCACGTTCCTCAGCACAAAGGTAATGAATGAGCACGCCGGCTCCCCTTTTATACCCGGATGTCCGGGGCGGGGCCCGGCATGCAAATTTCATTTGCCAATTCCCATTGGCCTTTTTAATATAGTCAGAGTCGATTGGTTCTCAAGAGCGAACCCCATACTGTCGTCCTCGACACAACGTCTCGTTCCCTCCATCAGGGAACCGGGGTTACGCAAGTAACCCAGACGTTTTTTGTCCTGTGCCAGTTTGTAGTTGTTTTACCCATGTGTTTTACCCATGTCTTGTTATTTACTTTACTGACTATCTTTTACTTTAGAGATTATTGTTGTTTTTGTTTCCCCCCTTTAATATCTTTAAGAGACTCTAAATTTCTTCTCCTCATTATTTTTTTGTATTTTCTTTGTGTGTTTGTGAGTGTGTTAGTACCTTTAGGGGTCACTTATGGTCTGAGAGTTGTAATTGTAAGCAGAAGGTTGGGATTTTGTATCCCAGCAGTTATGCAGTCATGATTGCCAGTGCAAAATGATTGTAAGTAGCTTTGGTCAAAAGCGTCTTCCAAATGAATAAAATGTGAAAGTAAACAATCTGTGGAGTTCTTTAAGTTAACAAGAAAGCAAGTAAACGTCTTTAACAGAAATGACATGTCTTGGACTATAATAAATGCCAGGATTACTTGCAGAAGTAACGACATTTGCATAATGTCTCCCCTGTAATATGTGGTGATGTAGATGCTGTAACCCGAGTATGTTCATGGCCATTAAATATCTCATACACATTGAACACCACATGTTAAATAGTTGGAAACTTAATCCACCGGTTTTAAAGACAGGAGGAAATATGCGAAGCAACAAGGTAAATAACAAGACTTAATTGCATTTATGCATTGTTGAGGACTTGAGAAAAAGGAGAATTATCAATATTTATATCACCAGTGTTGGAGATTCTATAAATAAAGGAGAGTTATATGACTTGAGAATTTTCATTCTCTATTAAACTATCCCTTTGCCATTTTCAATGAGATTGGCTGACACATGCTCTTTTGGCATCTTCAGAGGAACAAGACTAGAACATCTGGAACCAGACTTCATCTTCCCGACTTTAATCTGTTCAGGAATTCCCACAGGAGGAACCAGTGCAGATGCAGAATATGCCAGTCTAGTATCTTCATTTGAGAGAGAGAGTTGCGTCTACTGAGAAAAGCAGTAAAATGGTAGAACTGAATTAGTTTGTCAAAGAGGAGCTTTAATCCACTGGACTCCCTATAGGACGGCTGTAACACTTTTAATGAATGCAGCAAATCTCATTGTAATATGAGGGAAATCAGTCTAGCTTCTGATAAACTTTTGCATTGTGTACTTAGAAGCTAAGACTGTTAAAGTATTGTCTTACTTTTAAATATTTTCTTTGAATTTACTTAAAGAACACAAAAAATCTGAAAAGCAAACAAAAGGAAAGAAAAATTAATAAAGAAAAAACATATTTGCCAAAAGGAGCCCTATACTTTAAAACAGCATAAAGAATAAAAAAATACATTCAATGTGCTTTGTTTGATTTGCACTCATTTAAAATGTTACTCAACGAAACATCTATATAGATATTCCAATATATTCTGTAAAGAATATAAATATAAGCTTAGCAAAATAAGTAATTCAATTTGAGGTTCCCTTTTAAAATCAACTGTAGATTTATCTTAAGTTAACATTTACAGTGCAATTTTTCGAAAACCTGTGAGGATTTGCCTTGTTCACTCATGCATCAAGCAACATCTAGTTAACCAGCATGGATGTGCTGCGTTAGCCGAATAAAAAACGTTGTCTTTCATGGCCATCTAACCTGAATCCCACTGCAGAGGACCACCGGGACAGACAGGTTGCTGACTCAAGGGCTATTTAAATCAGCATATGCAAAAGCTCTGGCTTGTCTGATTCGTTTTATTTGTGAGATTTGTCGGTGTTGATTGGGGACTGCTAAAGCAGCTATAGTTAAAGGATATCAAATTGATTAGTATGGGCACTGTTCATTTTTGTCCTTGCAGATACAATCGAATATACACAGAATATTAACAGTTTGAAGAAATCTCGATGCAGTTCTCGCATAGTTTTATAGTCATAATCTATTTATGTAAAGCTGTAGTGCAGATGGTTTGCATATATTTCACAATTTCTGTTCAAAACATGAATTGCACTTAAATGGAGAGTTATTTTCATTTCTGGGTTGTGCTTAATGCATCAGAGAAGATCTCACAATTAACGTCGACATTAAAAACAGCGATATTGTATCTAGACTAGACGCAACCCCTCATCATAAAAATACTAATGTATGGTTGTTTTATAAAATTACAATTAGTTTAAAAAAATATTTTCTAATTGGTTGAAACATTGCATTGTGTCTCTGTTGGACAATGTTTAAGAAGTATATTGTATGGTAGGAGTGTCACGCCGATAAATGAGGGATCCAAAAGCAGAGATGAAAGGGATAACAGTCTTTAATGAAAATAATATGTAACAAAGGTAGTCCGTCTTTAAAGCACACAGAACTGATAAATGTAACATGAAAACAAGTAAAGACACTTCTCTTGATGAGTATCAGAACAGAACTCCCTTGTAGCAGACTTGAGGCTCAGGCAGATAACTCAGGCAGGGTGAGAGAACCACAGTGGTTCACATACAGCAGCAGAACACAGCAGAACACAGCAGAAACTTTGAGACTAGACCGTTTCAATGCAGACAAGACAAGAATAGGTGAGTACCTCTCAATACAGACAGGATGTAGCTGCAGACAAAACGCATGACATGTAACAATAATCCAACAAAGAATCTACCAAAGCAAACACTATATAAAGGGTGAACACTTAGGGCAAAGTAGAAACAGGAGTTAAAGCAAATCAGCACGAGCGCTGATTGCATTGACAAACAGGTGAGGACAGAGAAAAAGTAATCTAACAATGAACTAATCAGGTGTGTGTGTGTGTGTGTAAGAGAAAACTGAAGGAAAAACCAGACTCATGACAGTACCCCTCCCTCAACGAGCGCCTCTAGGCGCTCGAGGAAGGAACCTGACGAGACCGGTAGAAGTCGTCAATCAGCGAGCGGTCCAGGACATCCCGGGCTGGAATCCACCGCCTCTCTTCAGGACCGTAACCCTCCCAGTCCACCAAAAATTGGTGGCCACGACCCCGGGGACGAACATCGAGTAGTCTTTGAACCTTGTAAATAGAGGCCCCCTCGTCAATAGGAGGAGGGGGAACGGAAGGCCGTGCGGGCGCACGAATAACGGGTTTAATGCAAGACACATGAAATACCGGATGAACACAGCGCATCTGACCGGACAGTCTTAGCTTTACAGTTACTGGACTGATGATCTTAACAATAGAAAAGGGTCCAATAAAACGAGGCATGAGCTTGCGAGACGTCCCCTCCACAGGCAAATTGCGGGTGGATAACCACACCCTCTGTCCGCAAATATATCTTGGAGATCTCACCCTGCGGCGATTAGCGGCACGACGAGTACGTTCTCTAGTCTGACATAAGGCAGATCTCACTCTCCTCCAGGTACGCTTGCATCTCTGAATAAAAGCCTGGACGGACGGAACCGAGGCCTGAGACTCCTGGGCGGAGAACACAGGTGGTTGGAAACCAAGACAACCTTGAAACGGAGATAAGCCAGTGGCGGACGATGGGAGAGAATTATGAGCATATTCAGCCCATGGTAACTGCTCGCACCAAGACGCGGGATTCTGAGAGGTAAGACTACGCAGCATGCGACCAAGAATCTGATTGGTCCTCTCGGCTTGCCCATTGGTCTGTGGATAGAATCCTGACGACAGACTGGGAGAAGCCCCTATCTGGCGACAGAATTCCCTCCAGAACAGAGAGGTGAATTGCGGACCTCTGTCAGACACAATGTCCGAAGGAAGACCATGGATCTTGAACACATGGTCCACCACAATCTGTGCGGTCTCCTGAGCTGACGGTAATTTAGGGAGCGGAATAAAATGCGCAGCCTTAGAAAAACGGTCCACGACGGTGAGAATGACCGTATTGCCAGATGAGGGGGGAAGCCCGGTAACAAAATCCAACGCAATATGCGACCAAGGACGCGAAGGAACGGGAAGTGGTATGAGAAGACCCGCCGGAGGATTATTACTAGACTTAGTCTGGGCGCAGATAGAACAAGAAGCCACAAAACGACGAATATCGTGCTCACGAGTAGGCCACCAAAATCTCTGACGGATGGCCGCTAGTGTACCTTTTACTCCGGGATGCGCAACCAATTTAGAAGAGTGTCCCCAGCGAAGAACCGTCGAACGAGCAGCTTCGGGTACAAACAAGGTTCCCTCAGGAGCGCGGGGTTGTCTTGCAGTGTGAGAAAGAGCACGCGTGACCGCTTGTTCCACTCCCCAGATGGCTGCCCCGACCACACGGTGCCGATTTAAAATCTTCTCATCGGTCGAGGCACCCTCTGATGAGTCAAACTGCCGAGAAAGGGCGTCAGGCTTGAGGTTCTTGGAACCGGGTCTAAATGAAATAGAAAAATCAAAGCGATCAAAAAATAATGCCCATCGGGCCTGGCGAGCGTTAAGACGTTTAGCAGAGCGAATATATTCCAGGTTACGGTGATCCGTCCAAACAATGAATGGTACACTGGCTCCTTCAAGCCAGTGTCGCCACTCACCTAGTGCCAGACGGATAGCCAAGAGCTCTCGATTACCCACGTCATAGTTGCGCTCCGCGGGCGAAAAACGGTGGGAGTAAAATGCACAAGGATGAACCTTGTCATCCTGGGAAGAGCGCTGTGACAAGACAGCTCCTATCCCAATTTCGGAGGCATCGACCTCAACAATAAACTGACGTTCTGGATCGGGAGTGAACAGGATGGGCGCAGAGGTGAAAAGCCTCTTAAGCCGGTCAAACGCATCCTGAGCAGTCTCAGACCAAGCAAACTTGGACTTGGACGAAGTGAGGGCGGTAAGAGGGGCGGCAACCTGGCTAAAGTTCCGAATAAAGCGCCTGTAAAAATTTGCAAACCCCAGAAATCGCTGGAGCGGGACTCGAGAACAGCCCAATCAAGAACTGCTCGGACCTTGTCAGGGTCCATACTAATCCCCTCCGCAGAAACGACCGAACCGAGAAAAGTTACTGATTGGGCATGAAAAACGCACTTCTCAGCTTTGACGAATAGGCGATTCTCTAATAGGCGTTGCAGGACACGGCGAACATGTTGAACGTGTATCTGGAGAGAGGGAGAGAAAATTAGGATGTCATCCAAGTAAACGAAGACGAAAACGTTTAGCATGTCTCTTAAGACATCGTTTACTAACGCTTGAAAAACAGCGGAAGCGTTAACCAAACCAAAAGGCAGAACCCGGTATTCAAAGTGACCAACAGGGGTGTTGAACGCGGTCTTCCACTCGTCTCCCTCTTTAATACGCACTAAATGGTAGGCGTTGCGCAAGTCTAACTTTGTAAAAACCCTTGCGCCCTGTAAGATCTCAAAAGCCGACGACATAAGAGGCAACGGATAACGGTTCTTGCCTGTTATGTCGTTCAGCCCTCGATAGTCGATACAGGGACGCAAAGAACCATCTTTCTTCTTTACAAAGAAAAACCCGGCACCGGCGGGAGACGAAGAAGGAGTAATGCTCCCCGCGTCAAGAGACTCTGTGAGATATCTTTCCAGAGCCTCTCGTTTGGGCGCCGAAAGAGAGTACAGCCGACCGCGAGGGGGCGTGGTGCCAGGAAGGAGCTCGATAGAGCAGTCATATGGACGGTGAGGCGGTAAGGACACAGCCAGGGAACGACTGAAGACCGCCTGCAGATCATGGTACTCCTCCGGGACACCAGACAAATCATCAAGCTCATCCTGGAAAAGAGGAAAAGAAGACACAGGAGAAACAGCGGAAACAAGACAATTTACATGACAAGCTAAATTCCATGACTGAATAGACCCCTTAACACAATCAATGTGAGGATTATGTTGGATAAGCCAGGGATGTCCTAAAACTATTGGTGTAAAGGGAGACTGAAAAACATGAAATTAAATTGTCTCATGATGATTGCCGGAGACAGTGAGGCTAACCGGACTGGTGACACGACGAACAGAAGAAAACTCTCTGCCATCCAGAGCAAAGACGGTGGTGACATCAGCCAAATCAACTAAGGGAATCTTGTTCTCACGAGCCCGCCTCTCATCGATAAAGTTGCCCTCCGCACCTGAGTTGACGAGGGCGAGACCGGTAACAGAAAGACCAGCCCAACGGAGAACAACGGATATAGTGGTTCGAGACCTAGGTGATGAGGAGATAACAGAAGCGCTCACCAGTACTCCTCCGTCTACTGGCGAGCTCTTGGCTTTTAAAGTGCAGGATGAAGCGAAGTGACCCGCTGTACCACAGTAAAGACAGAGACGATTAATAATTCGCCGCTGTCGTTCCTCCGAGGAGATGCGTACGCCCCCCAGCTGCATGGGTACAGCATCAGGTTGGTTCTGAACAGAAGCCGTGACAGAAGGAAAGTTATCACCTGATGTGAAAAGTGGAGAACGAACTCGACGCCTCTGCTCGAAACACTTGTCAAGGCGGATGGCCATGTCGATGAGCTGATCGAGCTGATCGAGCTGATCGAGCTGAGTTGGCGACCCCCGCGCGTAGATCTCCTCCTTAAGGTCTACATTCAACCCTTCAAGAAAGCGAGCAGTTAGTGCAGGATCATTCCACTCACTTGTAGTAGCCAGAGTCCGGAACTCAATCGCGAAATCTGCCACAGATCTCCTGACTTGACGTAGCACAGCAAGTAGACGTGATGCCTCGCTGCCGAAGACGGATCTATCAAAGACCTTGATCATCTGATCTTTGAAAAGAATGTACTTGCTGCAGCATGCAGATTGCGTCTGCCAAACTGATGTTCCCCACTCGCGTGCTCGTCCCGTGAGGAGAGAGAGAACATATGCAATCCGAGCCCGATCCTCTGCATACGTCTGGGGCTGAAGGGAAAAGACAACTTCACATTGGATGAGAAAAGCTCTGCACTCCGTAGGCTCACCCGCATAACAGGAGGGATTGTTGACTCGTGGCTCAGATGGCAGCTGACGGTTGTGAGACATGGTAGATTCCTGATCTAGGTGAAGTAAACGGGCAGATAGATCAGCAACCTGAGCTGAAAGGCTCTTAACAGCCTGATGAGCCGCGGCCAACTCCTGTTCATGTTTGCCAAGCATAGCTCCCTGGATCTCGATAGCCGTCTGGACAGGCCTCACCTCTGCTGGATCCATGTTGGTTGGATTATTCTGTCACGCCGATAAATGAGGGATCCAAAAGCAGAGATGAAAGGGATAACAGTCTTTAATGAAAATAATATGTAACAAAGGTAGTCCGTCTTTAAAGCACACAGAACTGATAAATGTAACATGAAAACAAGTAAAGACATTTCTCTTGATGAGTATCAGAACAGGACTCCCTTGTAGCAGACTTGAGGCTCAGGCAGATAACTCAGGCAAGGTGAGAGAACCACAGAACACAGCAGAACACAGCAGAACACAGCAGAACACAGCAGAACACAGCAGAACACAGCAGAACACAGCAGAACACAGCAGAACACAGCAGAACACAGCAGAACACAGCAGAACACAGCAGAACACAGCAGAAACTTTGAGACTAGACCGTTTCAATGCAGACAAGACAAGAATAGGTGAGTACCTCTCAATACAGACAGGATGTAGCTGCAGACAAAACGCATGACATGTAACAATAATCCAACAAAGAATCTACCAGAGCAAACACTATATAAAGGGTGAACACTTAGGGCAAAGTAGAAACAGGAGTTAAAGCAAATCAGCACGAGCGCTGATTGCATTGACAAACAGGTGAGGACAGAGAAAAAGTAATCTAACAATGAACTAATCAGGTGTGTGTGTGTGTGTGTGTGTGTGTGTGTGTGTGTGTGTGTCTGTGTGTGTGTGTGTGTGTGTGTGTGTGTGTAAGAGAAAACTGAAGGAAAAACCAGACTCATGACAAGGAGCCAGCTGACAGCCATCTTAAAAGTAATTAAGTTGTCACTTCCACCAAATGAAAATCTAAGCATTTTAAAAGAAACCTGGTTAGTGGTGTCTTACTTAGTGGAAAAAGCCATCACTGCAAATGTTGCATCTACCTCTCAAACCTTCTAGTTGAAAACTTTAGATTTAGCACAGACAACTCTCCACAGCTATGGGTTTCTGGGTTTTAACAACAGGTGATTTCCCAGATGTAATCAGAGTAAGGATGTTGGAGATGTTGGAGATGTTAACATCCCCAGATGATTGCTTTACAGATTTATAGCTGCAATCTTGATGACAACTAACAAGCAACCACTGAAAGATAAGAAGATCTTCACCACTCACACATATAATGAAGTGACTGATCCACCTCTTTTCTTTTTATGATGTGACATCATTCAACAAAGAGGAACGGCTGAAAACACAAATTTCCTCTGAAAAGTCACCCAACTTTGCAAACAGTAAGACATGATATTAAAAGAATTAAGTGTTAATTAAGGTAATTGACATTTTCTGTATAAACTTTGTATTAAATATTTCAAATTTAAAAGATGAATAACAAATTCAGACTAAGCAATACAACAAATTACTTGATATATAAAATCTTTATTAAATGTTTATTACATGTTAAACAAGTGATTTAATTCTACTGCCAACTGCCAAGGATATAAAAAGGTTATTCTATTTTGACCATTGAAGGTTCTTCTGAGACGTGCTTATAATGCTTCAATTTCATTAAATAAAGTTATGTTTTTTAAAAGATAAGTGACTCTAACTGTTTGTTCATACTAGGCATGAATAAATCGTGCTTATCGCATGTAGTTGGAAACATCATTATCACGACAAATTTGCTTCACAACATACGCAAATTGCGTCATGGCAGGGGCTTTCCTCAGGCGGCGAAATAGCTAAAATGGATTTTATTAAGAGTGTGATGCGATTTATGTGCTTCCACATGCATATATACAAATTATACATAAATATATATGCAACTTACCAGATTGTCTGACCTCCTCAATCACTTTCTACCACAAGTTTCTCCTCCATTACTGGAGTCTCCGGATGTTGAAGCAACTGTAAAGCTCCGTCATCCCTAAGTTCATTCGATTAGACAATGATAAAAAGGAACATGACGTCAGGATTACCCTTTTTCACCTTTAGATGCACAGAGCGTTCTGCCAAAAGCATAATGCACGACCAGCTACAGAAACATATTAAAAAACATAAACATAAAAAAAAGCTATTGAAAGGGGCAAGTCTAACTGTAGAAAAATCGTTTGATGTGATCAGGCCCATAGAATGTACCTTATTCAAGTTCTAATTCAGTTAGTTCAGTGAGTCTAGTATTTTATTCCTGATGGGAGACTTTGATAAATATCTTGTTTTTACATAACGCTATGCTTCAATGGTGGAACTTAAAAATATTTAGTAGTGCATAAGTCGTAACAACTGTAGCGTTTGTCATGTGGGGAACAGTGTTCAAATACTGTTCTCCAAGACACATTTAAGAATTGTCATGAGCTCTGATCCAATTAATAGTTAATAATTCTGCACCATCCTTAGGCTAATGAGGGAGCAACATCAACTTGAATTGGGATGATTTTGATTATGATCAGTTTTAATAATCTGGATCAAAGTCATGATTTGGGAAATCACTTAGCATTACAAGCGGGTAGCAAGAATCTGCATGATTAAGGACTCTGGATAGTGGAGTTGTATTGTAAGTATAAATAAATATTGGATTGTGTTTCTGTTGTATGTTTTGTTAACAGAGATTAATAAACTGGAAGTATATTTACAGATTTATGATCTATTACACTTTTTATATGCATAATGTTAATGCATTTCTGTAATGTAGAGTTGACTGTGTGTTTTAAATATACATTTAACCTGCTTGATTGAAAAAAATATGAACCCAAATTCAAACACATTTCATTTCGGGCTCTTCTTTTATATCATGTTTTATGCAATATAAAATTATGCATGGCTCAGTATTTGTATTTGCATGTATGCTGTAGATATGTAAAAAGTAATTTATTCTTGTACGAAAGTTGATACCAAATATCCACATTGAAAGGCGCAAGGCTAAGTGGAGATATCTCTAAAGATATCTCTCTTTAATTTAGATTCCACTTGATAGAATTCCAATTGAAGAGAACTCTAATTATAAATTATTCTGGTGCTAATTCAGTTAGAGATATCTCTAAATAAATAATCACTAGTCAAATTATAATTTGAGATATCCAGTGAAAATTAATTGCATATATCTTTAATTGCTATTTCTAATACAAGAAAATCTCAAATATTTTCCAATGGAAGTCCATGGAAGAAAATGACTACTCAAAACAGCATTGTAGATATAAAATAACATTTCACTGCATATAAGAACTAGTTATAATCAACTTTTGGATATCTAACTACGATGAGCAAAACATTTTGCGTGAGTAATCTCTTTCTCTATGTATGCTTTTTTTCTCCCAGACAGCCCGATTTTTCCTTTCAAGTTTTTCCTTTAAAGGTCTTGATTCTAAAGCACGCTTGGGATTTTGTTTGTGATGTGAAGGTCGAGTCAGAGAACCAACAGATTTATCATTATTTCTCACACTTCCTTTTTCATACCGAAAACTAAAAACATAAATCTTAATCTCTGTTGTCTCTCTTTAAATTGGCCTCTGTGGGATTTTGAGTGTTTTCTCCAAACTAGGCCAAGCATCTAACCAAATGTTAAAGACATAGAACAGTTGTTGGTGTATTAAATGCTAGCTAAAACTCAAATAAGACCAAAATCTAGACATCACGAGATAACATAACATTTACAAATGGCAAGTTACTGAGTCAGCATTCAGGAAAGTATGCAAGTATTTCCAGCTGTAATATAGATCAAAAATGACTTATCAAATGTACTAGAATAGAAGATGAGCAATTTAAAGAAGCTACAGCTTAAAGACATTATATTCTCTTTTAGTCCAATTGCACTGGTTATTGCAATAGTTCATATTCACATATATTTCCTACAGCAAGCTTTATGCAAATGGGAAATTAGGTAGTCAAGTATAAAATTGTTGTCACCTCTCATTACCAACCATCTAAATTGTGGATCTTTTTGTTTTCAAAAAGAGTCACCAACTACCCCCCTTCTTCATGAAAGTTCTATAATTATTATCAAAGTCTGTAAACAGAGCTCTTGCAACTACGATTACATTGTGCTGGGGTCATTAACAAGATGTGTTCAAACTTTTATGTATGCCTGCTATCAGGAGAGACGACAACATTTCAGAATACTCATCGGCAGAGAGAATCAATATCTAATTACCAGCTCCACATTACTGAAGCTCAGTGGTGAATTTGGAAAGGGAGAACCTTTCTTATTACTTACTCTCTCTTTCTCTAAGCCTGGAGCTCAATAACACCTTGTAGATTATTTCTTCAACAGTTATTTGCATGCTGTCAACGTAAAGACTCTTCGTATTGAGAATCCATTATCATTTCTCTCTCTCTCTCTCTCTCTCTCTCTCCCTCCATACTTTCTTTTGCTCTCAGGCCTTCTAGCCCCTCTATGAATGCTTCACTACATAGTCAGCACTTTTAGAGGAGGGGTGATTTGTCTTGCTGTCGTCTATCACTCAACTAAAGCCACATTCGATTTACACGGCAAAACGGCATTAACAAGATCACTATGCTGGGCCAAGAGAGTCTTGCTGTTTTTTGAATATTACATTTTGGATTTTCAGCTCTTTCCAGAACAAATTTGTGCCAGATGTGTGCCCAGTCTCCTTGTTTGATGCTGAGCTAGAATCTGTCATCACAGCTGTCAAAGTAGTAGTAGCTGACAGACAGAAAACATTGCAAGCCTGTTGTATTATAAAAAGCATATAATACAAACTACCAGCAAATTCAAATCAGCTTCAGCTGGTACCATGAGACACATTCGTCTTTAATATCTTACTTTGTCAATAATTGAGAAGGCAAAGAGGTCCCCCTGAATCTAAGGTTTTCTGTTCTTGAACACCAAAGCTGGCTGCACTAGAGCTTCCAAGGGCCAAAATGTGGTTGCAGGTGTGGAATGATCCCACTAGGCCTTTATCTGGTCCCAATCCAACACAGCCTGTCACATATGGAGTGATAATAACAGAAGGATGTGCAGACTGCCCAGGATCTTTAAGCGTTTGCTAAACGATCTTTTGCAACGAACCAAGCCCAGCTGTGCCAAAGAGAAGACTCTCTTTCAAAAGAGCCAGCGAGACCACTGAATCACTATTGTTAATAGTCAATGTACATCTGCTCAGTTTTCAAGGATGGATTTATCTCTTATTTTTCTCATCCTGCTGTGCCCAAAAGAAAACAACTTGCAGAACCAGTTGATGTGTGTAACTGGAAAACATTTTAGGAAGTTGGAAGCTGAAATACTTCTTTATTAAGAGTACTGTATTTTGATGCTTTTAGTTTTTCTTTATCACATCATCCTCATTAAGAAAGCCTGGATTAATAACATTCTTAACTGGCCATGATTTCTTAGCATCAAAATGAGGGTAAAATGGAGATTGTTTTGTTTTGGCCTCTATGGATCTGTGTCCCCAAGTATAGATTTTGGCTCCTTATATTTTTAATGCAAATTAATATTATTTGATGATCTTGTAAAGTTTGAAAAACAAAGTTGGGGCTTTTTATCAACTAAAAACCTTGACAAAGCAGAGCCATTCTTATCTTTTTATGACTTCGTCTTGACTATAATCTGAATGATCATCTTAACCCTAATTTTAAAATCTTTGCATTGGTTGCAAAGGGGTTGATTTTAAATGTGAATGAATTAAGAAATACATTTTAACGAGAGTTTTTGTTCATCGTCTTTAAATTAATATCCTATATTTGTCAGAATTGAAAACATCATTGTAACTTAAATTAGAGTTATTTTTGACACCAGGATCAGTGAACGCCAGGTTCATCTTTGATGTCATTGAAAGTTTCAAGATATCCACCACAGAAGTATATCAATGACTTCTACTATCAATATAGCCCATTCCCCTGTCATCCCCCATGATAGTAGTGAAACAATTGATTCAAAAACAGATGAAGCAATTGAGCAAAAAACATACTGTGCAAGATCACAAAATAAGGTTGTAGAAGAACACATTTTTGGTTAACCTTCCTTCAGACTCTAATTATAGAAATATGTGGTTGAAGTATTTTTAAGGGTGGTTAAGCTCTGTTTGCTTCTTTCGTAAAGGTCAATGTCAATGTCCCCTTTAGACAAAATACATTGCATCAAAGCAGCTGAACAACATTGGTTAGTACAACAGTGTGTTCATGATGCAAAATGATAGGTAAAGGCATTTCATTATTGAATTCGGGGATGTCATCTATGTTCAGTTTAAAAAGTGTCTTTGCATTAATTTTCAATTCATTGATGTAATCTCTGTTCAGTTTGAATAGTGTCTGTGCAATAATTTTCAATCAAGTCAACGATATCACTTTAAATGAAGTGACCTCAACTAAGCAAGCCAGAGGCGACAGGAAACAAAGGAACCAAAACTCCATCAGTGACAGAATGGTAACAAACCTTGGGAGAAACCAGGCTCAGTTGGGGGGCCAGTTCAGTGTTGACAGGATGGAGTAATATGGTCATACTTCCTGGGTCTTGTAAGAACTCTTGGTGAAGCATTTTGGACTAACTTTGGACTAATTAGTATACTAAGTGTGCAGAACAACCACCCAATGAAGCATTACAATAAGCCAACCTTGAGGTCATAAATGCATGGATTGACAATTCTGTATTTCAACTTCGGATTCATTTGTTAACATAATGTAATGCTGCGTTATTAATACTGAAACCGAAAGGAACGGCACAGCGATGTAAATAAAATATTTGCACTATGAGTCATTATTGTTTTGTTAGAGATGGCTTGATTTTTCATGATTATGTGAAACCAACATGTCTACCAAAATATACAGAAAGCTCCAAAGTAGTTATACTATGCCAAACTATTTTCCAGTCATAGCAGTGGACCATTAAAACCAATTGTTCCTCAACCGGACCTTAAAACCAGGATAGAAAATAGCCAATTACTTATTGTTATGATGTGTTTTAATGTAAATTAGACCTCAGAATTCAGTATAACAGATTAAAGTGCCAGTTGACCATACCTTTAAGATTTTGTTGTTTGGTTTTTAAATCTTTAGATTGTTTCTACTTGACCCTTTACAGTTGTATAGACCAGGGATTTTCAAACTGAGGACCGTGGAACCCCAGGGGGCATCTCTTCAGGATCAAAAGACCAAAATTAGTCATACTGAAGCCAGTTATTTAATATTATATTAAATATATCTTAGCATATTCTCCAATTTTATATTTATTTATTGAATATATTTAAACTGTATATAAAACATAGTTAAAAGCATCTTTATTATATAGTGTTATATACTGTATATGTTGTTTGTTGGTTATTTATTGGGTATTTTAGAAAGGTGCTCATCAAAAATATCCATCCTATTTGGGGGTTGATATCGACCAACTAAATTGTTTTATGTTTTGGCACTTTCTTAACTCTCTGATACTTTAAACTTTGCTTTATAAATAGACTCCTTTGTCTAGCACAAAAATGCTACATGCAATAACAGTTGCCTTTAGAAAGTAATATGCAAAACCAAATCTTTACATTTAAAAACAACTTAAAGTGAAAGTCAACCAAAGCATACTGTGTTATAATTTACCCAACCTTCTGTTATGTAAAACCCCCATTCGCTTGCAGTGGTTTCATTTTCATACAGTACAAGTAAATGGGTGCCACTGCCATTTAGTTTTCAACTTTCATTCAAGTGTCTTCTGTTCTATAGAACAAAAAGATTGTACACGTCTGAAATGACAAAAAGATGAATAAATGATAACTCAGTTAGCTATTTTTCTTTATATACCCGATTTATATGTAAGACTGAACAGTAAGGAAATCAATTCTCATTTCACAAGGCCTGCTGCCCACTGTACTTATTCTTTAAAAGCTACATTGTGGCCTGGTGAATGCAAAGGTTTAAATGTGAACCTTATTTATGACAAAGTTAATAGGTAATGATATGGTAATGTTAATATGAAAGGGTTGTATATAAAGAGACTGTCTGCATACATGAGCATATGTATAAGTGTGTCTGAATAAAAGGTAGCACCTGCTGACCTAGTTTCTTGCACTAAAGCAGCCCTGTATCAGAAAAGTAGTGCTGCCCAGCTGTCAGGCTGTGCCTGTCTGGCACAGGTGGTGGAAGAATGAATTCAGAACAGAGCTGGCAAGATAACAGATATGCTAAGCAATGGTCTAAGCAGACATTGTTCCAACAACCCAAATGCCGTACGAACAGTCGCATTGCTCTCCATATCTTCTGGTGGCATTACTCCTTCAACTGTTCTCACCCATTTTCATTAATTATTGCATGGAGACACATGCTACTTACACTACACATTCATATCTGTATAATGGCATCAGTAACTAAAACATTTTCATTGATTTAGAATTAGTTTGGAACCACATTTCTAATACTTCTACAAGCCCAAGTCTATACTGGTGAGAACAACAAAACATTTTAAACAACCAATTCTAAAATAATTTAATAATATCTATTTATATGGTTATGTTACATGTGAGCATATATTACATTACTTATTTTACCGTATTAGGTACATGTCATTCTGGGAACTAGCCACAAGAACTAAGAATGCAAATGTTAAAAATTACCCCCAGCAAAAGGATTTAACATGAAAGGCTCTACATGGTGAATGCAGAATGCTGAGTAGAATTACCCTGAAGGAAATCAAGTTGATGTGGCAGATTTACAGTGGTTATACAGTAGCTACATATTAGTATGCTATTCGCTGTTGCCCTCCATACTCCTTAAATGTTATGGAAATATAAATAATGCAAACTGATGAAAAATATGCATTAGATTTTATGACTCCAAGTTTCTGTGTCTGGTTTCTATTTAACAAGGATTCATATATCTGACATTCATTGAGCACCTTCCATTTATACACTGCATACTATATTGGCAGATTAAAAACGACTATATCTACAGGTATAAAAAATCTAGCCTTTTTATTTTTGTGTTTTACAGGAAATCGTCCGCAGTATTCTGCATTACAGCGGCAGTACACCTCCAAAAAGCATTTCTTATTAAAGAAGCAACTTAAACTATTTTTGAAAAAATTGAAACAATGCCTTCTCAGAAGGCCTGCAGTGTTTTACTTCAGAGTGTTTTATGCCTCCAGACTCTGCATCAGTTTCCTGTAATGTGTTTTATTATGCACAAGAGGGAATCTAGGTTAAGTCCATGCGGATATGGAGGAAGGTTTCACTTCAGGTACATACAGCAAGTTGATTTAGTTTTATTTTTACATATTTTTTCATATTTTAATTGTATTTCTCTTTGTTATTACTGCACTTTCATTTTTGCCTGTTCAGGTGCAAAAGTCATATTATGGTAACTGTGTGATGACTTTCCAATAAAATAAAGTGAAGGTCATGGCACACACTGTAGTGACGTCACGTGTGGCCAAGTATGCTGTCCCATACTTGGAATTTGTGCTTTGCATTTAACCCATTACAGTTTACACACACAATAAATGAACCCACACACTGTGAACACACACCGACTCACTTCAGTCGTGGTATTCCCACTGGTACATCGTACGGAACCAGCAACCTTGGGATCATGAAATCCCACACTCAAAATGCCAGGCCAAGACTGCCCCCAAAATAAATAAATATAAATATAAACCATTAATGAGCATGTGACACAAAACAATTAACATGACATTTGATTTATCTATATACACTATGGTCATCTTTACGTTTCCTTTATATACTTGCAACATAAAGACAACTGCTTTAGAGTAGATATGGTGAAACAACGAAACATATCATAATGGTTGATATTACACAATAGAACACTCCTTACAAAACTATCAATGCTGTGTCAGCTGCATTATCACAACATCAAATATATTATTTACAATATTGTGAAATGTTGTGGTAATTTATAAATACAACTCTCTGATACTTTAAACTTTGCTTTATAAATAAACTCCTATGTCTAGTACAAAAATGCTACATGCAATAACAGTTTCCTTTAGAAAGTAATATGCAAAACCACATCTTTACATTTAAAAACTACTTAAAGTGAAAGTCCACCATAGCACACTGTGTTATAATGTACCAAACCTTCTGTTATGTAAAACTCCCATTCGCTTGCATTGGTTTCATTTTCATACAGTACAAGTAAATGGGTGCCACTGCCATTTAGTTTTCAACTTTCATTCAAGTGTCTTCTCTTCTATTGAACAAAAATATTGCACACGTCTGAAATGACAAAAAGATGTATAAATGATGACTCAGTTGGCTATTTTTCTTTATATACCCGATTTATATGTAAGACTGAAAAGTAAGGAAATCATTTTCTCATTACACAAGGCCTGCTGCCCACTGTACTTATTCTTTAAAAGCTACATTGTGGCCTGGTGAATGCAAAGGCTCAAAACAATTGACATGACATTTGATTTATCTATATATAATATGGTCATCTTTACGTTTCCTTTATATACTTGCAACATAAAGACAACTACTTTAGAGTAGATATGGTGAAACAACGAAACATATCATAATGGTTGATATTACACAATAGAACATGCCTTACAAAACTATCAATGCTGTGTCAGCTGCATTATCGCAACATCAAATATATTATTTACAATATTGTGAAATGTTGTGGTAATTTATGAATACAACAGTTTGCAATGTGTGAATGTAGAATGATTGCACGGTTTGTCAAGACTAAATTTGAATTTTAAACACAATACATACCTTCTCCTTGCTCTTTTATTTTATGCTCTAGATATTTATTCTGCCTTTCTGTTTCAGGCAGGTAGTCCACAACTATATGCCAAGGTGCATTATTGACACACCTGCTGCAGTGCAAAATGTCCAAATCTGAAACATTAATTATAATAATCATTCACCATTGAAAATAATTCCAACATAATGTTGCATGTTATAAATTGAGTCACTTTTACATTATCAAAGTTTTAATATGTATTAATATGTTTAATACTGAAGCATTTGTTGACAATTTGTAGAAAACTAAAATCCATTGTTAAATGTATTATTTAAAGAACACTAACAAGTTACTTTACCTTGTGTGCATTATATATGGAAAATTTATTATAACCTCAAAATTAAAAAAGACCAAAACTCTAAAGTATAAAATCTTGTACTGTGCAAATACTGAATCAAAGTATTCAGTTGATCTTTAACATTTAGAAGAAAGTGTCAATGTATTCATCTTGTTTAAAGGCTCCTTTCAGGTTTGATGATCTAAATGGATGACCAAAAAAATGTCAGAAAAAGATGCCTGGGACCATAATCTATTTCAGTAGAATTCTGTTAGAATTTGAGAAATGTGTGTATGTATTTTATATATTTAGTTATATTTTTACATTTAAACAAATACCTCAGCTAATTCAGTCCCACAATGTCAGCACTTCATAAACAATAATAACGTTTCATAAAATAAAACCAAAATGCAATCAGACTGTGAATTCAAAATTGCTGTCAATGATTTTTTAATGAAAAGAAATGTCCCTATTTCCTGACAGATATTACTGAAGCAGACATCAACTGCATACACCTGCAAACAAATATGTGTCCGTGGGCAACATTCAGATTCTTTGTTTAGCCAACCAGAACTCAATGGCTATCAATCATTTCTGAGCTGAGAGCAAAAGTTGAGTGAGACGGCTATTTTGCTATTGTAGATAATGTTATAATACAGATGCGAAGTCAGTGCAAAGCTGAGTTGACACATTTGGATGTTCTTTCATCTTACAGCAAACTTCAAGTATATTTTTGTTCATGCCCTCTTAGGATGGTTGGTTTTTGCCTAACTCAGTGGCTATGTCTGATGAAATTTCTGTTTCTGATATCACCTACAGCACCTTTTAACTTATTGGTTGGCTCATCGATCTGCAATTCATGAGCGATCTTGATTGTGCCCCTGAGCACATCTCCAAGCTCCTTAGGTCCAGAAAGGCTGACTCTGTACAACCATAAATTGTGTTATGTACTGCATAATAGTTGAATAAAAAGCAATAGTTAAATGGAGACAGAATAAGAAAGGGAAAATGGTTGGTTGGATTTAACACAATGGTAGAATAAGATCACACACTTTAAGCAGCACTCTTTACATCAGCAAGAATCTGCAAAAAACTGAAATATTGACAAAAAAACAAATTTTTTCCTGTGGTAATGCAAAATAAACAATTATTTAAACTGTTTAAACCGGAAGTCTTAATCAATAATGTTCTGGTTCACCAGGCCACATGCATGATCATTCATACAGAGAACCAACCCCCAATTGCAGAGTATGTGATTTATTTAGATAAGTTCAGACCTATTAACTACCCACAGTTGTATTTGCTACAAATATCCATGATTATTAATAAATGGGGCAAATCATATTCAACTATATTCAGTTTTTTAAGACATCGCTGGCCTGTGAAATCCCTACAGAATACTTCTGAAATTACTTTGATTATGTCATTATAGACTGATCAGTGTGTGCAACATTGCCAAGATTTGCAGGTTGGTACCAGCAGGATAGTTACTGAACAACTCTTTCAATTTCCTTATCACGACTGATGTGAGACTCTTGACGAGGCACAGAACACTCAACTGGTTCAAAAAAACGCTGCCCACTGCCACTGCAAATATGTTTTAGATATGAACTAAATCATTAACTAATATGGTGACTTAAAATTACTTATCATTTAATGACAGTATTCTTCCTCTGAATAATGTACAAAAGTGCACCACAAGTGCATCCGGCAACGCACTTGGAATTCCAGAAGGATAACATTTTCACAAAGTTCCTTCTTCGGAAAAATATGGTTTACAAACTTTTGATACCCATAGATACTAGCAATAAAATATGCGTAAAAACTGTGAAAATTAAGACATATTTGGTTTGTTTGATCTGATGAAGTTACTTTATGGGTGGCATGCACATGGTTTCTAGTGAGGTATACAAAAATATTACAAATCTTTCATTTCATCTTTCAAAATTTCACGAAGAGCCTTTAGATGGAATGCTATCGGCCACAATACTGTTTTCAGTTTTATTTTTTGCAGTTTTGGTGAGAAGTTGCTGAAAAATGCTGCTGGGAATTTCCTCATTTTCACTATTTGTTTGGTCAACCACTGAGACTTTATTCCTTCATCACCTGTTTTTTTGGCTGTAGTTTGGTGTTTGACACTTTAGCTCCTGCAGTGCTATCCATTGGTTATGTCACTGCTCACTCACCTGCTGGAATTTTATTACTATAGAGCTCTTACCACCTGATTTTTAAGCCTGGAATTCAGTGTATTTCCCAAAAATGTTGCACAAATTTGTACCATCCTAACATCTATCCTGAATGGCGTTATAAGTAATATTCTTCATGTTTTTGTTCTACCATGGTTTCACATAGACCCATGAAGGATGGCTGATCAGACTGGATTATTGAGGAGAGGTATGTTAACATTTATGGGAATGGTGTTTGATAGGGGGGAAACATTACCTCTAAAAATCAACAAACGGGTGAAATTTTGAATAGACTTGTAATGGGAAATTTTGAGGGGTCATAGCTTTGAGCAAGTATTTTGAAGATACATGTGAGTCACCACGTTTGAAGAGACTGGCCGGCTCTGTAAAATCATACCTCACAATGAGTTTTGAAATGCAACCCTGAGGTGTAGGGCAACTCTAAATGTCTCATTGTAATGGGCCCAAAGACTTATGTTATAAAAATTTCCCATTTGTGATATCTTCTAACTACAGTGTCATAGAGTCAAGGGGGTGGGCTCATTTTACTTTGGTAACCAATCGATATCAAGTTATTATTGTCTTGAAGCAATTATGGTGGTGACGTCCAGTGGTGACCCTTATATTTACAGGAACCAAGCAAATGATTCTATTGACTTCCATTATAAAAGAACTTAAGGTGTATCTTTGCTTCCCAATGTCATAGAGGCATCCAACCACTATCCCATTTTCTTCATAACGTTATGAAGCCACACCCAACGTAACAAAACAAAAGAACAAGAATATTAATAATTATTAGGAATTTTCATTTTAAATTTGGTAAAATATTGAGGATAAGGTAAAAAATAATAAATTGGTTAGATATATGTTTCAATCTTAAAAAAACATATGGGTCGGAAATCATTGCCTGATGCGGTGGGAAAATAGCAGATCCTTTGCCGAGAACAAATGGCTGTGCAATTTACAGATAAAAAAGCATGTAAAAAGCAATCTTAATACACCATCTATGATCTATAATATCCCCTTGATTTTTTAACAGGAATAAAGAAAATAGACTGTAACACTGAGATCCAATCACAGAGCATTCTAGACTACCTATGTAACAATATCAAACATTCTGTTCACAAACACGATCACATTTCAGCTACAAACCACATGATAATGTTAAGTGTAAATGTATCCTTTGGCACATGTTGTCCTTATGTCTTCCATAGGATCTGTGACTCATAGACTTTGGCATTACTATTTGGTTTCCCAGCACAATTGATCTTGTATGTGGTTTTTGATTTACAAAGCATGTCATGTCATTCGAAATGCCCTGGTTGTTTTAAATCTTGTTATGCATATAACATTTTTTATTCTGTTTCAGTTGTTGCACTGACATGCTTTTGATAACCCCATTAAGAGGATAACTGTCAGGTTTGGTAAGCAAATTACAAATGCAAGTGGCAGGATTCTTACTCTTTGGCCAACGGGGTCTCATTCAGTGTTTTTTGTTGGGAATTTTTTGGGCCTTTTTTTATTATTTTTCAAACCATCCATAACCACTTCTATTTTTCTTCTTTCTTTATTGCCCGGTGTTCATCTAGTGCTTGCTGTCAGCCTTTCCAGCTATTTGATCTGCCATGCAGTGTCCTCAGTCTGCCATTTGCACTACTGTCTCCAGGGTGAATACAGTCATTAGTCACTTCTTTGTTAAAGTCCTCTCTAGAGTCCAGAATACTGGTCATGTGTCTGTCTCTTTTGATTTCAACGTACATTAAATTCCACAAAATTTTAAGTTATCTTGTTTATAGAATACGGCCTACACTTCTCACGTGTCACAAACTTTGTATGCATTAAGTTTTCACAGAATTTGGGAATTCATTCAGGAATGCCAGCAATAAATGTAAATAGGATAATCCCACAAAAATGGTGTCTTTAATTTCTTTAAAACACAAAAGAAACTGTAAATAAAGTTAAGTGTTTGTTGGATTAGTGTGAATTAAGCTTAAATAATAAGTAGCCTGTGAGAATGATGGATAACTAGACAACCAAACAAAAGATCTGCATTTTTGTTGTGTGCATTGATTAATCTGATTAGTTTTTGTCTTCCAGTATATTATATAAACTGTATAAAGCATAATAACATGTCCAAATTTTATCATTATTTTCAATAAAATACCTTTCGTTGTCTGTTTCAGCAATCAGAATATATAAGAATCAGAACAATATCAAAACATGAATCCCTTTCTTTAAACAAAATGTAACTAATTGAGAAAATGATTAAGGTAATTCCTGTACATCTAGACATTTACCCACAGACCTTTTGATGAACTGCAATTGACAAAATTAAAACTAAGTACTGAGTTCACTTCATTTTACAATTATATTGTAAAATTTTCTTTTTTTGTTTAAAACAAGCCTTAAATTCTTGTTTGGGGTATCTATCGTGTGAGCCAGTTAAATTAACGCAGTTAAATTAAATTATGTAAGTAAGCCACTTTTAAAGCCATGAATGTGTGTGGATCTGGCAAATTTTCAAGGATGGCAACCACTTAGTATATTTTTTTGTTAACATAGGAAAACATCTAAAATATAAATAAATAAATATAGTGCTGATTACAGGCTGTTCATATTTCATGTCTTTTGTGCTAAAATTCAATAGAGAGAAACATGCATGGGGTCTAATACTAGCTGCATATGTGCTGAAAATCTATTTGGCTTTGCTGGAACATTATCGTCTTCATGGCCAGGGTCGCTCAACACTTGCAGACTACACAACAGCCCGCATTCCTAAGCGCTATGAAAACACATTTTGCATTTTAAAAGTGCACACATTTGTGGATGTCTCTTGGTTTGGCCTTGAATGTCCAGTCACCCTAGAACTGCCCCTGTTAATATCACTGGGAGTTTTCTTGATGGAACGCTGCTCGTATAGACTTCCTTCCTAATGCTTTCAGAAGAACAGAAATCCAAATAACGCTAACAAAAATAAAAATACAACCCCCAAACACATCAATTTATTCTCGTTTTGTGGCCTAAACGTAATTGCAATAATTTGTATTTTGAATCATACAATGTGGCTTTAATGATCCCATGACACTGTGTTGTGTTAATATACCTATTAATGTGCTAATAGTATTTATGTTTCAATACATTTCTGCAAATTTACTAGTTGTCAGATTTGTTTGGCCTTAGGTTAAAGTCAGTCAGGCATAAAACAGAACCAAATACATGACATGGCTAACATTTTTACAAGAATTTGAATACCTACACTACAACATTATACAGTAATGCCCAATTCAATAATGATTTTCAAGTTTCAGTCATGTTAAATCATTAGATAGAGATTTTTCTTTACCAGAGGTTTAAAACTTAAAAAACGTTACAAGTGGTAGCCCTTGTATGATGATCTACATTTCTGAACATCAAATAAGTTTAACACAATTACAGATGATTCTTTAAGTATGTGAAGACAGGACTAGGTGGTCAATACTTAAGGACAAAGCCTGAGCTTGAATCAAAGACCTGAAAGTTTACAGAGAGGACCAGCCGGATGCAGCACAAACATAACAAAGACACACCCCTAGACGGTGCTTTAGATGATGCTACACTCCACGTGAAGTATGCCCTGCTGTAGCTCACTTCAGCACAGTTGCCTGCATCATGCGGTGCTTAACCCTGCCTCGCTTCCACTATGTTAGGTTAACAACAACCTCTGAGTATGTGACGTGTCCAGCATCCCACACCTTATTTTTTGGTCGAATGAGCGAGAAGTACAGTTCTTTTTACACTATTTCTAATCCAGAGCCCTAGCCTACCCCCTGAGATATATGGACAGGGACAGGCTTGCTGGTGATGGGAAGGATATAAGATTGGCATCTTTGTCTGCATCTTATATACCCAAAGTGTTGAATGATGATTGACTTGACCTATTGGTGAGGGGTCATGTGACACGAGAGGTTATACATCTAGTTGGTACAAAGTTTCATTTTGAGCTATACAGGGTTGCTGTGTATGTAGAGCGTTCCAAGTGAGTTACTTGTAAGGTCATTTCACATGAGGTTATTTCAGTTAGAATGCTGCCTCAGAGGTTGACACTGAATAGCAGGGCAGCTCACTTGGTTTTGAAAGTGAACTAATGTTTTTAGACCCAGGGCATAACCAAAGTGTACAAATACTGCATGTTATTTCACATTTCTTATAGGTCACCACTGTCAATTGAAAGGCATATAAAGTTTCTGTGCACTCTTTTACAGAGGATAAATCTTGGGGGAGTCATTTATAGAAGGGTCCATCGATCAAGACCCAAAAGTGAAACAGATATGGACTGGGTCATTCTTCTCTCTGTCACACCATAAGAGAAGGAAAGCTTGAGCATAAATCTCCAGCTTGTTTCCGAGAGGGGCCGTAACCTATAGTCCAACAGTAATTCGTGGCAAAAGCATTGTCTCAGTTTTGCAGTCTTAATCGGTGTGTGTATGCACATTGTTAATAAGGATTGACAGGAGATAATGTTTACAGAAGTAACGTGATTCACATAATAATACGATTTACCATGAATAAATTGTGCCTGCTGCGATTCGCGTGCGCTGTCTACATTGTTTTAGTTCATAATTCCCTAAATGAATTACACAAATCATGTAATGACTAAAACGTAGCAAAAAATGCAAACTACATACCCTGATTTCACAGCAGAATTCTATAATCTGGCATCCTTACTGGTATTGCTCCACTACTTTAATCAAAGCATTGTTTTGTGCTGTGATAAGGTTTTATAAAATCCTTGCTTATTGCTTGCTTAACTTTAATTAGATGGAAAAATATGGTTACATAAATTAATGTTGAAATTTATTCCACAGCAATGAATAGTGTAATATTAGTGTCATGACCCTGCTTTGAGTCAACAAACTACACATTACCATTGGAAAGGCTTTCTACTAGATCTGTCTGGGAGCAAGGTCAACACTAACATCGATTTGGATCAATATATGACAACTACTTGTTTTGTGATATTATGAGTGGTAATGAATTAGTTTTGAGAGTCATTGTTTATCTCAACCCAGTGTCACTGCAGTTTGTGATATTGTCAGGAAATTTGAAATCTATTAATCCGTGTTGACGGACACAAGTTTTCTCTTTTAGTGTCAATCAACAAGACCAACAAAACGTTTTTGTGTTACTAGCACTACTTTAGGTACACAGACTGCATGTGTATCTTCACACATACATATAATGCACGCATACACACAACATGATAATCCAAGGCATAGAAGTTAAACAGGAAAATGAGAGAGAATATCGACATACATATACACATTTAACAATGGACAACAGACAAGGAAAGCATAAGGACTTTTATACATGGTGAATAACGGGACACACTTGAGGAACAATCTACACAAGAACCATTGAACAAAATAACTACAATAGTCTACAAACAACATTAGATGGGACATGTCCTAAAAAGGAATAAACCAAAATATCACACATACAGGGGGAGACACAAATCATATCAGATCCCTCTTTAAGGGTGGATTCCAGACGCCCTTCAACATTAAAGTTCTGGTAAACAGTGAAACAATCCAGGGAGAGGGAGAAGGGCCCAGTCCGGCAGCATGGGCCAAGGTTGGGGCCTGCGGTGTGGACCAAGACGAGGCCAGCATCTAGGTGCCAAGGTGGAGTGGCATGACTGGATGCCAGAAACTAAACAAAAAGATCAAACATACAGGGGGACACAAGACACGAATCGTAACAAAATATATTATTAACTTTTATCAAAAGAAGTTGACTAACCAACAACTTACCTCACCAAAAACTCTAAACAGGACTACCTACCTCGCCCTTAACCTATTGTCACAGGAGTAATGTCTGAATCAAAGTGACATGGACAAAAGGCGAAAAATTGCGAAAAAAAATTGCACGTTGTGCCCATGAACATGAAACAATAGATTACAGATCATGACAATTTCATGAATTTCCTGTGAGACTGTATTGTTAATCAGGAGATTTCTGCAAAAGAAAGTCATACATGATTTAACTTACAAGAGGATGAGTAAACGATGGCTCATTTCTCAATTTTGGGTATACTGTGAATTTTAAATATATCAAATACAGTTATTTTACTCACATAGCACCACAATAAACTGGTTGTGAATTCGCACAGTCTGTAGCTACTTTTTTCACACTCATAAAATCTGAAAAAATCTGGAAATCGTTTTCAAAAAGCCTGTACACACACAGACACTTTTCACTTTTCACATCTACCGGGAAGGGAACACACACACATCACCTCTCTCTCTCTGTTTTTCTTCCTTTAATGGATGTGACTGATGAATATATAATTTGACAAATATTTTCCGAGGAGGATCCTGGTTCATTTCTCTACCATGGCACAACCTCCATCATTACTGTAATGATAGTGCCAGACTCCAGCATGTCAGCCACTCATTCTCTTCCCTCCATTTTGCCCTTCTTTCCTATAACCTTTACCTCGAGTCAGCAGGCAGAGGTAAAGTATGGATCCGTCTGTAATATTAAGGCCTCCATAAATGCAGACAAGGTTATGTCTCCTTGCTGAAGAAGGTCACTGTCCTCAATTTGCAAATATAATCATTCTTTCCAACACTGTTGTTCTCATCAAGGGACAAGGAGGAGGAGGCAGAGGGGTGCGGGTGCGGATGGCACCATTGCTGGGTAAGCGATAATGACCTCTTTTGAGTGGGTTCTAGCCTCATATTTTCTGGTAATTTAGAGTCATTTAAACAGTAATGATGTCATAGACAAGGACATATAGAGCAGATTTGCAGTGTTTATGTGACACAGCGTTGGATCAAGTTGACTGGAATGTAATGTTATTTCTAGGGTCCTGTTATTCAATAAAGAAACTGTATGTGTTACTAAAACAAAAATATTGTTTTAGCACATTATATGCAGTAATTGTTCAACAATACTAAACTTTAAAACCTATTAGCTGACAAGTGGAAATTAATAAAAAGAATACCAAAGAACTAGAACAATGCCTATAAAAAACACAAAACTAGACAGCAGTGATAATCAATGCCCTTGTACATGCTATTATATGCCGTTTTATGCATTCAAACATAAAACAATAGGCAAATGAGAAAATAAACTGTGAAAAAAGTTATATAAAAAAGTATATGTGCAGTATATAACTAGCCAGGAAACTCTTTCTTGACATCAAAATACAAGACATTAACTGCTCGTATATAAGACATTTGCAAAGCAAATGTGAAACTGAAATGTACAGAAGACGTAATCGACACAAAACTTGCCATTCAAAAGTACACATTCTCAAAATAAATACATTTAATTCATGTTTCTCCTTATACTATTATATGTATTTAAACAGGCATTCTTATATTGTAAATGTATTCATATAAACTTTTACTGAACTGGGAAATAAGAACAACTACCACAATAAAAATGGGTCGATTAACAAGAGTGATGTAGATAACAGATAAAATATATAAAAAACAGATAAAATATATAAAAAAACATATAAAACCTGAATCTGAAAATGTAACACTGTCTCAAAATCTGCAACTGAAGAAATTGTTTAAAACATTCTGTACACATACACAATGCTACAACTGGCATAAATGGCAAATAAATTGCAAATATCAAAGAAAAGGCTTCTGAAACACTGAAAAGTTTGCTCTCTGTGCTATAAATGCTTACCCTCTCATTACTGACTATTTTATTAAAAGCCACATCCAAACATGGCATTAAACATTAAAAACTATACCTGAAACACAGGAGGTTACAACAAGGTTTCTGTAACGTGACCTTTCTCCAGCCCCATTTATGACCCTCAGTGGGGCAATGGTGTTCAATGACATAGCAGAAGTAATATTAAGAAAACATCATCCCGTAGGTTTATGGTATTTTAAGCCAACATAGACATCGACAAATCTAAAAATCACAGATATTTGCATTCAGTTAATGCAGAATAATAAACCTTATTGCATAATTATTATGGAGAACTACGGATTCTGAACCTTATTTTACATTTCTTTTGTCTGTTTGTGTGTATGTGGAAAACAGGCAGAGGTTTTGATGCCAAAAGATTTGTCAGAAAGACATACAGCCGAGCTGCCTGCAGACCAGTTCAGATGTTCGGTAGAGAGGTCTTGGACTTCAGAAAACGCCAGGATTATAGGCATCCAGTCACTTCCTTGATGTGTTGTCAGAAACTTCTTGAGACTGAAGCATCTGACCAATCATAAAACACTAATTAAGAACTACTTGTCAATGTTTTTCGGACTGGATGGAAGACATGATGCAACAAGTTAAATACCCTTGTGAAGAAAAATGCAGTTTAATATAAGTTTTATAATTGTACTTATTAGGTAAATAATGTACTTTTAAACAGCATTCTTAATTGATAATGAATTGTAATGTTTCCGACTAACTGTTCATTATTTGTAATTAAATTCATATATATTACAATTTTATTAAATAATAATGTTTTGAGAGTTTGAGTTTTAAATAATGTTTTGAATCTCTTGTGGTACTATAATACAATTGTACATGTACTACAAAATCTGTTTTAGGGTTAAAATATACTTAATGCGTCTTGTTAAATGTAATATAGGCAGTTAATATGAGCTAGACTTTGACTGTAAATACACTTAAATAGAAATAAATCCAACTTTCAGATGAACTAAATTCTTTTTATATGCATAAAATATACCAGTTTAATGTATCTTTGTACACTCTACACAAAATAGGTGATTGTAGTAACACAACACTCAATCAAATATAAGGAAGCCCCTCATCAAGTTATTTTAACAATTAAAATCTTAAGGTTTATATTTATTAATAAGGAAGAACATTGGAATACAATGAATGCAAGGACTTTATTAATTTACTTAATTACAAGTTCTGTTTATAAATATAAATAAATAGCATCAGTATCAATCTCCTTATGTGAGGAGATTCCCACGAAGGATTATTTGAGACAGCGTGATTAAAAGAAGGAGTTTCAAATGTCAACCGATTGGAAGAAACCAGTCATTATGTTTGTTACACATAAAAAGACATACTGTGCATTTAAGATGCTCAGTCAACTTAAAGGAAACTTGCAATAAAGTAACTGGGCAGGATAAAGAACATGTTTGGATTGGGGGCACTTATCCATGATGTAACTAGGTCCTACTTGTAAAAATCTAAAAGTTTCTAGTAACATCAGTACATGATTAGATGTGATATTTACGATCATATTATTGTTACTTTATGAGTACAAGGGTACAACAGGGCATATATATACAGTTACTCTCATTAATGCAACAGTGATCTTATGCCCACTGCATAAGTACAATAAAAAGCTACTCTCTGCTAAAAGAGAACAAGACTCTTATTTCCTTTTTCCATTTATTTATTTAAATGGTCTTCAGATTAGAACCTTATGCAACCCATCATTAATTTGCTGTAAATAAAATGAGCGGGACTTTGCTCTATGGCAAAGGAGAAAATGTATTAACAGTGCAACCACTGTTTCATCCAACAGCGTGGAACATGAAAAGCATCATGATAGCAATAATGTCATGTTGAAAACTGCAGTCACATATTTTGCATGTGCTTTACATGGTCACATTACATAATCAAATATACAAACCAAACACAAAGTAATCCAAACTGGCCACTTTAGTGCAACATTTTACACCATGCCCCACACACAAAAATAAGTCTTCTTCCGAATGGTCTTACGAATGATAAACATATGTTCCAACAACAAGAATTTGTCCTGCAAATCTGTAAATGGTAAATACTGGAGGAAGTACACACTTAATACTTGGTTACTTGGTCTTCAATTGAACATGTTTGTAATAATTTACTTTTCTGCAAGTACTCTATTCAAGATCTAAATCTACTGCATTAGCAAAGGTTCATTAACTCCCCCCAACACACACGCACGCACACACGCACGCACGCACGCACGCACGCACACACACACACACACACACTCGCGCGCGCACGCGCACGCACGCACGCACGCACACACACACACAGGCAAGTTCTGCATTCAAGTGCCCAGAAATGTGAGCTTGACTCTCATGCTGCAGTTTTACTGATGGATTTGATTGATTTCCATATTGATTAAAGTGATTAGACATCAGATTTGGTGTGTGCATGGAGGTGCTTGATACTACAACTGACCTTGTTTATTAAAGCTCCCCCCTAAGTCCCCTGGGAGCAAATTCTCAGCAGTGGTCAGCACTTTCAATCCTGCTAATCCATCCATATCTCCACAAAGAGCCTCGAACTCTCAGGCAGAACCATGCAGAGAAATTAATGTCTGCTGGGTGTTTATTTACTTATTTTTATTTTCCCTCTCTCTCTCTCTCTCTCTCTCTCTCTCTCTCTCTCTCTCTCTCTCTCTCTCTCTCTCTCTCTCTCTCTCTCTCTCACACACACACACACACACACACACACACACACACACACACACACACACACACACACACACACACACACACACACACACACACACACAACTTTGAAGTCACAATCTGTATGCTTAGCTTTGAATGACAGCTTCAGGACTAACTGGGGGAAAGGAAGAAAGTAGTGTAGAGAACGAATGAAATTGAATCGTTTGACCAATTTTGTGCATCTTTAAAACAAAAAATATTTTATTGAAATTCATACTTGAAGGAAAGATGAATTAATTATAGTAGCCCATTGACATTCAATATCATTATTTCATGTTACGTTTCAGTCGGTTTCAGGACATTCTGTCAAAACTGATGGGATTTGAACTTGAGAACCTGCAATTTCTGAAATGAATTTCTAAAGGTCAGTGAACTTGGCCCCATAAGTGTTATGTCTGATACACACCTTGTGCCTTTATCTGGACCACAAACAGAGCTTCAGGATCTTTGAGCAGCTATTTGACTGGTATGGAAGACAGCAGAGAGGGAGAGCTCTCTTCCAATCGAGACTGGTGCACTGGATCTTGTAAGCTTACCGATCCCAGCTTACCAATCCTAGGACCACCCATGCGCGCTCACAGTAAGAACTCAATCAACTCAGGGTATAGCTTCCTTGTGAGCATTGGCAGACATTTGCAGAGCTGCTGGTTGGGCCATGCCCAGTACCTTTGTCAGGTTTTACAACCTCCGAGTTGACCCCGTGAAAACTCGGGTCTTACGCAAAATCACGTGGCTAGCATAGTGGGGATTGATGTGCATGAAGTATAATGCAATAAAAGAGTGTACTTACACTATGCAGTTTGAAACATGGCCAAGTGCGTTTGGCCACCAAAGCCCTGTTTGTTTGACTGGTGTAAGTGCTCCAAATTGTGCCCAGCGGCTCATTAAGCGATCTCCACCTAAAGGAATCTGGTTCGAGCACGGTTCAGTTCACCTTGGTCGTAGTTCGCATGTAATATGATCGCTAACCATGCCTGATCGCGGCTCAATTTGGATGGTGTGAGCATGCCCTAAAATGAATAAATTCATGGACACCTGAAATGAAACAAACACAAAGCACATTCCACAAATGAATGGATCAGACACTTACAAAGGGTGCAAAGGTCTGATTATTTTCAAAATAGAGAGTCCTTTCATGCATCCAGTATTCAAAAGAATAAAAGGCAGAATCTTTTCTTGTCATTACAGTGATTTCTTTATCCACTTATCACAAATAATAAGCAGACCTCTATCTTTCTTTAATATATTAACAGGATGAAGGAAAATTGCTTTGATAATACAACTGTAGTGCCATGTTTTATGTGGGTTTTCAGCTAAACAAAGGTTAAGGTCACTGGAAGCTATAAAGGACATCTCTGAATTATGATGAAAATACGGCAAAATATGACAAATCCTTTTTGCACAATCTCTCATCTGTTACATGCATCTACCTCGACCGTGGGTAAATAGTTGACGTTACATGGAGAGGACATAGCAAAACTAAATTAATACTTCTATTAAATAAATATTTGTTATTTCAACCAACCAATTTATCTAAAAAGGCCAATCTTATAAGGCTAAAAGTATGTGGACTCTTTTGTAACACGTCTTAATGGTATACCATACAGTGACATTTTGGATAACTGTGTGCTGCCAACTTTGTGGCATCAGTTCGAGAAGGCCTTTATAACCTAAAATGCCCTTTTTAAATATGCGACCCTTGTGTGTTGTTCAGGTCAGTGAGACCTATTTTCTATGTTTTCGTGTTTAAATGTTAATAAAAAGGTTTAGCAAATTAGCAAATACCTGATCATAAAAAAAGGCATTTTCACTTATGTATGGTATAGAGAAAACGTCTAGGTTACTAGTGTAACCCCGGTTCCCTGATGGAGGGAACGAGACGTTGTGTCGAAGACGACAGTATGGGGTTCACTCTTGAGAACCAATCGATTCTGACTATATTTAAAAGGCCAATGAAATTTGACGAATGAAATTTGCATGCCGTGCCCCGCCCTGGACATCCGGGTGTAAAAGGGGAGACGGCGTGCTCATTCATTACCTTTTGTGCTGAGGAACGTAAGGATGACTCACGATCGCTGCAGCGAGCAGCACAGCGGCGTGGGACGAAAGGACACAACGTCTCGTTCCCTCCATCAGGGAACCGGGGTTACACTAGTAACCTAGACATTTCCTTTCTCTCGGTCACTCAACGTTGTGTCGAAGACAACAGTATGGAGTTCCTATGTAACACGCCACGGCGCTTTGCTGCGTCACGATCTCTAGCGGAGCGACCCTGACAGGCTCGAGCAGGTCCTAGGTCTGTGCTTATACGCGAGAGCGTAACCTTCCAGTGGGGAAATGGTAAGACGTCCCAGAGCTTTTTGACAAAAAGGTGAGAGGTAACTTACCACTGGTCTCTAGCTGCCCGACCGTGAACTTCACTGGGAAACGCAGCCCCTTCAAGGAGGCAGTGCGTTACGGAGGCCACATCCTACCGTAGGGAGGTTAATATGTGGAGATGTACCAATAGTCTCACCTGATAAGGGCAGAAAACTCATGGAAAATTAGTGTGCATCGCTACCTGTATTGGGAATACCACGTGAGGGAGGTCACAAATTCGCCTTAGTAGGAGAATTCTGGTGAAGGAATTACATCGTACAGGGCCACCTCTGAGGGGGGAGGGACAGCTCACTCCGATGTTCAGCCTGGTCAACAGGTCTGCTCCGCCCGGCCTGTTACCATGGAGGTGCTGAGTGACGGAATAGGTTACCTATACTCACCTGTAGGGGAAGCAGAGAGGCAGATAAGGGCACTGAACTCACCTGAAAAGGGGAGAAGACGCTTTCGCAGGCGTACGCCATGGAAATAGCATCCACGATCCAGTGAGCCAATCTCTGTTTGGAGACAGCCCTCCCTCTTTGCTGACCTCCATAACAGACAAAAAGCTGCTCAGAGCTCCTGAAGCTCTGCGTGCGTTCCAGGTAGAAGCGTAACGCTCGTACCGGACACAACACTGAAGGAGTTGGGTCTTCCTCCCACGTGGGGAGCGGCTGCAGGTTCACTACCTGATCCCGAAAGGGGGTGGTAGGAACTTTGGGCACATAGCCGGGCCGGGGTCTCAGGATAACGTGAGAGTCATTCAGTCCGAACTGTAGGCACTCGTTGGACATGGAGAGTGCATGTAGATCCCCTACCCTCTTGATAGAGGCGAGCGCTACTAGGAGTGATGTCTTCCCCGTGAGACGAGGAAGGTCAGACTCTACTAGGGGCTCGAAGGGAGTCTCGGAAAGGCCCGCTAGGACCACATCAAGATCCCAAGACGGTATGGGGCGTGGACGCGGGGGATTAACCCGCCTAGTGCCCCTGAGGAACCTGGTGACCAGGCTGCGCTGTCCGAGAGACTTATCCTCCACCAGCTCATGGTTGCGGCATTAGCGGCAACGTATACCTTGAGCGCAGATGGCGAAAGGTCGTCCTCTAGTTTCTATTGGAGAAAGGACAGCACTGCACTGATCGCACATACTCCGGGCTCTTCACCGGACAGAAGGTCCGTCCGCAGGGGAATGGGCCAGGGGAGAACTATCGCTAGAGGTAGAAGCTCTGCGAACCAAGCCTGGTTGGGACAGTATGGCGCAATTAAAAGGACCTGGTTTTCCTCGTCCCTGACCTTGCACAGGACCTGTGCAAGAAGGCTCACTGGGGGGGAGGCGTACTTCCACTTGTCCCGGGGCCAGCTGTGCGCTAGGGCATTCGTGCCGAGGAGACCCTCGGTCAAGGAGTACCACAGGGGGCAATGGGTGTTGTCTGGCAAGGCAAACAGGTCCACCTTTGCCTGGCAAACCATTCCCATATCAGCCGGATCGTCCCAGGATTTTCTTTTGCCAAAAGAGTCGCCACCTCTGCCCGAAGGACGGCGGAATCCTTCCCTCATACCAAGGTATGAAGGATTATCCGAAACTTGGGAGTGTGTTAAGCGAACTGGAATCGCATAGCCGAGATGGATCGTTCTGTCTAGCCACCGCCCCGGTCTGCCTAGCATGGACCATGCGTTGGGCAAGGGGGACCAGAGGAACAATCTCCCTCACCACCTCCATTGAGGGGGGTTCTGTGGCTCTGTGGATCCCCTAGGGGCCTGCTGTCCTGAGTACTTACCTGCCTGTGGGGGTTGCAGTGTAGCACACCGTCTGCTTGAGCGTTTGTCTGACTGCAATTCCGCTGATGTGACGCAACGTCTAGTCGTGACGCAACGTCGGGTTGGATTGATGCAATGTCGAGTCGGACTGATGAAACGTCTTGTAACCGTACACCGTTAATCAGAGAGTGATAACGGTTGATTTTTAAGACTAGGGGAGGAAACAGCTCTTTTTGAGAGAGAGTGGGCACCAGGCCCTGAAAAGGGCCCGGTACGAGTTGGGACGAATGTCCTGGGCCGGGCGTGGTGGTGTCTCCTCGGCTGGTTGCCTCCTGTCAGGACCGCTTCCCACGCTTCCTGCGGTGTGGTTGGTGACTTAGAGGAGTCGCTCTCCTCCGGGTCGCCAATCTACGGGTCGCCACCTCAGGGGGAGATACAGCCGGAGTGGTTGGTTGGGAGGGGCGAGGCTGTCTGGGAGCAGACGATGCACGGAGCCTCGACAGCACGGAGGCGGCCTGGCTGCGGCGGGGGAGGATATGCTTAATAGCCTCCGTCTGCTTCTGCAAGGCGGAGAACTGATGAGAGAAGTTCTCCACCGTGTCACCAAATAGCCCACCCTGCACAATGGGGGCATGGAGAAAGCGAACTTTCTCGGCCTCTCGCATTTGCGCAAGGTTAAGCCAGAGGTGTCTCTCCTGGACCACCAAAGTGGCTCCTTAAGTGCCTTGGCCTGGTGGACCTGCAGGATGGCCATGGCATGGAGCGAGGAAGCAGCTTGTTCAGCGGCAGCGTAAGCCTTCGACCCAAGGGTGGAGGAGATCTTACATGCCTTGGATAAGAGTCTCGGCTGACCTCTCCAAGTGGATGCGGCCTGAGGGCACAAGTGCACCGCAACAGCCCGCTCCACCTGGGGTATGTCAACGTAACCCCTAGCTGCTCCCCCATCGAGGGAAGTGAGGGTGGAAGAGCCCATCTGCCGTGTACGCGCCGAGAACGTCGCCTTTCACGACTTCGTAATCTCTTCGAGCACTTCCGGAGAAAATGGCACTGGGGCCGAGCGTGGCTTTACGAACATTGGGGTGACGGCGGGGCCGTACACTGCAGCCCAATGCTCTCGGCGGCCCGGGAAAGCATGGCCGCCATCTCAAGATCCGGATCATCCCGGGATTTACCCGTCAGAGGCGGAAGCTCCAGGATGTCCATCGGCATACCGTCTCTCACTGATGGGGTAGACGAGCGTGCCGAGGTATAAATGCTCCGCGAGCCAGAGGCTGAAAGGGTGACATCTATAGTGTCCTCGTAATCACGGACGCCGCTCCCCGAGACCGCTGACCGTACCGTAGCCGCAGCCAGTTAAGGGAGCTGACGAAATGGTGGCTCGCTTTCCAAGGAAAGAAGCCACCCGTGACCGCAACGTCTTGATCGACATCTGCTCGCAGTGCGGGCAGGTCGGTCCCATGAACGCCGCCTCAGCGTGCTGGAGACCCAAACACGTGAGGCAGGCATCATGGGTGTCCCTATCTAAGACAAGCTTGCCAAAACCAAGAGAGCAGCTATGCCCCATGAGGCAACACGCTGCTAGAATTTGCTCTTTTATTGAAAAAAGAGAAGACACTCTCTTTTTTTCTCTGGGGAGCCGAAGATGGACAATCTGCTGCAAAACGCGTCGTGACACCAGCAGGAAGATGATCGCCAGAAGTCGATTCTTGCTTCAGACTCGAAGTCATCCGCCAGGTTCCGAAGAACAAAAGGTAATGAAAGAGCATGCCGTCTCCCATTTTATACCCGGATGTCCGGGGTGGGGCATGGCATGCAAATTTCATTTGCCAAATTTCATTGGCCTTTTAAATATTGTCAGAGTCGATTGGTTCTCAAGAGACCGACAGAAAGGGAATGTATTTTATGAGACAGAAAGAAAAACACTGTTTTGAATCAAGTTGCATTTCTGTAGGTAATGGTCAGTTTTCTAAATAAATTGATTATCTGTACTTGGTGTTTATCCAACTGTAGTTTGACATAAAAACAAAAACCTTAAACCTTTATAAATGAGAAGATCAGAATATTTTCTCTATGTGCCATTTTATGTGACAGATCAATCACATGGAATGAAAATAACTAATTTAATGCTTTCCTTTTCAAATTCTTTTCTGTTTGAAAGATCTAAGGTCAGTTTTCTAAAAGCTTACTTACAGCAGGAATAATGAGAGGAAAGAACATGACATTTTCTTAGGTGTTATATTTTTTTAAGTCAAAATAATACACGTTCCCATCTGCTGGCCTTTAAGGATTTTCAATATTAAAATTCGGTTAGGGAAGTGTCTTAAAATAAAGAAATATTTCATAACATTAGACAAACATTTTAACCGTTAGTTCTTTGTGCTTACTGTTTCTCTTATTTCTAATATTGCATATTTTGTAATGCTTGCTCTAAGGCAACAACCAGATGCGTCTTTAACAAGAGATTGTTGTTATTTTACGTGCATTTTAATATACAACCTAAACTTTCATTTAAATTTTTAAACTCTGCCCAGTACATGCAGGGATCCCTAGCCCCCTGGTCCTCTATGACCAGGGGTATTCAGAGCTAATAAACGGAAATGACCTGACCAAAAGTTTCCTTAGAGGAGTGAGGGAGTTTAAATCCCCTCAACCATGCTCCATAATATTTTAGGACCTCGATGTGGTCCTTGCTGGTCTTTCTGAGCCCCCCTTCGAGCCACTAATAGAGGCTGATTTTCATCGTCTCATGATAAAGACAGCCCTCCCAATGAGGCTTGCTTCAATCAAGAGGTTAGGGGACCTACAAGCACTCCCCATTTCCAATGAGTCCCTACAGTTCGGACCAGCCTAGTTTCACTTTATCAGGAGACCCCGTCCCGGCTACATGCCCAAGGTTCCTATCACTTCCTTCAAGGACCAGGAAGTAAACCGCCAGGACCCAACCCCTTTAGTTCTGTGACCTATATGCTCTCTCTGCCTTTGCTTGGAACACATGCAGAGCTTAATGCCAGGAACTGGCCTACCTGCTTGCAATGGGAGCTCAATTTTTTAAGACATATGTAGAGCTGCAGATTGGGCTACATCAAACACCTTTTCAAGGTTCCAAGATCTCAGTCAAGCATACGTCGATAGGTTCTCAAGTTTAATCCCGATACCCCCTTCATCAGGAAACTGGGGTTACATCCATAACCTAGATGTTTTTTGAGTTCTATCCATCCACCATTATGGAACCCATCAATGATGCAATGATGGATGATCCTAGTTAAACTTAAATAGTAAGCTTAAAAGCTGTTTTTAAAAGCTGGCACGAAGAAAATACAATATTGTTGACAGCAGAAATACTTATGGGCATTTTTATGGGTAGATTTTTATTTTATATGGTTTCGGAACAAAATCGAGGGGGTCAGACAGTTCTTTTGAAGTACTTTTCTCCCATGCTTGCCAAGGTTCAAAACATTAATACAGTGCATTGCAGCAACGTAAATTTTAATAAATAAAATAAATTAATTTATAGGACTGTACTCCTTTACCTTGTTTCTTGAAATAGCAAATGGTCTTTAATGGCGAAAAACAAAGCATTTTATTTCTGTATACTGGAAATCCCACAAAGACATACCAGGACTCACGTTCAAAGTTTATAAACAGAAACATGGAACATATTTATTTATATAAAATAAATAAATATCTTGCAAATTTTGTCCTGTTATTTTGTCATCTTTCTTGGTCATGCATTTGTCTTGCAAATTTTGTCCTGTTATTTTGTCATCTTTCTTGGTCATGCATTTGTTTGCGTGATCAATAACCGCCCTGCACAGAAGGGGATGAGGTCAAAAACACATATGACACATGCTTGTGTGGTTTAAAAAGATTCTTCATAGATGTCATGATCCGACACATTTTTTTCCATAGCCTTTTCCCGTAACCTTGCCATCAGAGAAAACTTTTGATAAACTTAAACAAACATTAAGGTGAATTTGCGAAATTTTATTTAGTTACCTTGGTATAAAAAATACCTTTCATACCTATTTAATAATTTTTCTTCCTCTCATTTGAAGTACTTGTTAATGAAAAAAAATATTTTGCTAATTTGCAATCAATTGATTTGATCTAAATTTAAACAAACAAATTAAGTTGCATTTAATCATTTTGATTAAGTTGCATTGGTTAAATGTTTTTTGAATTTACTAAAAATGTAATGTTTAGTGTTTGCAATAAATGTATTTTAGATTCATTTAAATAAACACATTTGGCTATCTAACATCTAAGATAGTTTACATTTACTTACCTTTAAAACTTGTTTTCTGAAGGAAATGTCCTTAAATGGCTTTACAAATAAAAACAAAGAATTTAAATAATCAAAGAATTTTCTTCAATTTCATCAAATGTATGTACAATAATAATTTATTTGGGGTTCCAATTGTTAAAAGCACAACAAAGGTATTTTATAAAATCTAACTTTATATTGCATATTTACTAATTAACAAAAATTGGTTGAATGACAACACTTCAGTAAAAGTACTTCCATTTACATCATGAAAACCTGAAAACTTAAGGCAAAACATAACTTAAGGCAAACATAAGGCCATCAATTTGTATGTGTGATGACATTTAAGATCCCTAACAGCGTCGGCTGGCACATCGAGCAATCACTATTTCAAAGACATGTAAAAAGTGTGACTAGTGTGTTTATATCTCAGAGTAGTGAATACTATCACACGCCTAATCATAGCCCAATAATACTTAGGCATTGTTTGAGACGATGGAACTGGTAAAATACTAACACATGTTTTTATCCACTTGATATAAACCATATAATACGAAGTTAAAATCATTTAATGCCTTAAAAGTTCAGCAGAAATCACTCCTTGCACTTTTATTTGCAATTGTAATGTTATTAGGATTGTAAAACAATGTTACCAAAGTTACATAACAAAATCTTGTACACAATCACTGCCTGGTTCATCTGTGAACATAGGTGAAAGCTTCTTGGGTCGGAGGAGACACAGAAAGCTGTTATCCACACTGACCCTCTGAACGATCCTGGCAGTGATAAGAACAGTGAGTGTAATTGGTTTCACTGTGTTGCCAGGAGTATTCCGAATGGCACAATCATGAGATGGAATCAGCACTTTAGGGACGTTTCCCAATCAAGTGGTGATCTGCTCTTTGCTCACCAAAGTGATAATAGTCCGTGGTGAGGATTAAAGTATCATAGAGGAAAATAACATTTACATTTTTTGCATTTACTAGAAGCTTTCCTCCAAAGCTACTTGTTGACATTGTTTTATATTCTAAATTCTTTCAAAGTTTGTGCTCTTGGATCGACCTCAAGACCATGGCATTGTAAGTGCCATGCTCTAACCACTGAGCTACAGGAACATTGGGCATTTTGTCTGCATAAACCAAACTGTTTCAATAATATTGAAAATAAAACAAATCTTAATAATGAAGTTTAGACGATGAAGTCACATTGCACACTAAACATGCAGTACTGTGTCAGGCACATTTAAAACCCTTGTGCTGAACCAATTTACTGGTTTTTAAATTCACTGAAATTCTTGTTCTCTTACCATAATAACAGATTCAGTCATTTGAACTACAGCAATATGATGTTAATCCAGAGTTCAGTTTTCTGAACTGGATCAAAATCAATTTATTCAATGCAAGTTTGGAAGGAGCATATTAATGTTACTGTTATTATTAATCCATATACTTTTTATAAACAGCCAATAAAAACAATTAAGAAAACACTCCAAATACATTGTTCATTTTTTACAAAAATTTTAAAGATTTGTTTATATTACCTTTGTAAGGACTTCCAACAGTAATATTTGAACATGTATTCATTAAAATATTTTCTGAGAAAACCTTGATTAAAGGTTTTATGTGTGGATCATTGATATTTACAATCATGCATTTTATATATATGCTTTTTTCAACTTACATTGCATTATACTAGGGGACAAACTACATTTTTTATGTCCTTCAGATTTTCACTATATTTGATAAGATGCATAAGGCACACACGTGTCCAAAAAGGTGCTTTGGGAGCTTAAAATGGTTAGATCATATGCCCTAGTAAACATGATATATGATAAAATACTATTTTTTACAATTACAATTATTCATTTTGCCAAACCTGGGATTTGTAGCTGCAAGCTTTCCGCTTACAATTCCAACTCTCTCTCACAAAGTTTGAATCAAACACTGTTAAAATAGATCAGTTAAAATACCTAATCTTTTATACATAATTAATGCATAGAAAATCCTATTTCAGATTGATTGCATGTATACTAGCTGAATAACTTCACCACATGGGAGATCTTCAGCCGTTTTGGGATGAATTTGACCCCGTCACACACCACAGAGTCACCTTTTACCACGACATGGTGGTAACCATGATGGTGTGGTACATTTTGTGCCTTAGGGGGGAAATTTGTTATTTTGGAGGATTAACATGTCTTTCAAGGTGTAGCTGTTGTTTTTTTTTTAAGTTTGTTCTTTATGAAAATTTTGAATTCCGATACGGATCATATAGAGAGTTTCATCAAAATGTAAAAAACTTATATATTCATGTTTTTTATATATTCATAACATATTTTTCCACTGTTTATATTTTATTTCTGAAAAGCCTTTTTAAAAAGTAAAACCGGCAAAAAATATATAAAGTGATTATGAAAATGTAGTAAAATACTTATCAGAACTGAACTGTGTGTTTGTGTCCTAACAATTCAATCGATTGATTTAAATTTATGAATAATGCTTCACGTAAAGAGTTTGGGTTGTGCAAGAAAAATTTAATATTAATGTACCACAAATGTAACCCTACGCAACATAATGTTAACATCCTTAGAATTTGAAGTTTTAGCCAAAAATACGTTACAAATCTTTAACTAAGATACCTATTTACTTTTGCACATGCCGTTAAAAAACTAAAGATGTTAATAAAGATTTAAGTCTTGGATGTCGTGGTTGAATAAAGACTTATGTTCTGTCTTGCATCCAACATAAAACATCATGCTTGCTTATTTCACAGTTTTGAAGCTCAACTGTCCGGCATGATAATAATGGCAGTGGAGAGTGTTCAATTTAGTGAAGGTTGAGACAGCAGAATCCATCGTCAGTCATGTTGAAATTTGATTTGCTTTGAAGAAATGGTCACATGCGGCTACTTTATTTTCAGAGGAAGGAATGAGGCAACTACATTAGTCACTTAGCTGACGCTTTTATCCAGAGCATCAGCTAAATGACTACATGTAGTTTCCCCATTGCTTCTTCTGAAAATAAAGTAGACATATGTGACCATCCCCTCTTCTACTTTATTTTCAGAAGAAGTAATGGGGAAACTAATGTGCAGCATGAGTATCATGACTCTAGTTCATTCCTAATTGGAGAAACAAGCCATGCTTTAACTGGTTCAGTCGTCTCCAGACTCCCCTATACATTTATTTGAAGTATGCGCCTATTCTTTAAGCACTAATCTAGAGTGGTCAGGCTGCCAGTCTTTCATATTACTGATGGATGACTTTATGTCACTCCTGCAGCTTAATTTTGTTTAAACTCAACGATACATCTAGAAATGCCGATTGAATAAGATTGGAAACGGTCTCTTAGCTTTTTTCTGCAGCCGTATGTGTCTGAATACACATTACAGATTTAAAATGTCTGAAGAGCATACGCAGTGCAGCTTTCTCATTTTTCAAAGCACTTGGGAGAATGCATTGTCATGGTGTCTGTCATCGTAAAGCAATGAAGATGTGAAAGTTCTAACAAAGGGATTTTCAGCACCAACACATTCGAAACATGCATGTGGTTTACATTTAAACTAACAAATATGTGTGTACAAAAGACTCAAAATGTGTACGGCCACTAAGAGATTTGTTCAGGGCAGGATTATAAAAGCATTCAGTGCTTTGTTGTTACTATTTGGGGCTACTATTAACCCCCTTAGCCCACCCCTAATACAAGTCCTTATACATGCTCATTCAATGCACTCACAGTAGAATGATCACTCAAGAGCTCTTAAAAATCTTAGAGAATAACTCTTTTCTACAAAACTTACAAAACTTTATGAAAGCATACTATAATCCTTATCATTATCGTTTTGATACTCTAGGCTTGAAATTCAATAGGAAAATACAGAGCAGGTAATTGTTGCTTGTTGGTCTATTCTTACATAGATTGGTGGGTGTTTTGACAGGCAAAGTCATGTTGTGGACCTCGGCCCTATTCAGAGTTCTTAAAAGTGGAGTAATAAGACACACTGTTGAGAGGCCAAGCCACCATGGGAAAACAATTTCACCCCGCATCACTTAATTTCTCTCTCCAGACACCCAGCCACAAATAAATACCCTGGAAAGGACTTTCCATCTCAGCTCGGAAAGGCAGATTGAACAACATTCTGGTGGAAGCTCTTTAACTTCATGCCGGCATGGAGTTGAAATGGAAGAGTGAAAAAGACAGCTACAGATACAACAGGGAGGAAGGAGAGACTCCCTGTCAGGCAGAAAAGGAGGCATGAGGAGACAGAAGAAGAGGGGCAGACAGAGGGAAGGACACAGAGCAATCTCTCCCACTAAATTACCTTGGCAGATATCAAACAGGGTGCTTCACTTGTGCTGAATGATAATTGTAGTGAGCTGCCAGGTCCAATTCTCTAGGGGTCATCTGCTAGCAGACTGGAGAGGAATTTCTCCCTCACTTGCACACACTCTTTTTGTCTCTTTCCCAATCTCCCCAATCTAGTTTCACAAATCGGCACTAAAAAGTAAACTGCAGTCTCGTTTGTGATCAAATCAGCTGGTTCTTTAGATTAAACGTCAAAAAATCCATCAAAATGGATACACCTTGTATGTTTAAATCTTACAGCAATTGCTCTATTATTCCCAGTTACTATAAATATAAAGTATCACATTTCAGCTTGTCTTTGTAGCTTTGTTATGCTTGAAGTATGTAGCACTTTGTTTTTCTAAATGTGTTTTGGTGGCTGTGGTTTTATTTTTTGCATTAAAATCTACTGCACATTGATGCAAATCTCATTTACATAATGCTCCATGAAGTAACATTTTGATGACACAGAAACAGTAAAGTAATCATGAGATCCTTAAAGGAACCTACAAAACATCAACTCAAGAATAAATATGACTTTTTGGTCAGCAAAACATCCGGTTTTATATTATAAAGCCATCAAATTTCATTTTGTCCACATTTGCTGATTCATAAGTCATTCTTCCGTAAGAGGGGTTCCTTCTAGGGAGCATTCACTTTAATGACTGATTTAACTGAGTGTGAGCTTGTGTTTTTCCTCCTTAGTGATTTTTTTATTTTTTTGTTTAATGGAGTATGGATCCACACTGTCTATGCTGGCACCTGACCAAGAAAACCATTAGCAGGACTTTCAGCAAAAAGGAAATGACTTTGTTAAACTGCATAAAATACAACCGTGTTGTATGGTGTTGGACATTATGTTATATTTCCTTTCTGTGTCAAAATTCATCTCAGTCTATTGCATCAAATGTGTTTGACAGATGTTTTGATGTCTGCAATATTATTATTGTGTAATTCTGTTATGCAACCGACCGTTTCAGAAATCTTCCAGAACTTTGTAAAATGGGTAATATTTAGCCTAGTGAAAGGCCTGTAAGAGAAGAACCAAAAATCTAGGTTTTAATCTAGGTTTTCTTTTCTTTTTTCCTAGAGAACTGTTCTGTTCCAAGATTGTGCAAGAGAGTGGCAAATAAAAATTATTTGGTATGAAAATGTGGACAGACATTAGATTAGGCTGTCAACTGACAAATTTACATTTTCGCTTCTTTCGAGGGAGGAGATAACATTTACATATGCCTCGGAAAATGTTACAGACGTGTTCTGTAGAGCAGTTTGTCCGGCTACTGTAGAAACTCGACAGCGATTTCAATGTTAAACCTGCAGTGTATGTAGATAGAAAAGGCTTATTCTAATTTGATAAAAACATAACAGTCCATTGTGTAAGGTCTTTATAAACCCCTAAAGACACAGTTATGGTCTTAAAAACGACAAAGCCACAAGATCTCACCCCCACAGTGACCAACAAAAAAGCAGCGCTGCCAACATTATATACTACCACAAAAAAGTGGTCTCTTGATTGATCAGTTTAAATGTAACAGGTTTGTTTTTTTCACATGGTCAAGGAAAGGATAGAAAATAAATGTAAGATTTTTATTTCTCTGTCCTCTACACCCTTCTCTGGGCTTCTGCTCTTCTTCTGTGACTTTCTTTGTTCTTCACATTCTCTCTTTTCTTTTCTATCTCTCAGGTAATATCACATACATTTAATCATTGTCACACAGCTGTTAATCATGTTATTTATTTTATTACCATTTCATTTGTAACATAAATTTGAGTCTTTAATTAAACAATCTCATTTTGCAAAACTGGTAGTTTTTTATAAGTAGCAGAAGGGTGGAATTGACAAGAAACACACAATTTCATACCGTCTTCTTGTTAACGTTTCCTTTGTCAAATCCGCACCCCTCCTTTATAGTTTGAACCCCTATTGGTGACCTTTCCTTGATGTTTGGTGCTAAACCTAGGATTCCTCTTACTGATTTTATGTGATATTTTCAATTGTAAATTTAGTCCAATAGTATGCTATTAGTATGCTATTTAGTATATTTAAAAAAACTCTTCAGGAATGAAAGGGAATTCAGTAATTTATAAAATATTGTTTGCTACATGGGGCAAGCAAGTTAAACCTCTACTCACCAAACTCAAAAAGAAAGCTTTATGCATAAATGCTACAATAGATGAAATACTGTCATTGTGGATAAGTGTAGGTGAAAGACAACGGACATGTAACCAAGCTGAGACAGTAGGAGGGTATGTATGTAGAAGGGGACAGTATGTTTATGACGAATTGAAGGCTAAAAGACTGAATTACAGCAGGCAGAGGCAAAGATCCAAAGTCTTCAAAAATCTTAAATCCTCAACAGCGATGGGGCTAAGAAAATGCTACATGTCATAAGAAGAAAGCATTATCTAAACCTCAGAAAAGGGTTCCTATTTCTGACAAAGAGGTGATGTAGAATCACATTGCAGCTCAACAGCATGGTGTGGAGGCATTAGAGAGTCACAGACCTCCAGAGGCACCATTGGAGCTTAGCAAACCTGATGGCAAAGTGAACAGGTGGTGTAGTTCTTGTCATAAAATAGACCATCTAGTGGAAAAAAGCTGATCACTGGGCAGGGACAGACCCCCACATTATCATTTAAAGAATAGGAAATCATTTTCTGATGGAAATAGTAATCAGACCAAACAGATGCAGAAATTACATGTTGGTAAAACTCTCATTGAGTTAACTGCATTGTTCATGCAAGGCCTTCTGTTACTTACTTCACTTGTTAATGGCCTAGCAGCCCAATAGCGATGAGCTTGTTTTCATCTTCTGATTTGAAATTATACTGAATGCATTGTTATGTTTATAGAACACAATTTATTACAGTTGTTTGAGATACTTTATGTACACATACACAGTACACATAGGCTAATGATATATCTTAATATAAGTGACTGTTTACATTGTTTTCAGGTGTTCAACTGAACAATTAGGTGAGAGGTTGTGGAAGCTATTTTCCTTCTAGGCCATTTATCTTGTGTAAGTGTAACATTTTACTCTTGAAAATGTATTTAAGTTTAAAGATAAATGCGTTTCAATGTTGAATAGTTTGTCTCCTAAGCAGTGCACTCTGCTATCATCTGCATAGCTGCAGTCAAACCCTACAGAGGAGCACAGAATCGCCACATGGCTACAATGTGTTAAATATATGTATAAATTAAATAAAATAAATTAGGATCCAGCAGCACTTTTGCCATGCTGCCTGAGACAAACACTGATGTAAGAAACATATTGTCCTAATCTCATACTCTGGTTAATACGTTGGCTCCGTATTCCAACAAAGGGACTAAATTTAAATCACAATTTTAACTGCCTATGTTGTTGCTCCTACTGACCAGCTAATTTTCATGGCAGCTTTTGAAAATGTGACGAAATGTAAAATATATAAATGCGTGTTCCAGGATGCAAATTTCCCCCTTTTTGTTGTGTCACTTTACCCACAACCTTTTTAATCTGTTTTCTTTTAATACACAGACTCAATCCAAAACAGTGACAATATCAAGAAATCCATGTGAGACTGTGTTGCACTGACAATGGGGGCAAACTTGTGCTGTGTTTTTAATTAAAATGAGTTTAGCACAGTTGGTTAGATTTTTTTACATTTTCCCTTATTCCAACCTTGACCACATCTTGGAGTTTTTAGTAGGATTGAAGATGACATCTGCACATGGCTGAAAGCATATTTTTTTAGACTGTGTCAACATGGATCTCCTTACGGGAATTGTAAGGTAGTGGAAAATAACAGGAATTTATTGCTGCATTACAACTCCCCTTTTCATCTTAAAAAGCATCTTTTACCCCTCTAAACATCCCAGGAAGCTGACAGTGATCAGGCACTATAGGCTTTATTATTGTGGGTTCATGACAGTGGGGGTAAAAGGTGATCTCTTGAATGTTCAGGTTGGATTTTGTCACAACGTCAAAAAAAGGATAAAAAAGAAATGTAAAATAGATTCTGGTACTCTTTTTTTTCTCTGTCCGGTGGATTTTATGCGCTTCTCTGGGCTTCCTCACTTTTCCTCTGACTCTCATTCTTCTTTACTTTATCTTTTCTATTCTGTCTCTCATGTAATATCACATACATTAGAAAACTGTTAATCTTATCATTTACTGCATTAACACTGTAACCATTTTACACATGAGATCAATTCAAAGTCTGTAAATAAATTATTTTATTTACAGACATGGAAAGTAGTCTCATGGAAGTAGTCTCATGAGACATGGAAAGTAGTCTCATTTACATTTATGGAAAGTAGCTTTGAATCGATGTTAAGGTAAAGTCATGTTATAGCAGTGCAGTAATACAGTAAATAATGACTTTGTTTATACCTAAAAGGAGTCTTAGCTGGTGCAATCTAATGAATATGTACAAGCTATCCCCTTCATATGTATTTAAGATAAAATATTGAAAAAACTAATAATAAAATTTTTTGAAAAAGAAGAATATTAGTTGGAGATGTAATGGTTAAAGAATTTGACTTTTAACATGGAGATGGGGGGTTGCAACTTATAGATGCAAAACATGTTGAAATATTTTATTTTGTGTTTTACAAGAAAGAATCATACAAGTTTTAAACAACATGAAAGTGAAGAAACCTACAACATAAATTATTTTAATTTTTGTAAATAATTTATTCCTATAAACTGAAAAAGCATTCACTACAATTTAGAATATGTTTAAATCATTCTTCTCCCACACAACCTTGCATTCAGCCTCAAGCTTCTCCACACAGGTGTGACATTACCTTTGAATTTCCTCCTGCCATCTGTCTTCATTTCTATTCTTCCTTTAAGCAGTCATTTTTCAAATTTCACCTTTTGCCCATATTTAGAGCTCTTTAAAACAAGCTGACAGAATGAAAAGGCATTCTCATTTCAATGATATAATAGAATGAGACTCCGGCTAAACTGCAAATGAATCTGCCATCGACCAGCACCACATTAGCACGCACAGATTTGGTCTCGTAACCAGGTCTGAAAGTAAACGTCCATAGTTGTTACAGATCCAATTTATACACATCAGTTGTTTGCCCATGCAGGTCAATAGAATGGTCTGCATGACATGCAGAAGAGGCCAATGACACGGCAGCCTGTAATAAATTATCACTTCTCATTCTGTATGCCATCCTGACCCCAAGCCATTCCATACATGATGAGAAATAATCAACTCATTTCACACTGCCCCTGGCGCACCCGTGTGTACATAGATAAAGGATGTTAGAATGTTATATGTCTAAGGAGGACCATACATGAATTATTAGCAGATTCTTAATTTATCAATTCTTGCCTAGTGGGTTTTGTTACAGCTCTATAAAAAGAAAAAAAAATGTAATGACCTTCAAACTCACATCTTCCAGTAGGCGGTATTGCACACTCAACAAAACAGAGTAAACAATATAAAACTCAAAGTTTCCAAAAACTCTTTGTTTGCAAGCAGCGCTTCAACAAGAGTGCATGCGTCAGACTATGCCAGGCATGCATTTTACATTTAAACTGAGCCAAGTTGTTTGGGTATTGTTTCTTTGTACAGCGATTGGGTTCTCCGAAATTCTCTGCTTATGCACGACTAAGAATGAGCTGAAAGTCTGCTGCATTTTTATTGGGTTGATGTATTGCACAGGCACAGAATAAGGCATAAGAAGAACTATCCTTTAAACTGAGAAATTTAATTGGAATGAAGAGCAGCAAATTGCAGCACTATTAAAAAATCATCTCTTGTCATACACAAACACTTATGTTTGTGAAATATACACAGGCTGGGTCATATAAGTGCCACTTGGCCAGTTTATTCATTTTCAAAACTTTGCGTTCCACTTTTGTAGAGCGCCATGCCACACTGAAAAACAGGTGCAGCCAAATAGCCTGAGTTATCACTGAGCAACAGGGGTGCCACAGTTATTCTGATGTTTCTGGCAGACATACATCTCAGGAAAAACATTAAACACACACAGCAACAGTCCTACTCATTTCATTTATAAGAAGCAGTTAGTAATGAAAGATGGAATCCATGGGAGATTTAAGCAGATGGTAAATGAGTAACAAATAAGTCATAAGGGACACAACCTTGGAAAGCTTTCTAATCAAGGAACCTCAGTAGACAGTCATGTTTACTCTAAACCTCACCAGTTGCCTTGCAAATATTCAGAATTGTTTAAAAGCACACAAATAATGTCTGCCAATGCTATTTTTAAGGCTGTGAAATATCATGTAGCCACTGGGATTGAAGTATTCGACTTTTGAGATCTCAACAGAATAAGCCATTAACACACAAATGTTGTTTTGATGTTCTAAATTACATGACTTTAATTCAAATGCTAAAAAATCTTAAATGAGATTTGTGTCTTTCTTTCTACTTAAGATATCTAAAACTTTCTTAGGGTAAAAGAATGACATATTTATTTCATCGTGTTCTTAATGATTGTGTTAAAACAAGGACAAAAATATGCCAGTGGGTTGATTGCAGGTTCAATCCGCTTAAACAACTCTTGTCTCTATCAGCTGCTGATGATGATGCCATTGTTCTCAAATCACAAATGCGTGCTTGTACACTTTGGGTGGCTAATGGTACAGCTAAGTGGTTAACTCAGTATATAAAAATGTTCGAGACAGCCATTAATAAGGAAAATCAATCTTAATGAAAATCTCAGTGAAATAGCAATGAAGAAAATATTACCATTTGAACTTGTCTTTCCTCCTCTTTTCTCATTTCAGTGGAACATGAGCAAAAGTCAGATATGGTGTCCACACTTTTCCCCTCTTTTAAGTGGACGAAATGTGATCAAACAGAATAGAAAATAATGAAAGTATAATGAATGTGATTTTAACGTTTGTCTATAACCTTTCATCCACATATCAAAGTGTGCAGATTTCATACCCTACAACTTATCATCTCCCAGGGTGCACCATGAGACAACAATCCAACCCACTCCTCTTATGTATCCTTTTGAAACAAAGGGGTTGTTGTGTGTCTAAATAAGTGGAGCCTATTACACGGCCATGTGATCTGGGCAAATTATTTTATTCTCCCTACTTGACATTTAACTATATCAATGCTCACTCCATTTGTACTGTAAGATTTGGCTTAGTCATCCCACAGCCTTTTAAAAGATTCAGCATGAACATAATAGAGCATGTAGAGAGGTTAAATCCCCAACTTGGATTTGCTTGGGCTCCATCATCCTCCCCTGCTGAGTGCCCATGGTGCAGAAGAAAGGAAAAATGGAATGCCCACTCAATCAAAACAGTGATTTCCCAACGTTTTCTGGCATCTCACAAGGATTCCCTGCTGGAGAAATGGTTTGCAATGGAACACCAAATCACTGCTGTTAAGCTAACAACATTCTGTCTCTTTCTTTGCACATCCACTTCTCATCCACGGGATCGCTTTCTCTCCCAGAATGCAAGGTATTGATCTTTAAATATTTACCTTGAACACGTCTTCAGGGTCGAGCCATGACTCTCCCCACGTGTGAAATATTCACAGTTTCTCAATAATTAATGAACCTGTCCTTGTGTTGGCCTAGTATGAATGGAGCTCTACAGACAGTGTTGTGCATGTTTTATTGGGTGGTGTAGCCTGGGTATTGTCTGGGCTGTGACAAAATGCTGGCTCAGGTTAATTGGGCCCTAGCTATTGGCAGCCAAGGGATTGAGAGAGGGAGGAAGAAAGATTTTGTGTCAAAGGATCTTCCTTTCTCTGACGGCAGAAATTCAGTCCAAGGAACAGAGGTACTCGGTGGTAAAGTAGCTTGGTGGTCATGACTTTAGGACAGCCAGCGTTCTCCGGTGGAGATAATATTGATCTGCTCCTCCACCGAAGCATCTGCAATGTCACGCCCGCCAACCCATAATTGGGCAAGGAAATGAATAAGAATTGTGAGACAAATCCCCCGAAAACCCTTTTACACTCTGTCAGCTGCACATCAGTGGCAATGTGATGGGAATCATTTGCTTACAAGCCAAATTGTGCTTGAGGATCTGTCCTGCTGTTATGGCAAGCTGCTTTAGGCTTAGGCTGAGAACATTATGACACACAGACTGGCAATACTGGACTGACAAGATAGTATGCTAAAATGTGTGTACCATATGTGTGTTTAGAGGAGACGCTGAAATGTCAGTTATTTCCTTGTTTCCACAGATGACTTTGTATACATTCAAAGGTTCCTCTCTGCTCTTTCTTAGTCATGCATTTTTTCTTTTTTTATAGTAACATTTTGAACTCTTCATTCCTATTTCAAGCCTGCATATTTGTTTTGTCAGTCATCTCACGCCACTGCATGAGCCATCCACGAATTGGAGGCGGCTCGCATAGAGCTCATGAATGTATTCGCAGTCAGAGTTAGATTGATCCACACATCATACAGTAATGTCGGCAGAGTCCTGTGCCTGGCTTTTAGAACATCAGTAGTATACTAAAGACAGATGCGAAACTTTTGTGGATACAACAGAGACTCCTAACACAACAAAAGAGAGTTCTGTCACGTAGAATAAAGATGGGCGATTGCATTTCAGTTGCCACTCTTATCTGGGTCAATAAAATGGATGATCTTGAGCTGATTTTGTTGTACAACTCAATAAGCTTTTCTCCTGCATAGAGGAACAGTTTTTAGAGACAATGCTTGTATCTTTATTCCTAAACACCTATGAGCTTGCACATATCTTAATCTTAAAATATCTTAAAATAGCATTGTGCCATGCATCTTTGTTTTGTTTTTAGAGCAAATATCTCCATTCGGATTAAAAATAGTTTCATATTTGCAAAACCTAGTGCTCTTTGACTTGTCAAATGAATACCTGCAATAAGCTTAGGCCTATGATTGAAATATATGCTATATTTTTCAATTGGACTGTGTTCTTCATAAATGACCCAATGATGCAGAAAACCACTGCAAATTGATATATATATATATATATATATATATATATATATATATATATATATATATATATATATATATACAGAGAAGAAGGTCTATTGTATTCAAGTGCACATTCTAAAAGTTGTTCTGGATCTGATATCAATTGCACCAGTTGGCACTAATTATGTAGCCATATAAGATGTTCAGTCATGAGCTTATCTTCACATTTGCTTTAGTCAAATTTGTCTAAACACACATGTCATTATGATAATGTCATTATTAGCAATCAGACATATTCTGCCGTTAAATAAAGCTAAATAAGCTATCCATTCAGACAGTCTTATGGTTATGAGTTGTGTGTTGTCTCCCCTTGTTGCATTTGGATCTCTGCCTTCTCTCTGCTTCTCCGTTACAGTTAAACAGTTTTAAGACAAAACGCATTTTTATAATCAATTTGATTTTGTTGAATTCAACAGACCTCTCCAAAATGTAGTAATTGTTATTGACCTAAAAATCTTATATATTGTAAAGAAAGTGCTGCAATTTTACTTTTTTAATTTTGTAGTTTTTGCATTGACAGTAAAATGAATGCATTTCAGCTGTGGCTATTGATGGAGCTGCATTATTCATTCTGCACATATCCTTGTTCTGAAGGCTTCAAGAAACTTTTAGACTTTTACTGCACACAAAGACTAAGAAAAATATACATATGTTGTTTTAGTTTATTACAGATTTACTAGTGCCACCTTAAATCAACAAGTTTATCAACAAAATAAAAACAAATTCTGTAACTTTTTGAAAACCTTCTTGTCGAATCAAACCTATACGTTTTGTTTTGCAGAGCACAAAATTAAACACGTTAAAGAATGTTGTAAACCAAACAGCAACGACATCTGCTCAATTGCATTGGTTTTTTTTACATACATTATCAATATTCAGCAAGTGCCAACAGTGTTCGCTTCCCAACTTTCTTTAAAACATTTTCTTTTTCTTTTAAACTATAACTTAACTTTTTGAATAGCAGCTATTAAGACAGTACAGACACAGGATTTGTGTAGTTTTCCTGTTTTATAGAGTAATTGAGTAACCACAAGACCCTCATACTGTGCCTGTCAGAACAACATGTGCTGATTTTTACATTCAGACATGCTCCACAGTGGTTTTCACCCTAGGATGACATACCGGACTGCTTGAAGCAGGAATGCCTCTTTTTTGGCTAAATATATTTTTTTTACCTGGCAGTGAAATGCTCTGAAATATGTTTTTGCGGAACCACATAATTTACTCAGTCAGTGTTATATATTCTGACTCTATCCCCTCAAACCCTTGACAATACAATGAATAAAACTCTCAATGTGTGGTATTCAAAGCTTATTTTTGCCTACAAGTGGCATTTCTAAGTATGTTGGTTGGAGAAGATATGACTCATGAGAAAGCTTGAGGTTGAACGTTATCTGTTTGTGTGGGATGTCCTGTTTGTGTGTGTATGTGTGTGTGTGTGTGTGTGTGTGTGTGTGTGTGTGTGTGTGTGTGTGTGTGCGTGCGTGCGTGTGTGTGTGTGTGTGTTTGTGTGTTGCATGGGTGTTGCGCAAACAAAGTAGTATTAAATTATTCTCATGTGCCCTATTTTAAAGCTAGTGTTCTGTGACACCATGGAAGGGCACAAGTCATGAGAGTTAATGGTAATCAAACAGATGTCACTTAGTTAAACAACAGAGCCTCTATTGTTTTAGAGCATTTAACTTCAGATTAGTCACGTTTATGGACAACTGATGGTCAAATAAAATTCTTTTTTAAAGATATTTTTAATTGTATGGCTTTGATCTGTGACTAAAGCCAAGACTTGTTCATTTCGGTCTTATCTTTGGCTTTGAACTCTTAGATTTTTCATCTTGGTCTTCTATTTTTGTCTCTGTTCATTAGTTAATTAGTCGTACCTTCAGGTTTCTTCAATGATGTAAAATGAATGATTATTATCCATTTATTCCAGGGTTAGAACGCCGTGGGCGTACATTTATAATATTCTGACACAATAGGTATAAAAGAAACTTTGTTTATGTTTTATTGATCAAAAACGGCAACTAGCAGTGTGATAAAAGTTTACTAGCTCTGTCTATTTGTAACAATTGATTGTTAATTTTGTTTTTCTTTCATATGCATGTTGGGATAACAAAGAGGCAGAGCTGTCAGTTTTGTGCTCCATAGGTCCACTGCGTTTAAGATCATCAAGACATTTCAGATCCAAAGTGTGTTTCAGTCCCATTATTTTGCATATAATGTCTCCTGCAAATATTGCCACTTCATAGCATCCATCTAAAAATTCATTTACATCCACTTAGAACAAATGGAGATTTCGTGGGACTGAACAAGTGATTACAGAGCATGGGTTTGGCCATGAATAATTTCCTCGAAATGAGCTCTCTCAGGAGAAAGTGGGAGCAGGGCTTCCGTTTGCAGATGCTGAAGAGCAATCTCCTGCCGTGCCAATGCACGCTGAAATCGTATCCTCACCAAAAGAGGGATGCACTGACTGTTCTGAATGATAATTTCAATGAGAAAAGGGGCAGCATCATTAACGCTTGTCATTTTACCCAAGAGAGAGAGAAGGCTCGCTGAGGGCCTAATGAGATCTGAGGCTGATATTTAGAGACCGGTCCCCTCCTTAAGGTGGGACAAGGGCCTCAATCCGAATGCCTGCTTAATTAGCAGGCCGGGCTGGTGAGCACAGAGCTGACCATGATTAGTAACCACATTTCTATTATCAGACAAACCATTGAATATTCCAGAATTTAAAAGCATGTTCAAGACTTTATAAAAGTATAAATGGTTTAAAGCAAATGTATGATCATAAACATTATTTTAAATATTTATATTAAAAGTGCCATATTCTTTATATGAGTACAATGGCATACTATAGTATAGAATTACATTTGATGTGTATGCAAGCACCCCTTTTATAATACTTCAGATAGATTTTACTTTTTGCAACAAGCACAATTGTATTTAAGAATGAAAAAAAAACAAGTAATGCAAGGTATGAAGTGCAGTGCAACAGACCACAGTTTTAAAAAGAAATGTTTAAAAGTGGATTCAATCGAGTTACCATTTTTGGTTCCACAAATAATAATTCAGGCAGATGTTTATTAAGGAACCTCTTTCTTATCTTTTAAAATGAAGAAGCTTTTTTTACCACAAAAAACCTCTCCAGCACAAATCAGAAAGGTTATGAATGTGTATCGTAAGAGCACCATATGTTCTTCTTTGCAGTGATGCAATGGGTTCAAATAAGGTTTTTCGAATGTTTTTGGAAGAGAAGAACATCCTTCTTGAGAAGTTTTAATAAAAAGAATGAGCCATTTAGTCAGTCAACCAAAGGGACAAACTTTGACAGGCCTATTTCCGGCTTGGAAGGGATTAGAAAAGAAGAGGATAGAGTCACCTGTCCCAATCTGAGGTCACAAGAAAATTTCGAAAGGAGTTCTAGTTAAAAAAGGAGCTACACCCCTGTCAGCGCTAAAGATTTTGCCATTTTTCTAAACATTAAGAGCCAATTATCAGATGTGCTGACTGAGTCTGGACAAAAAAAAAAGTGTCAGTAAAAAGCTTAATGATGAGGATGTTGGGGTAAGGGTGAACTACCTGCTATGAGTGTCAGTTTAGGATAGTTTTTTTAGTCTGTTAAATTCTCTTGTGTTCCCTATTATAGTCATTATCAGTCCTTGTTAAAGTTAATTATTAGTCACTCTTCAGTTGCTATAGTTACCCATTATGTTTAATTAAGTCTTTAGTGCTCCTTAGATCATATGTTTATGTGTTTTTAATTCATTTTGTTAGTTCTCATTTGTCCTATGTTTAGTCTATGTTTTCCTTATGCCTAGTTGTGCAGCCTGTTATTTCCGTAGTATATAGTATACAGTTTGCAGCGTGTACAACTTGCTGTGAAAGCTAAGTCTGGTATTCCAAAGACTGCATCTTGAAAGAATGTAGTATATATATACAAAATTAAAAATATGGAAGAAATATATACAGTATGTTTTTAAAAAATGACATTAATGAATTTGCATACCGAAGAGTTAAAGATTGTTCTTTTAAGATAAAAACAGGTTTCAGTTGAGATCAGTTATGAGTGTTGATGTAGTCAGTGGATGTAAAGTGCAAGTATAATGATGTAGTAATGATGTTACACTGTCAGTCTTTGAAGTGTGGGATGTGTCCTTATTTAGGAGTCTGAAAGCCTGCAGGGAAAAGATTTTGTCAAGGCTCTTAACAAGAATGTTTTGCATTAGTTTATATGTAGTACATGGTAGTCCAAAATCATGCATCATAGGCCCAGATTCAGAAGAAGATAACATTAGAAACCTAAAACATGACATTCTTATTCTTGACATGTCATTTGATATGATCAAACAAGCACCTGTGTCGGAACACACACATTAACACGCCTTCACACACGTTCACACACATGCACACGCGCACACGCGCACACACACACACACACACACACACACACACGCACGCACGCACGCACGCACGCACACACACACACACATAAAATATAATATATTCAGAAGGGTTGACAAGAGGATAGATACTCTTCACACCATGGGAAAAAATGGGAAAAATACAATCCTGTGAAGATTTCTACAATACATCCTGGAAGTAAGCACCTTTAAATAGCGAGAGAATGTCACATCTAAATTTATGCTTCAGAGCATTGGGGCTCTGAAGCTCATCACCTGTTGTCAGGGCAACAGGGAGTTTGTACAATGATAAAGTGAACACCCATGACAGAATGATGCATCTAATATGGCTAATGCTGTCATTGTGTACCACTGCAACAAAGACTGAATTAAGATGGATTAAGCTTAATGTCTGTTCCGTTATGAGTTAAATCAGTTTACATACTTTACAGCTGACTGCTAAATAAGATCAAATAGATAATATATTGTGTTCTTGGCAAAATTGTATGTTATAAAGACCTTAATACAGCTATGTGTTTTAATAACAAAACTAAAAGAAAAAATATAACAAGCAGCATCAGGGGATTGAGCCAAGAGCACAAACGAAAACACCCGTGATCATGTTAAATGAAAAGTTTATGAATATCACACCTTACATGGAAAATAGAAATTGTCTATAACCTTAACCACTAGACAGCGATTTAATAATATGTGGTAAGCAAGAGGTTGCATTGCAAAAAGTTTTGTATCAATTAGTCAGTGAGTTCATGGAAACTGACAATGTTGGACTACCAAAGATTTGAGGGAAACTTTTATGTCAATACACAAAAAATTGGACTGCCAAATTTGAGGTCAACATAAATTTTTGGCATGCTGTTCATAAAGTCATTGATACACTGATATATCTTCTTGCGTTAACATTAGGGCGGACTAATTCAAATCGTCAAATTTGGTGAATTAGATTATAGGGACATTATAGATATTTTCTTCTGACACTTAATTTTTGCTCTTTCAAGTGTCAAGCATAGGCAGTTAACAGAAAAAAATTGAAAAATATATCTTTATTTAAAGACTCAAACAATGCAATTATTAATGTTTTTACACAAGTGTTGGGTTTCTTTAACACTGGTTTGCAAGCACTGTATGGAAAACTCAGCCTGCATTTCCAATGCGTTTCCCCAGTAAATGTAAATTACTGCAAGTGCAAGATGTTTAAGATATTAAAAGAAAATCTTTATATTGTCTTACTTAGTTATCCTTGAGAACAGAACAGACTTCAACTGACTGAATCCATTGACACTAAAAATCCTCCTCCTTAAGTCTATTTGCATTTCTGTGACTGTCAGGAATTCTCAAAAAGATCTGCTTTCATATTTTACTGGGAAAATAAAACCTCACTTTGGCATATTTTTATAGCATGAGGAGTTAAACTTGGTGTCAGATGCGGAAATAAATAAGAGGTGTCCACACTCCACAGCTCATCCTTTGAGAGCTCCTGTAAAAGGCATCAGCAATTTGTGATGAAAGACGCTCGGCTGTCCCTCCCAAATCTGAAATCTAATTCCACCCCAAACCAATTCGTCTGATTCTGCCGCTGTAGAAGGCAACAAATTGCCTGGGTAAATCATCTCGGAGACTGAGTCTCCAAACCTGTCGTTTACACAACTGCGTTCTTTTTTTCGAAGCCTGCGCTTAAATCAGCCCTCCACTAGAACACTTCAACTAAATGAAAATCTCTCTTGTTTGTCTTGCATGAATGGCAGGTGTTTCCGTTTTAAAGCTTCCCTTTAATCCACCCACCATTATGTATTAGGTTGCATGTTTGCTTAACATGATGATTTTACATGTTTGAACGTTTGTTGATTTATTTATATTGTGCTTGACATAAAAAATATGAAAAATAAACATTAATTTGCAGCATACACCAGATTATACTAGCCACCTGTTGCAGTCTGGCATTATGACAAAGTCTGACAGTGAAATTGCTTCTCTAGTAAGTCTCCAGTCAGGTGCCTATGTCAGGAGCTTCAGCCTGGCATTGGCTGAAAAATTGGAAACAAGAAGATTATTTCTGGAGATTAAAAGTGCAATCTGCCTTTGTTTTTGTAGTAAACATTTCATTGTCATGGTAAATTAGATTTCCAAATACAGGTGGCACATAAGACATCTTTTTATTACATGTGGACTGTAGTGTCAGAGCTTGGCGCTTTTTGACACGTTGGCAATATTACAGCCGAGACAGCTGATGAAAGTGGTGTTATATGAGTCAAATGCGAATGTTTTTTATAGATACGACCAGATACATGGAAATTAAAAGTATATATTTTTAAAAACCAGACAGTATTCTAGTTTTAGAACTTAAAGATGTGCTCTGGAAGAAATACAACCACACAGCTGTTGCAGAAATTTAAATAGGATGATATTGACATTTTATTAATGCATGATATATTTTATTTATTTTTTGCTAAATTCCAAAGAATTAAAGATAGAATTTAAATATACATTATAAAGATACATATAATTACCGCATACATGTTGATTAGGTTTCTAAATATATTGTCTTGAGAGACTTTTTTCAAAAACACTTCTATCTTGAATTAATTTTACTTGTAAATGTGTTAAGATCCCAGGCGCGTATTCATAAAACATCTTAATGCAAGTAGCTCCTCGTGACAAAATTCTTAGAAATATGGGTGTTTACTCTTAGAATTAAATAAAAAATCTTAGTAAAGAAAAAAGTAATTTGGAAAGCATCTTAACCCTTAAAAGAGGTCTTAATGTCTAACTTGTTAGGAGCACAGACAAGGGCTTTTAGGAGACTTGAGAATTCTTTAGCAGTGGAGAAAATGGCAGAAAGATGAAGAGGGAGAATAACTGTGTTGCAGACAATGAATGACAGTGAGTTAATAAGGTGCAATAGATTAGATCATGCAAGAATCATGTTTGTGACTAATCAATCAAATACCTTATAGGAAATTAAAAGCATAGTAAATAAAAAAAGGATTTATATTCACATAGTGTGTTTGTGAGTGTGTGCCTGTGTGAGGGCGACAGAATGGTCATATAGGAAATATTACACATGTTAATTCAAAGTAAAGTATTAGAATTGACCCGATGCTTGAGTTTTCTAGGTTTTCTTTTAGTTTTTTCTATTTAAATAAACACTTTCTTGTAAGAGGCAAGTAAATCATGTCACATATGTTTTAAACAGAAAAAAAAACATACTTTGTAAGGTATTTAAAGAAGGTATATATAATAAGAACTAACCACTATATAAACTATGCACTATATGCAATTATTGCACAGTAAAACATTTGACCCAGGTTTGATTCTCGGGGGGAACATTTCCTTTTATGGGAAAGGCATGCCCTGCTGGTTAGAGAGTTTGACTCCTAACCCTAGGGATGCGGGTTCAAGTTTCGGGGCGGCAATACCATGAATAAGGCGCCCTTGAGCAAGGCACTGAACTCAAAACTTCTCCCTGGGCACCGCAGCATAAATGCCTGCCCACTGCTGTGTGTGTGTCATTTTTAATTGATCTGTTTATATCAACTAGACAAAATTATGTGTGCAGTTGTCTATAAGGGAACATTACTTTGCCTCGGATAATGTCAGCTCTTCTAATCTTTCATACAAGCATTTTCCCTATTATTTAGATGTATAGCAAAAATATATGTTCTGTATCTTGTGAGAAGATGTGTTTCAGGATATGACATCCCAGACATAAAATGTTTCTAGCAAGACAATTCAGAAACAAGAGTTGGCAACAGCTGCTTGTCAGAACTCATTAATTTTCAGTCTTGCATAAGGTATTGTTAAACAATAAACACCATGATGAGATGCCATGTAATGAATACTTAATCAGTTACCAAATATAGAAAGACACACATGACCACAAACATATGGATTCCATTCTCCTGCTTATTATGGGACGTTTAAATTAAATGTCTTACTTAAAGCTTGTTATGCCTGCTGTGTAAAACACATGCTCTGATGGTGTCCTGTCGAGAATAATTTTTCACTAAACCAGAGCCAGACCACCCCCAGATTACACACTGAATTTCAGCAAGAAACACATCATGTGTGTTCCACTGACTGGAATGTCAAGTGTAGGTGCTTGATTGACAAAACATTTGATTGGTTTTGATTTATGCATTTGCCTTCACAGTGTTTTGCTCTCTTAAGAAGTACAGGTTGTTTATGTATATAAAGAGGGAAATGCTGGAGAAAATATGTATGCAGTGATTTTAATCGAACAAAAACCTGAAATCCATCATACGTCTTGTCCAGCTGAATACATTCCCGCACATTCCATAGGGAGAAAGTGCAAATGCTTAAAACATCTCTGCGTGCTGGGTTAGGATGCTCAAATCATCCCCCCTGGTTTATCACGAATGACGCCAGTTTTACAAATATGGTCCTGTAAAAGTTTGGCTTTTAAACAGAAGCTGATAAAGTGGAGGTGACCTCAAGGCGACAGAGATTAATGACACTCTGCTGCAACGACACTGTAGAAGTCTTTTTCAACACTTGAACTATGCCTTTTGAATCGAAAGTATACAACATTGTTAGGAACAAAAACATTTAAATTATACAATAGTGATAAATCAAATTATGTTATATCATGCAATACACTTCCATTTGTGTCCTCCAAATGTCTTAGAAGGTCCCCTTACAGATCGCATTGTATTGACATACATCTCAGCTCTTTTTAGTCATGTCTTGCAATAAAGAACAAGTTTTAAAATGGGGGTTACAGCTATAGTGTTGTTTGTCCAAACATTTAATCACCTTTTGGTCAAACATTTGGAAAATATGTTAGCAGAAAATGTCAGACATGCTGTAGGTCTGTGAATCTTTTCTTTATAATGTTACTTTGAACTGTTTTTCCCTGATAGCTGAGATGTCATGATAAATGACCTTTATGCTAATGGAAGTCACTGCCCTTTAATTGTCAGTGTGAACTTTTACTCAGACTGAATAGGCTGAACAGTTTTTTATTGTTATCTAATTTAAATGCCATTTTGCTCTTTTATGTAATGAAAAAGCTTTCAAATAGTCATTTAAACTATGTACCCTTGTTCTGTAATATAGACAATAAAGACAAGTTTGAAAGATGTAATCGACGCTTGTCCAATGCGGGTCCAGAAAAAACATGAAAGGTTTGAACAAAATACAACCAAACGTACATTTTAACCAACTTAATATGTTGTAGGTCAATCGTGTTAGATTGCTGGTTCGATACTGTTCCCCCTGGGTAGGGCAGGGCCGATCACTGCTCCGGGTGCGTGTTCACTGTGTGTGTGTTCGATACTGAGCATGTGCACTTGAATGAGCTAAACGCAGAGCACAAATTCCAAGACGTCAGGTTTTTGGGAGGGGGTGAACTACTGTTCAAAAACCACTTTCCGACCAAATCAATACATTTAATTTGATTCTGCATTTCCCTGCAGGAAATCCTGACAGGGGATGTTTTGTCAAGCCAGACATCTGTGACTAATTTTGATTCCACCCAGTTCACTTCATCTTTTTAATGCTGTCTTACAATCCCATGTGCTTATTTCTTAACGTGTTGAATTTGATTCATTATGTATACAGAAAAAACAGTCACACGCTAAATGAAACACTACGGTCAATGTTAAGCGCAATGTAAGCATGCCTTCGGAATGACACAGGCCATTGGTGGCTTCTCAGCAATCCTGTACATTGCCTTTCACGGCACAAACATTCTCAGTGGCTTATAGATCTTATTATTTGTGGCAATGTAGTATATTTAAAAACACATCACAAGAAATGTTCCTTTAACATTTCTGAACAATCTAATTATAGCATTTACAGCTGCAAAGTCTTCACAATACTGCACACATACACAATGTACATTATCTTTTCATTTGAGTTGTACAGGAATGCTTGCCAACTCATTTGTCTGGATGCATTCTCCAGGTTACATCCACAGTCAATTAATTTTCTTTCCTCCAGCATTCACCATTGACCACTTAATGTTAAGTTTTCAGCATGCCAAGGGATGAGACCTTTATCATTCTCTCATAATGGATTTGTTTTGATGTGGACATTGTAAGGTATAATTTGAGTTGTATTGAAACCAAAAACATTGCTGCATAAAGTGCCTGTCCTTTCACTGGAAAACACCTAAGTAAGAAGAAGCCCAGCAGAACTGGTTGAATGTTAGTTTTCTGTTTCTAAGTATGTCTAGGCTTCTTAAAGAAAAAGTTAAAATCCCCCAAGGTCAATAATTTTACCCTTTAAAACTAATCTGTGACTATCAAAATTACATATTTATTTGTTTGCTGCCCTGAAATAACTTGAATGTAAATATACACCTATGTTGTATTAAATAGTGCAGACACGTGAATATGCAAACTAGCCCCAGATCCTGTTTATGTTTCTTAAGTCTTTTCAGCATCCCTTGAACCACTATAGCAGATCCACCTTTACATTAAGCAGGTATTTCTGCTTCAGGTATTTCAGGAATAAGTTCTTCTTCTTGTTTACTAATCCTGCTACCCTCTCGCATGGTTTCAAATAGACCATGGGGTCCATTGACTGGATTATTATAAGGAGAGGTGTGCTAAGATTTTTATAAGTATTCAGGGTTGTTGTGTTTAATGGGTAAAATTAAACCAATAAACACCATTGACTGAACGTGCTCAACTTTGACCGGTCACAGCTCCTAGGTCATAAGTGAATAAGTCATAATTTCTTGTAGACTTATAATAGGGCGAGTCCCAGCTCAGAGGGAGGAGTTTGTAGAAAGCTGTTGGTCACCAAATTTTAAGAGGTTGGCAGGCTTAGCCAAACCTACCTCACAATGCGGAGTAAAGAAGGACCAACCGAAATTCCCCTTAGAATTAAAATAGGCCCAAAGACTTTTATTATAAAATAACGTCCCAGACGTAATATCTTAACACTAAAATGTGATAGACAAGAGGTTAAGTTCGTTTTACTCAGGCAACCAATCACTATCCCATAATCATCATAATCAGCAATTAAGCCATGCCCCTAGCCATATTTAAATTAACCATGCAACCGATCCATTAGACTTCCATTGTAAAAGGAATAAATGGATGTCTAAGTCACAATGTAATAGATACTCCGGCATCCAATCAAAATGGGTTAATTTTCTTCTTAAAACTATGAACTCACACTTAAAACAACAACAAAAAAATTCATTTAAATAGCCCAAGAAAGTATTCCCATAACTATTCTATTGATTCCCAAATCATTGGTTTGGTTATTCATTTTCCTAATCCCCCCCTTCTGTAAGCCCAATGTGTTATGATCAGTCCAGTCAGCTCTACCATATACTGAACGTCTGGTAAATCATTTTTGCTGGCAGTCCAATGCAATAATTTTATTGATTATGTACATTTGGCAATACAACTTTGCAGAATGCTTAAATTAACAAACAGCAAGTATCAAACAGTATGAAATGTATTTGGTTATGTTTCCTCAGCATGATTTATTTATGTTCAAGTTACCCAGTCATGATGGTGAAAGGTTTTTGCTTCACATTTTCCTTTATTTGACATATTTTTGCATTTTCAAGATTTGTTTGGTTGAAATGACATACAACTTTCATTTAATTTAATAAGAATATCTTTAGTTAATAGAACTTAGCATAACTTAACGGAAGTTCAAATTTATCAATGTGACTCTGTATTACAGTAACCAAAACATTCAAAAATATAAAAACTTTTCTAAATGTCAACATGAAATCAACATTTATCATGAAGAAGTGTTTTCTCTTTAGTAAAAAGCATAAAACAACCCTTAATTAAGAAAATACAGAAATACAATGCATTCTTACACCAAGGAAATAAAATCCTTTTGTCCAATTGTAACACTTTTTTGTTAACAACACATATCGTCCATGTAATCCAAACCTAAATTAATTGAGTTACATGTCGGAAATCATGTTCTGATCACTTCTTTCAAATAATTATGTAGAATTATATTGTTTAAATTAAGTAAATTGGCCAAGCAGTAAAACACATTTCTTGAGTGTTTATATGATGTTAAAAACACTTAACATTAATATAATTTTGCTTTTTAACATTTTTGAAAGTGAACTTTTTTCAACTAGTCAACTTTTCAAAATGGCTATACAAGAAAACTGTTGAATGGTGCCAACCCATTTCATAGAAAAAGCTGGTTAGCTGTAGATCTCAGTAAATTGGCTTTCCGCCACAGAGCTGAATTAGAACCTATTTGTAAGCAGGGCTTCAGACATGATTAGCTCAGAGTGGAAATCTATTACCCCTCTACAGCTGGTTAGCATGTTGGTTCCTGCAAGCTCCAAAGTAAACACAAGCGTCAATAATGGTCATGAAAGCCAATGCATGATAAAAGGTGTTTTTGCAAAGCTTAGCAAAACAAAACACTTTTACATTTAAAAGACTATGCATTTTAATTCATGGCATGTCAGACTGGTAGAAATTTTCTTCCTTGCAAAATATATGAAAAAATAATAATTCTCTGCTGTAATGAAACCATCTTATTAAACATACAGCATGATTAATAATCAGATTCTTCTAAATCACCTACATATGTAGTGGATATATTGCATTATAAAACCACATTTTGTCTGTTTTGCACATGTGTCTCACAAAAGATATACATACACTCAATTTCAGTTTTGCAAATGCTTTAATTTTTTGGGAATTGTTGCTGTGAGCCTCTAACAAAGCATGCTGTCAAATAACATAATAGATTGTGAATCAATTAGAGAAAATATCAGGATCATACACTTTGCCTAGCACTATATGCACCACAATTAAATGGCACAGAGGTATAACAGCCCTTTAATAATAGAAAAAACAACATAAAAAAAGGGAATAAAAATGTCTCATTATAATTCAAGAGGGCCTGTGTGAATATGACCTTTCCTCTCTCCTTTCGCTGCCAGTGCGTTGTACAGCTAAATCATATCCACGGGATCATTATTCACAAGGCACAATGGGACACAGAGCAGTTTTCAATGTATTTTCCCATAACATATTTTTTTAGATGGGATAAGGTATCAGCACATGTTTATTGTCAGTCAAGTAACATTCTTCTCTGGGCATAACATTACAATATATGAGTAAGTATAAAGTATATAAGAAGCTTCAATGTGCTACATAAAATGTGTTATAATCCTATTGTACATGTATCTAAGGAAGTCTCAGTGTGTTTTAAATAGTACTTAAATAATACCAAAAAGGGCATATTAATGGACATATCCAATGAATTCCTGTTAATCTATTATTTAGTTTTTTTATTAATTTTAGGACCAAAACATTTGGTATTATCTTTATACTCAAATTAGAGCAATTAAAGCTATGATTTGTAATAATAAATGAAAGGTTTACGAATAGATACGGCATAACCACTTTTACGTTAACCATGGAAAACAAGCTATGTTTTAGTTAGTCTTTTTTAATCTGAAGATTATGCCCATAATCCTGACAGCTATTCACCATCTTTCCAGCATGCATATTATGAGCGTATTACATAGTTTAAGCCGATGTAACAGGCTCATAAAATGTAAAAGAGATAATCACCCAAAAATCTAAATGGAGCAGAGAAAGGTGTGTTGACAGGTACAGTTGTCCATCAGCAATTTTGTTTTACAATACCTAAAATATCTATTTCATGTTGCTGGATTTCCATGGATCAGATAGCGGCAGTGATTTCTAAAAAGAAATAGAATAGAATCGAAATTATGGAGCTTTTTTGTACCATGTCATAAGGCTGTAGGTTGAACTATGGGGGCTCTATAGCTCTGCTGTAATTTACTGGACCTTGATCATTTGTCTGGGATTTTCTGTGAATTCTGACAGTGATCGTTACTTATATTGTTCCATCAGCCCTTAAGAAACTCACCTTTTTTTGAAAATAGGCTCATTCTCCAAATTCTCCAAGTTGAGTCGAACTGTTTTGAAATCCATATTGTTGTACTCCTTATCTGATGATAAGCATAGCATAGCATTGATTATTGAATCCTATTTGACCAATAGCATCACGTTCAAAGATGGCCAAAGAGTTTTGATATTAGTCTACTTTAAATCTTGACTCTTCGGTAGTTAAATTGTTTACTTAAATTGTTTACACCCATGTTGCAGGCCACCTGGACATGCAATGCCGAATCATCTAAAGTTCTGCAGGTATTGTCGAAAAAAATGACACGCAAGAACTTTTAATTGATATGGAAAAGTGGCTCTTTTTAGTTAGTCAATGTTGGAAAAGGAATATAAATGATTGACATTTACTCAATTCTAAGCAGTATTATTTAACCCTCCTATTATCTTTGGGGTCAATATGACCCCATTCAATTTTTAACATCTGTAAATATATGATTTAAATTTTTTTTTGCTTCAGATTTTATGACTTTTTCTAATTTAATGGGGACAACTCTGTAAACATAAAATTAACCTGCTGATATAATTTTCAATGTCCTATACTCATTTTGTAGCATCGGTGTTCCTTGGGGTCAATTTGACCCCAGGCTCTTTTAGCTGTATAAAACTAGAAATATTACAATTTTAAACACATTTGTTTTGGATGTGTTATTGAGGTCCCTATAACATTATTATATAATGTTTATTATAATTTTACATATTCAACATTATATTAAAAAAACTTCACTCTGTTTTAGGGCTCTAACCTAACATACCAACATATGTAGTATTGCGATGAGAATGAGACTCCTAATGTTGACCTTCCTGTTGTCTCTCAACCATCCACAAATCCATTACCTTCTAAAAATGGAAAGTTATCATGGTCCCGCTCACCACCTGAACAACAGGGTTGACTTAGTGCTGCTTATGTCATCAAAATGGTTCCAGGGCCCACTAAATATGCTGTCGGCCATGTCCAAGATATAAAATCAGCATTTCATCTTTTCAACAAACCATCACACCATCAATTGAAAAGGATGTACTTAAAATGACAAACTTAGAGGGTATGTGTGTGTATGGGGATAGTTGGAAAGACTTCAATGTGACTCACTTGCAAGCCTACATTGGGTTGCTCATTTTGACAGGAGTCTACAAGTCAAAAGGAGAAGCAACAGCAAGCCTTTGCAATGCTGACACTGGAAGGGCAATATTTCGAGCCACCATGTCTCTAAAGACATTCCATGTTTTCTCCCATGTCATATGCTTTGATGACAAAGAAACAAGACAGGGCAGACGAGAGTGTGACAAACTCTTAGCAATACGGGATGTATGGGACAATTGGGTCCAGTGATTTTCCTTTCTTTACAATCCAGGTCCCCACATCACTGGTTCCATTTTGTGGGCGCTGTCCTTTCAGACAATACATACCAAGCAAATCAGCCAAATGTGGCTTAAAAATATGGTCTGCATGTGATGCGCAGTCCAACTTTGCCTGGAATATGCAGGTGTACACGGGTAAATCCCCTGGAGAAGCACCTGAAAAAAATCAGGGCATGAGGGTGGTACTAGACATGGCTGAGGGACTGAATGGCCATAACATTCCATGTGATCATTTTTTCACATCGTACGTCCTGGGTGAACATCTGCTAAAAAGGAAGGTTACCATGTTGGGGACAGTGAGAAAAAATAAGCCAGAACTTCCCTCTGAGCTTCTTGCAATGAAGAACATGAGGGTAACATCTTCAATGTTTGCCTTCACTGAAAAAGCCACTGTCGTCTCCTATTGCCCCAAGAAAGGGAAAAATGTCCTGCTAATGAGCACTATGCACAGAGATGCTGTTCTGAGCACCAGAGAAGACCGAAAACCACAAATGGTGCAGGATTACAATGTCAACTTAAAAGTTTATTTAAGTAGTCAACAAAGACATAAATTACCTGAGACACAAACACTTGTTAAAAAAATCATATTCTGGAGGTTTAAATTATTGGGGTCAAAGTGACCCCAGTGGGTAAAAAATGTTATCAGATTTGAGGGTAACAGGAGGGTTAATTAAAGATATTGCTTGTAACCTATCGCCATAATAAATCAAGTGGATTATTTTACAGTTTAATTTCCAACATGTATGACTTTCTTCTGCAGAACACAAATATATCTCTTTAATCATAATGTAGATAAGAGGTGTCTCGCACAGTATCCAGTACACCATAGTGCAAGGACAATATGGTACAGATAAATTTATGGCAATGTTGATTAAAAACAAACGAAACTCCAATACTTCCCTCTCTATGTCAGGCTCTACCTGTGTGTGTCAGTCTACCAGCAATTAGCCATTAGATTCCCTGCTTCCCAACTACAATGTAACTTTCCACAGGACCTCCATCCACCATCTAATAGAAACGGTGGGAAGTTTCTAAATGAGCTTTAGCTAGAGACAGAACTTTGCCGAACAATTGCCTCTATGTTTTAAACCAGTGGAATTTTGGACAGAGGCTATGTTGCAGGGGTTAGCCAATCACTGACATACTTCACTTTGGGGCTATTTTGAGATGATTAGAAAGGAACTCTATTGTGCGCGGTTATCTTACACCTAATGCTATTATTAGCTAACATATGACCTAAATTTTAATTCTAGATCCCTTTCTTTTCATTTCCCATTTCCCACTGTCTACCCAAGACATGCATTGAAATCCAAACCACAACTTAAAAAATAAGTGTCTAGTCCTGCATTCTGTGATGTTATAATTTGCTCATTTTATTTGCCTTTAATTCCTGAATCTCAGGCACAACAATCTTTACGCTAAGGTGAATTGAGTACTAAAAAGGATATCTAAGACATACTTGAATAAATACTAAATACTTTAGGCCTTTCACTAATAAATTGAAACTGCATTTTAAAAGCCCATTCAAGATTCCCAAGGGGAACCAATGGATTAAAAATGCTACTGATGTAAGAACTAGAAGGAGAATAGCTCTATTAATGTCTTGCTATTGCAGTATAAAAGCAACCTCAACCTTTTCCGCAGTTTATCAGGCATCCATATCCTCTATATTCATTATTTTACCCTATGTCATCTTCATATTTTTTATATTCATATTGAATCTTCAGTGGTTCAGGTTAGTATATCAGACCTTCAATTGCAGACAGCTCAAATAGCTTTTCTATAAATGCTAACAATTGTAAAATAAAGTCTTGTATTGTGTGTAAGGGTTGGATTAGATGTAACCAAACGAGAAGGTCATTGGAAAAATTTGTAATAAATCTGAACAAGGTTGTTTGATGAATGGAATCAAAATCATTATCATTAAATCTGACTTATAACTGATATCTAGCTAAGACCAATTACACCCTTTTATTAAAACACATAAACAAAATCAATGTGTGCAAGCAACCATGCTAGTAAGCTCTAAATAGACGCTGGTGACAACGAATGGTCTGCCCAATGCTGTAAAGATTATTGCATTATTTTGCACAGTTTCTAATGAACACACTAGCGTGCCAATAGGAAAATGTTGGATTTAATAATAGTAAAACAAAGCTAGAGAGAGGTCATGTATTTGTTCATGTTAGTGACAAGATGTGTGTATGAGTGGGTCTGTTTTGGAATGCAGGCACTGGTGCAGACAAGCAGCTTCTCATGTTGGCAATTAACACTTAACTAGATGTGATAATTAGTCTGTTTGAATATCCTTGCCAAACACCATCAATTGCCTTTCTTTTCACTCGCTTTAAGGTATTGGATGCTGGTGACCACTGGATCCCCCTAGCTAATTAATCTTTACCCAGACTAAGCAAGGCAATAAACAGCCATCCATTTTTGTCTTTAAAAAATAGAGACCTCTACAGTTTTTCTACATTTTAGCATTTCCGCATTGTTTGGCATATTTGTGCGAAAGGCAGATCTTTCCATCCTTAATATTTTTTTTCCAAACCTCCCTTCAACAGCCAGCTAACAACAGTATATACCTAATGCCTACAGGACGCTAAAAATCCTGAGTGAATATAAAATCTGCTTGCAGTACTTTCAAATTCTCTTATTAGAAATCCTAATCATGCTTAAACCAGCGATTCCAAACTCCAGACTCCTCATGGAATAAAAGAAAATTCAGATTATAGATTATTTCACAGAAGATTGACAGATATGGAGTATGATCAGTGAATGCCTCACATTGCTCAAAAATCTTGACCGAACAACAGTCCTGGTCATTGACCCATTTTTTTTAAGATTCTCAATAGGGGAATATCAGGGAATAATATCCTCTAGTGTTAGCAAGGCATAAGACTTTTCATAGTCTTATCACAACCCCTCTCTCCATGGGTCATGCCTTCTTCTTTGGGCTCCCCTGCCATAAGAGATGGAAGACCGTTGGATATTGCTTAAGGAAAGTACATGTTCAGACATACATCTGGATATTGAATGTAACTTTTAATGGTACCTTACTGTAGTTGTTTAGTTCAATGTCACCAAATAGGCTTGCTATGGTCATCTGACATCATCTGTTGTGATAAATATGGTTAATTGACAAGCCCTTAACAGGGCCAATGAATATTCATTTTATCACAGTTTTGTGTTAACATGAGCTGACTTTGATTTAAATCTAGGTGGAACCTTCAGGTGACAAAACATCCAAATAAACTTTTCAAATTTGTCGGACCATAGAAAACGTTTTTTTCTTTACTTGGGAAACAACACAGCATTAGCACAGCTGAGTCACCGGTGCCATATTCACATCTGTCAAGCTCATTTCTCTCCAATTAGGCATCTCAGTCAGAGCCTAAGGCCAGATACATAGACCTTTGACTGAGCTGTTTGCAACTTGTACACAAAAAGACAAGACTCTAATTCTGTTTGACAGCTCTCCTCCCTTCAGTGGCCATGGTCTGTGTGAAACATGGCAGATTTCTGTGTTTATAGACCTCTGGTCTCTCTCCCTATAGCATGCTCATGATCATAAGATGAAGCTGTGTTTATTGTTTTGTGTCGCCAGTGCATTGCCGATGAAATTGGGAAAAGTGTTTTTCTCTGGCACTTACAAAAATGATGGACAAAAACAAGGGTTTGTTAAAATGTCTGCCAAGCACCTCAAACCATTTCTGCAGGTGTCTCTGTAAAGCCCTGATGAATGTATGATCAAAGATGTCTGGTAGAGCCTCACCAACTCTCCAGAAAATTGTAGGACTGATAGATGTGAAACGATGAGCACCCTAAGGTGATGTCAGCCTTTAAAGTTGTTTGTGGTAAATGATCTGACCCCTCACGCTGACTTTAAAAGGAATTGGCAGAGAAAAGTTCTGGAAACCCTCAGGAGAACTAGTGGATCTGTATGCTCAAACATACAGAGTGGATTATACGGTTAAGGCAACAATAAAAGGAGCAGTTCAAGCTAAATTCAACTGGCTGTCATTGTTTATCCTTGTTATAACATGACATTGTAGAACTCTGGGACGTTTGGGAGGAGCATAATGTAATTCAGCCTATCACCGCAGAGTAGAGCCTACATAGTCCCAGGACAGTTTGTTTGCAGCATCTCTCCTCCAACCCATTGCCTTACTATTGGCTGGGTACTCAAATTCCCATGCTTGAAATTACATATTAATGCGAACTCGTAAAATCTGTGTGTTACTTGAAACTGAACTATATTCAATGAACAAACGGAAATGCCCGTTTGAAGTGAAACAAACTTTGCGCGTTGCAAAACATCTTCAGTTTGAACACTGTGCACTCTACCTTTAAGCCTATCAAGATGTCAGAGGCAGTTTATTTCTCATGACTGTGCACTTCCACTTGTCACAAGATTAAAGTTCTTTATAAACTCATTTGCCTTAGTAAAAGTGTAATAACAGTAGATGAAAGGTGATGACTACACCTCTTTGCCTTTGATCTTTTCTCGTTTGTATCCTTTTTCTTTTCTTTTCATCTGTTGCAACTGTGTGTGTGCAGCACCATGCGTATAGATGTGCCATACTCAGCAGTTTTTTCCGTGCTCCATCACAACGGCTAGAATCCATCAACCTGTAGATAATCAACTGTAAATAATTCATTTTGATATGCTCTACAATGCAAGTCTCCACTTACCATCTGAAAAACACAGAGTGTGCCAAAAAGGTGAGCGGGACGTCATTTATTTAAGAGGATTCTTGATGCATTTGCAATTTTTACTTTATGTTCTCCTCTTCATAGCCCAACGAGGCCTTATACTATTCAGAGGACACATATTTCACGAATCATAAAGCGATGGCCTTTTGTGTATATATTAAAGATATGAAGTGAGAAGCGGTGAACTGAAAATCAATGCAATATCCCGCAGCTGTCGGCATGCTGCATCTTGTTTCCTGCTTGACAGACGAGCCTGCTCACTTTTAAGCTCTTGACATACCCCAGATTTTTCCTCTCAGCAGCCCTGTAGCGCACTTGTCCGCATCTTAATGCTCTCCATTTGCCATGCGCCTCAGGTGAGGCCCTTGGAAAACCACTGAATCACTTTTCTCCGCTCTTTCCCTCTGTGACATTAAAAAAGGACACACCGTTCATGGCGGCCGTGATAATTACGCGTGACCTCCTTGATACAGAGTCGACTAATCCTAAGAGAGAGACTAAAGCAAGGATATGTGTCCTTGCCTGGTTTCCATTTCAGGCTGTTAATAACTCCATATGCAGATCTTGTTTGAGGTTCAGCATTAGGTGGACCAGTTTATTTGAACAATGTTAATAAACATACACTAGTGTAAACGGCTGGATCAGTAATTAACGGTGAGAACGCAGTTTTTAAGACTTCATCAGCAGCTTGTTTAGGCATTTATGATGTTATAAATGAATAAATCACTTTAAACTAACATCTCTGTTCCCTACTGAGATCAGAGTCAACTCTGAACATGTATCAATAGTGACCTTTTACCAGCTAACAGCACTTCTACCAGGGAGTCAGGTCAATAATTCATGATTTCAGATGAAAGAGGATATCAATATTTATAATGTTCAATCAAATCTTGTTAGTTGCGTACTTTCATGGGTGCTGACGCAATAAGTAAAAAGCAAGCATGTATTTGCACTGCATTGCCATTTGAAGCCTGAATGTACCCAGTGTGGTTCTCACTGGAGTTAATCCTCGCTTCTTGTTGACTAACATTTTCTCAGACATTTTCATTGATATATCGACAAAGGTTTAAACATCTTGTTCAGCATCCCACTTCTTGTCAATGTGGATTTGATGTGACTTTGAATTACAGAGTTCTTTTAAACAGACAATGGGTTCTTTATGCTGTAGACTTTTGTCCAATTGAATCACTCTACAATCTACAGTATCTACTAAACTTTACTTAACTAAAAGTTAACGGATATAACTTGACGGTTTAACATACACAAACTTTATCACGCTTTAGTTTTCTGACACTTTACATCTCCATCCTCCTTTAAAGTTTTTGGGCATAGTAGATTATTAATGACTCTTGGTTGATGTCTTTTAGCTCTCTTTTATTACAATGTTTCTGCAATGCTTGTGGAAAGCTACCAGAACTGGATGAAATGCTTCTGAAAATGAGGAAGAGATTATTATTAATGTGTTTGTCTGAAATATGTGAGCAGTCACTGAGACATCAGAGGAGATTCAGATGTTCGGGAACAATAGGCTGTGAAATGGGTGACTGTGAGTTCAGTAAGGAGATCAGTCTACCAGGTTTATAAATATGTTTGAGAAATTTAGCTTTCACAGTTCTTTTTAAGTAGAGCTGTTTTGCACACTTTACTTTAATGGAGGAACACAAATATTGGTTGGTGTAGATTACTGGACAACAAATATGGATTAATTACAACATGGTCCTGCATTCATAGTCCTCTAACCCCATGTCTTCATTGTCTCAAGATAATATAAACAAGTCACACAGATTTACTTGTCACTCACTTATTGCAGTTATTTTATTATTTCTACTGCTGCAAAAATGTTGACTCTAAAAATACATAATCATAAATTTACAATATTATATTAAACACATCAATTTAACCAATCTTTAATATTGGTTTAATCTAAAAGAGACTGCTTGGTCCTTGTCTTGACTTTACAATTACTTTTTGTGTGTGTTGGTACCTGTAAACAATCTGTGAAATCACAAATTTACAAAGTTCATGATTAAGCGAGTGTCTTTGATAGAATTCACATGTCTTAGACTTCAGTGAATGCCAGGATTGTAGTGACAATATGTTACACATTTTTATAATGTTTGTATAGTTATGCAGTTACTGAAAGTCCAGTATGGGTATTCTTTACATCTCTAACAAGTGCTGAACACAGTTGTGGCCTGGTAGTTCGATTGTTGGACTCGTGATCCAAAGGATGCTGGTTCGATACTCAGTTCAAGCAGGGATACCACAACTGAGATGAGTCCCTTGAGCAAGGCACCGTTCCCCCCAATTGCTTCTCAGGCGCAGCAGCATATAATGTTTGTATAGTGATGCAGTTACTGAAACTCCAGTTATGTGTTCACAGTGTGTGTGTGTTTACTTACCATGTGTGTATGTTCACTTACTCTGTGTGTACACTGGGATGGGTTAAATGCTGAGCACAAATTCCAAGTATGGGACACCATTATTGGCCACACGTCACGTCATTTCACATCATGTCAATATCAGTAGACTAGGCTGTATGATCAATTGAAGTACATTGAGTATATGATGAGCTGGCCGAGTGTTTTACAGACAGGATGAAACGGGAAGCAACAATAATGCAGACAATTCATCCTTTGACATTTAAATCACATTAAATTATAGCTTTTTGATACTCAAACAATAAATTTATAATTACTTTTCTATTACATAACAGTGGGCTCTTTAAGTGTTTTATATGCCTATATCCTGCAAACTAAGTCTAAATATCAATGCCTACAATGCATTTCATCTCTGTGTAAATGTCAAGGAAAAAAGTCCCAAACTGATGCATACCTGTTTGCAAGTAATATTCAATTAAGGAATTAATGATTTTAAAACTTTCTCAATGGTTCATAGTTGTAACTGTCTCCTTACTGTCTAATCATTTGTAAAATATCTTATAAACATCCATGAAGGAAATGGCCTGTAATCATTTAAAGCCAAATTCTAATATATACATCTATTCAAGGAAATGCTGTATTTTGAAATTCCCAAATGAATGGGTATAGAGATTGCATTTTGTTTTGCAAGAGATCCTGTCATGTGGTATTATTGAAATGACCTCTAGGGACCAGATGACTGATTGAGTTTGTAGGGTTGAAACGAAACAACTTTGCATTTCGCAAGTAACGCGATTTTAGTTGCATCTGCTGGGCCACTAAATATATTTCCAATAAATCATTGTTGTCTGTTCATCCCCTTGGGGGTCAATAATCTCTTCAATAGGGCAAATAATAATCTTCCTCTGCCCCATTGACCTACAACAGGGAAGTATTGAAGTTTCTAAAGTATTACAGTATTAATGTAGAAGTCTAACTGGCTGCTTTTCATAAATTATCATCCTGGAAGGAAAGAGCCTTTCCTGCCATTTGAAATATGTTTTTGTTGTTTATTTACTAAAATAAATATTAAATAAATTAATGCCTTACCAAAAAGACAGTTTACATAAATAAAACATACATAATATGCAATATCTACACAAATATTTCAAACAATTAGATCTCCCTTAAATATAATCCTGGCAACACCAAGTGACATTATAAGTTTTCTGGTCATATAATAGTTTTGTTTTAATTCCGTCTATTTGTTTTGTCAAAATGTTTATAATTGCATTGCAAAGTCCAGTCCTGGAGAAATACTGTCTTACAGTTTAGTTAAAGCTCAATTGAACGGCCCTGCTATGGAATGTCGTCTGCCTGTGTTAATATCCAACAACAATCATCTAATGGTGCTTAAATACTGCACACATGTCCATCATCAGCAAGAACAACAAAGCTGGAAGCAATCCATGGCAAATATGGCTTAGCAGTCAAGATGGCACTACATCTGTTACAAATTCAGACAACTTGGAATTACATAATAGCTTTGCTCTCTTCCCTCACACCAACTACACCCCGCCCCAAAAAAGGTTGTCATTGGCTGTATCTTTGATTGCATTGGATGCATGTGTCCATGTAATAGACTTGCATTAGTCAAATGAGCTGGTGATGGAAGGAAAACCATTTAGAAAAAATAAGCATATTAGAGAATCACAGCTGGCTGGCCAGCTGCTACGTGTGAACTTTGTATCACTATTCTTTAGGATGCAACTAGGTCATTTGAGTACCAGTATCATCACAAACCACACTTAACCCACAATGTGCCGTTTCACATTAATCTAAGGCTGGTTTTGCATGCCACCTGATCACAAAGTGCAGTGTTGGAGATACAACAGTGGTCCTAGATCTGTTGGAACGGAGCAGCCTTACAGTTCTTAATCTGATCAACACAGTCAGGAAGAATGATGAGCGCATTTACTCCGTTTTGTTGGGCCTCTTCCCTGCTAACAGTGTAATGCATGCACAGCTAGCCATTAAGAGGAATTAGATTTCAGCTTGGCTCTGGCTGTGAAAGAGGGCTAATGTTTTGAATTTGAAAAATCGTGGATAGGAGCCATTAAGAGTCCCAGTACCACCGGAGGGGGAATGGGAATTGAAATGTATCTTCTGAATTTTGCACTGAAAAGACATATTCAGCTGGTCACATTGTATGGGATCAGGCTTGCTATCTGTTTATTCAAATCTGGCCCATTTTCAGTATTAGTAGGCAGGCCCAGATGGAATCAGATTTGGACTTTTTTCTATAACTTTTTAGGATTTGGAGGCAAAATCTGCATAATCACGTAAAATGGAGAAAGGATTCAAATGACATAACGTGTTATTTAAAGACTAGAAAGGCTCCTCTTGGTAGATAAAAATTAAATAAGCTAACCATTTAAAACTGTTGAATAAAGCCTAAAAGGCTCAATCAGCATTTCCTTACACCTTTATCTTTTTCATTGCAATGATGAAGTGACTGATTCAGTCAATCTAAATAACATTCTGTAAAACAATCACTCTGTATGTTCTATAGACAAAACATACCTCTCTGAAATAAATGATCAATGTATTGCTATTTCAATGGCAGGTTCTCTGCATTAACTGTAAAGGATAGTTCTTTTGTATAACTTTTGCTGTTTTGCAGAACACAAAAGAAGATATTTTGACGATTATTGGTAACCGAACAATGGTGGTATGCATTGATTTTGTTGTTGTGTCCATTGTTCAGTTACCATCATTGTTCAAAATGTTCTTCCCTAAAAACAATGGAGGGAAATTGTTCCTGGAACTGGCAAAGTGCTTTACTTACTCATGCTGGCTGTGTTTTTAAGTGTGTGATAAGCTACAGCTTTTACATGTCAATGCTTTGTCTTCGTCATTCATCAAGCTGCCTCCTCTCTGTCCACTTAGCTTGCGGCAGATTGCAGATTACATCAGTAACCATGGAAATGTCTTTTCTTGGGGACACAGAACTCAAGTTCATACTGTTAGTGAGGGGGATTTCAATAGCCAAACTCTTCAGAATGAATTATTTTCAGTTTTTTCTGACAGCTTGTCTTGATAAGATTTCAAGAATCATGACAGGAACTTAAACTGTTACTTTCCTTTAAATTCAGTTGAAGAATTGGAAGTTGTACTGTTAAAAAAATATTAAGTTGTCATTTGTTTTTAAGAACTGATTAAAACTTAAACTTATATTTCCTTAAAAATAAAAATGATTTTAGCTACTATTAAGAATAATGGAATTCCAAGCCTGTATGACTTTCTTTCTTAGGAAAAACACAAAGATTTACTACTATGGGAGCTATTGAGAAAACATGGTACCACAAAGCTAACGGAAGACAAAAGATGACAGAAACATGACAGTAGCTCCCTCCAGGAGCTGCACATTCTCTCATCAATAGAACTATTACAACAGAATTAATAAAAGGTTTTGGAGGGGGAAGTGGAACAGGAAATAGGCAAAAAAAAATCTGGGTGTGGGTCCATGAGGGTGTGGAGGAGGAATGCGACAAGGGAAAACCTAGATTTAGAGGAGCTGGTGTGCTGAGGGTGAGCTGATGTGTCTCTGATGTGTTGGAGGGCAATGACCAAGAGCTGATGGACTGGCTGGCCACGAGACAGGGGGCTGGGCCGGACCATCTCGAAGGTTGCAGTTGAGGTTCTGGCTACAGAAGGACAGCTGGGCGGAATCAGCGGAGATGAGGAGAAGCTGGGCGGGACCAGCGGGGGTGGCACTCAGAATAAATCATCCAATCCAAAATGCTATACATGTGCAGCCTCTCTAATAGTGCTCGCAAATGTACAGGTGGTTTTGCTAGCCCACAAACCTACTTAGATGTCTCTTGAGGCTCAAGGGCAATGATGGGTTCTGTCGCCATTGGCAAGCCCTAAGGCTCCCCGTTTGTATTGAGCAAAGTCTGGTACTCCCTGAAGCTGGGTGATGGCTGGCTGATCTATGGTTTGGAAGTGGGTAAAGTAAATGTGAATTCCCTTCCCCAGCACCATTTTAAATAAACCGCAAAATACTCCCAGGGATCATTTGTTCCCAGCTTTGTCTTACACAACTCACTTGAGATGTTAAAAAACAAAGAGCGAGCGGTCAGGAAAACATGTAAGGCACGCCAGATCTAAAAAGTCATCCAGAAAATGGTCCATCTGCTCAAGGCAAATAAGTTTCATGACTGTTAAATTCATTTCAGGGACAAACAACATAAAACAAAAGAAAATCGCCACAAAATGTTTTAGTATTCCTTAATGATTTTAGATATACAAAGCACATATCAAGTAGAAATATGGTAAAAAAGAACTTAAATCAAACATTACTGAATATTATCAAACACAGTACAAAACGAACATTTATAAATCTGGTTATGTATTAGCATTGATTTGATGTGCTATAAGTTCATTATTTTATAAGTTTATATCCTTTTAATTGTTCCTGAAGAGCATTATGTCATTTCAAGGCAAGAAGGCATTAAGGCATGTCCAAATCCAATGTTTGCTTCATTCTTTTTTTGCTACTGCTTACATGATGCCGATTGAGCAATAATTCAAACATTTTTCACTTTACGCTGGCTAATTAGAGTCACAGAGAACAAGGGCTTTACTAGCTCTTTATTTCAAGACCTGTTTGAGCAGTTTCCATGTTTCTAAGTCCAGAGGTACTTCAAAATTGCTCGTTGTATTGTGTTTTTATCTTAAAGAAACCTTTGGATTCTTCTCATTTTACATTACTTTAGTTTGTGTTCGTACCTGTAAACAATCTGTGAAGTAAGAAATCCCAAAGTTTACAATAAGCAAGTGAACAACTTTATCATAAATCACATTTCTTGGACTATAGCAAACAGTAGGATTGCAGGTATCCAATACTGGATGTCCACCCTGTTACTCATGATGATGCAGTAGCTGAAACCTGAGTATGGTCATGGGCGTTTCATTTCTAACATTAGATGACCACCTTATGACCAATTTCAATACATTTTCTACAACCTTTCGGTCCCTGAAGTAGTATGAGATTTTTATGCACAGAGTTGGGGATAGAACAGTGGTTAAGGTGGGTCAACCCCACTTATGTTCTCTAGATAACTATATAAATCTCTTAAGTCTGATATTGGTCCATGGATAAGAAACACCACTCTAGATTAAATACCGTAAATTAGTAATGCTGAATTGCTAATTATTAAATTATGTTGTGAAAAAGCCTCCTAGTCACTGACAGTTCATTTAAATACTAGAACAGTTGGGGCAGCAGATTCAGATGACAAATTTCACAAAAGGTCAAAATCATCTACACAAATATTTCAACAAAATTTCACAAAATCACAATATAATAAAACATCGAAAGCAATAAAAATTGTGTTTGTGCATGTGAGAGTGCAAGTAAGGAAAGTGTAAAAGTACATTTATTTGTAATACTATACCTAATGTTCTTCATCGTTAGCCCCGGTCATGCCATTATTAAATTGAGTTTCTTCCCTTGACTGTATTTTCATCCGGTAATGAGCATTATATAATTTCACATGAAGGGGAATTACGTCAATATCTCAAATGCACGTTTTATGCAAACACACATTAGCCCACATACTGTAATATTATTCCATTAAAAATTGCCTCATGATACGTATTAGCTGTGTAAAATTTTCAGGCATTTGAGATTCAGTTAAGTGTTTACTGTTGTCCTGCCAACACCTGCAAGGCAGCATCTAGTATTTTGTAGTCCCTCTGAATAAATTCTGTAAGGCAAGGTTTTCCAACACCATTATGTTCACTTATGATCAGTGTTGCTGTCCTTGTCTATTAAGTTTGAGACTGCCATGCTCAGAAGACAAACCTTTTTTTGTTGTGTCATGTTCTTTCTGGCATTACACAAAACATGTCCCTTCCTTTTATATAAAAAAAAAAAACTCAGAACAAGAACTTAATATGAACTTAACTCTGGAAAAGTTGATGTTGTACTCTGATAAGAGGCAAAACAGGGAAAGAAAAACTAGAAAAAAGGAGTTTCTCCAGGCTATATTCATTACTCAGGCAGGGCGGCATAGATGAGTGTTCCTCTCCACTTAACTGTTCAGCATATATATTGGCTCAGAAGATTTCATATTCATCTATTAAGGTCTTGCCACTGAGGGAGCAAAGGCAATCAACTGAGTTGGATGCAGAGGTATTTACCTGAATCTTAATTCAGGTTTAGAGAGAGAGAGGGAGAGGGAGAGAGAGAAAGGGGAAGCTGTAGAGAAGGTGACTGTGTTTAAATATAAGATTGGATGTGCAGATTTTTTAAGTCCAAAAAAATAACAGCACAGTTTTTTCCAGTGGTAATTTTCTTCTTTCATAGTCCCTCTTTGGTGAAGAAAAGCTTTCCAGCTTGACTTCACAGTGGTAATGTGAATCTGTGTGTTTTGGAAATAAGGAAATCTTAATATTACCGCCCTCTCATGCAGGGTGTAGTTTATTCACAAGGCCAATGAACAGGACAAGCCGCATTCAAGTATATACATATAAGTGCACGAGAAAAGCCCATGCTAATCGTACCATCATATATGTGACTGTTGTTTTGCTTGTAGGTTGTGACTTGCTTCCACCTGTTTCTGCTCTAGATGGTCGTTCATTCCATTGTCCCAACAATATCCATGGCACAGCCTTTTAACAGAATACTATCAAAATCGGGCAGCAGCTAACCTGCCCTAACCTGTGACCAAGTATTGTCTGGGCATGACATTTTCAGAGGGTAAAAGTGGCAGTGGTAACATTTTTAGAGTCTTAAGCAATGGCTTGTAAAAGTTCATTCTACACTGTTTAACACAGTTTTTTGAGTGTAGGTAAACCATTAACTATAAAAACCATCAATTGGTACACTTGACCTTGAACTTCCCCCACACTTGCAGTTAAAGCAAAGCCAGTCTCCGTTTTACCCTTAAGGCCAGCTTCATTGTCTAACAGAACAACATGAACCATCTCAGTTATATGAAAATGTGCATAGTGATAGAGGAACACCCAGAGAAGTTGCTTAAGAATGATGCCCACCATTTGATCTTTAAAGTCCTGCAAATAGATCTCATCTTTTCATTCTCCTACTGGAACTATGGATGACCGAAAATGTAGGTTTCTGAGAGATGTTGAATTGTGAAAAGTGTTTCCTCCAGATCAGCATACACCTCTCCCAGCTTCACATCTATTGCCAGGTAGTCCACCAGTGTTGTGAATTTCTTTTTGCGTTGAAGAAACACTGTCGAGTCTTAAGGGTTTAATGTCAAAGTTAAACTTTATATGTGCAAACAATGAAGCCGAGTTATAAATAGAGAGATGTTATTCTAAGGCACTCTAGAGGATTATCAGGGCCAACCATCTCTCTTTAATCGTCTATAAAAAGAATTACAAATGCTTAAATATGCAATGCAAGTCCTGATGACATTGTCTTTCAGTTTAATTACTCATTTCCATTGCAATATTTTAATACAGTAGCTTTGATAATTAGGGTTCCCTTTCAGTCCATCTCTCGACATTTTGTTTAGACTGATGGGGTTTGAACTTGAGATCCTATGATTACTGAACTGACTCTGAATGAACTTTATGAATTAAATTAAATGTAAATATCCTCCAGTGCATACGGGTATAAAAGAGAGTGGCAAGTTTCACTCATTTCCCTTATTTTCTATAAAATATATGATGTTGTGGTGCCAACCCCTATTCCACAGGATGGTGCGTTGAGCAGCAAAACCTACAGGCAGGCAAAATATCAATATCAAGTCGGTGATCTGGATACCAGCTCATGGGGAAGGAGTCGTGCCCTTAAAGGGTAACGTTGTCATGATCTCTTAAAACCTAGCTGATCCATCATGGCTGTGCAATTCAGTTTGCCACACAACTGCCCAAGTTTCAGGGATTCTGTTCACCTTCATACAAGGTGACCAATCCTCTGTGATAGTGCCGAGTAGCCACATTTTTGGCAAATGGTGCAAACAAACCAGTCCCTACAGAAGAGATATTTTCCAGTGTCTAGAGTCCTTTCTTCATTCCCCTGGAAAAGGCGAGGTTTGAATCCCTTCCTGGATCTGGGCACTCACAACTACAAAAAAACCTCCACATGTTACCAATCAAATTGCTGACGCAGAGGACACAGCTTGGTTTGTGGCTATTGCCCTGAACAATGTGAAAGTCAGTGCTGAGATGCCTAGATCAGTTCAGACAGCAAGGGTTCCACTGAAACTGTTTAAATGGCTCCTGGGGCACATATACAGCTAATTCAGCTCTGGTTCATGCACATGAGACTGCTTCAGCACTGGCAACAGTCAAGTTTCCGGGGAGAGAGGCACTTTGGCTTAGGGCTTGTTACCATCACACCTTACTCTTGGTGCAACCTGACTCTCTGGTAATCCCTGACCTTTTAATGAGTGGGGGTTCCAATCAGGCACATTATTTATTTGCAGGCAATTATAGGCACCCCATCCATAATTATGACTTCTTCATGAGGTAATCTAAAATGTTGACCCCCATAGGTGGGATGTGGTCTCTGTAGTGCATGCTATCTTGCTGTTACAGACAAACAAGGCCACCAAATTTAATAACCGTCTTGCACGAGTCTTTTTGCACCTTTTTGAAGCTCTGGGACACCTTTCATTCCCCAAATGGATGGTCATGATTCACAAGAGGGCTCACCGGTGACACACCCACTCAGGCCAGTCAGTGTCGCTCTGCTTGACATTAATAAATCTTTGTTGGTTGTTGTAACATGTATATATTTATCCATTCTGTATTTTTATTCTGAGAAATCCATACAGATATTGATTCAAAACCTGATGTAACTTGATTGTTTACTTTAATTTAATGTGGTACACTTCTGGGTTTCCCTACTATATACTTTAGGAACTTGATGAGCATGAATCGTTGATGATCATGTCAGGACCAGTCATGTTTTAACTGCTATCACTGCCATTTCTTTTTACCCCCTGGGGTAATTGAACAGGCAATCTGTTTTTTTCACATGGCTATTTTCTCATTTCCTGCACACAAATAGCTTTATGGATAGCAGTGCGTTTTTTTCCTAATTGTAAATGTTCTAAGTATCGGTATTGTACGGCCCCACCGTTGACCCAACGTTCGCGTAAGATGCCTTCCGGAGGTGCATGAGGAGTCCACAAAGTCGTGGAAGCCCACCCCTCAGCTAGTTTCCGGCAGACGGCTATGCAGCCTTCACTTCTCTCAACGGGAGAGCAGTCAGGAGATTTGTTTCCCAAGTCGAACATTTGCATTTGCATTCAATTACTGGGAGCTCAGTATGTCTGTGAAGTTGTATGCTCACTGCAGATATCACAACTCACCCAACTTCGCCGCCTCTGCAGTTAGCAAGGGATAAGATCTCTGCGAGATGTTTTTTCTCCAAGACTACCTCAATCAAGGCTACCTGGTGGCGACTACACACTTGGTTTGTTCCGATTATATGGGAGCAGTTCTGCAGGCCCAGGTAGTCGACGACCGAAGGCCCCCTTTGCACTGATGCCCTTACCTTGAGACAAACTCTCCCTTCTGACAAGTACAGGCCCATCACTAAGCTCCTCCCTGGTAATAGCCGGGCAGAGTGGCCCTGTCTACAAAGCTGGACATCGGAGAGTTCACCTCCTCAGGCAAACCCCTTTTTTCAGCCAGTGCTCCATGCATAGCTAAACCCCCATAGTGGGTGGTCCCACGTGATGTATTCCTCACTCGCTGAACAGTTCCTGAGATATCCCTGATGTTCCTCAGCACAAAAGGTGATTAATTGTCATGCTGTCTTTCCTTTTATACCCGTATGCCAGGGGCAGGGAATGGTAGGCAAATTTAATTAATCAATGCAATTGGCCTTTCAAATTGAAGTTCAGAATCTATAGGTTCTCAAGTTAAAAGCCTATACTGTACGTCTCTTCCTTCCATTCGGGAAGCGGTTAACATCAGTAATCTAGACGTTATGATGCATGTAAAATATTACTGGATACTCCATAGCTATCCTGGAGGATATCTTATAAACCTGATTTACAGCTGTTAGGCCTTGTTGGTAACAAGTTGGGTGGATATCCTTGTCACATTGTCTAGTTTGGTACAAAAGTGTGCTATCAAATTTTTTTTCTTGCAATTGCAGTTATGTTTGCATTAGTATTGCTGATGCATATCCATCCGACAATATAGTAATTTTGGTTTAGAAACTTTATGACCTCTTTGGACTAATTTGGTGAGTACTTTTGAGTCTCTATGACATTGCTATCTAGTGATGCAGAGCAAATCACTACATAATCAATATATTCCAGCAGAGTACTATCCAGCCTGAGGTCTTGTAAGTATGGTTTGAGAACCTGATTAAAAATATGCAGGGAATAATTATAACCTATAAGTAAGTGTGCATATGTGTATTGTTTACAAATCGTGTATAAGACGCCATTTAGCTTTGTTCATTTTAAGTACAAAATAAATGGAGGTGATGAAAATATTTACACTCCAGGGTCCGACTGAAAAACAAAATTGTATCCTTTGTACCACGTTAAGGGCAGGCAAGCAGTGGGTTTATGTTCCACCTGTAGTGGGCTGTCTGACCTCGTTAGACCTACATCTGTTCCATGCTGACACCATAGCTCAGCTGGCACTTGTTGTTAAACTTTGTTTGATGGTTCAGTGGTACCACTTTCTTGTACGTAATGTCATCATCTGTGCTTCCTGCTTCTGGATAATGACTACTTTCGTTGGAAAACCTATCAAAGTTGTACCACGTTAGATTGTTAGTTTGTTTAACTTAGATTTGCAATGTTAGTTATTGTGTATTTTTCTGTCTTATAAATTCTTCTATCTAATTCTGCCTGTGATAACCTTGCATCTACTTCTATTGCATCTACTTCTATAGCCTCTTCTTTCCTACCTGATGGTACAGGTTGTTTCTTTCCAAAGTTTTCAGTTTTTTCATGGCTGTCCGTACTTTGTAGTGTTTTATAACAGTCAATGTACAGACTTTTCCTCCCACTTGTATCTTGCCTGATCTTCGTTCCTACGTTGGGCCCCATTGCCTAATTCTACATTTTCATCCATCTGTATTTCTCTTTTCTTAGCCTGTTTCATGTTTTCCATAAAGATTTTACCTTTTTATCTGAAAAGTTATATTTTTTCTTCTCTCCATGTTTTCTTTTTAACCATATCTTTTGTTTTATGATGTTTTTTCATCAAAGTTTCCATTTCCTCACACAGTGCCACATCAAATGTTCTTTCTTAGGCCATTTTGTTAACTGTTTTTGTTCTTTTTTGCCACCTTCTTAAGAGCTTATCTATACATTGATATTAGTCTATAAGTTTACTCCTTGGAGTTCTACGGGAGTTGCTGTAGCCATTTCAAAACAGCGAACTTCCACCTTCCAAATATTTATTTACTCAAACAGCTTTACAAAATTGGAAAACATATTAATGGAATATTGAGTCAATTTACTACAGGCTCTTAAAGTGATGATAATAAACATTCAATTAATTCAAACAGCAATAGGAGCCACTTTCTTGGTTCATCTTAAATGCTAAAATTTACCAACCAATATATTTCTCACTTAAGCAAATATATAGCCAGAATTATTTTAGCTTCACTTATTAATACAGTCCCTTTATTTCCAGAGCTCATATGGTCGTCTCAAGTGAGACCACTACGCTCCCTCTATGAAGCACAGAGGGACACGCAGTCACAGCATATGAGATGGAGCTCACTTTAACAATCACACTTCCATCAGACTCACAAGACTACATGCAACGTGCATACAGACCACCATTACAATCAAAAGAAATGCATTTAAATACGTAATTTTTCTTTCTTGGGTAAATGTCCATGACACAAAGAATTGACTTTTCATGAAACACTTTACACACAACGAATGTTACAATATCCACTAAAACACGCACAACGTGGCAATGTCCCTGACAAATCACTTCCTCTACATTGGTAGGAAGCCTTTCAAATTTGCACTTTGTCCCTCGAATCGTTGATACAATCAAAGGCCACATCTACAGACTACCTACTTCTGTAGGATTTTGCCTACTTCTCCTTAACACTTATATCATCTAAACTAAACTAAATGTTAAAATCTAAATTTTCAGTTCTCCTTAAGTCCAACTCAACAGAAAACCCAGATGAATTCATGCATTTAGTGCTCAAACTTTGTGTGTGTGTGATTTTGTGTGTAGGTTCTGCTACTTCAGCGCTTACAAGAATATGGCATTTTTCCCCTCCACTAACTGTGCGTTCACACCGAACGCGGCGAGAGCGTCAGAGCGTCCGGGTGCTATTCATTTTCAATGTAAGTCGGCGGCGAGGAGCAGCGCGGCGCGGCGAGTCCGGCATGAGCGTCAAGGGAGAGTTAAAATCAGTTTAACTTTATGCTAATGAGCGATGACGCGCTAGAGCGGCAACCAATCAGGAAGCAGCAGCGCTCCTCTTCAGAAGAGTTTAGAGAACACAGTCATGTAAACTTAAGTTCTGATCATATTAGTTCCCATGCAGAGGAGACGAGATATTCATTATTACTTGTTTATTATATTCATATTTTCAGTTATACATGAACATAAACAGGGACACGAATTAATAGAGAGATGTTTGAATCAAAATGCCTGAAATCTTGAGTTTATGATGTGTTTCTTTATTGTGTGTGTGCGTGTTTGTGCAAGAACACACAAAAGAGTGTTGCCGGTGTAAATGTTTAAGTTTATGATGATAATTTAACTTATAGTTTGTATTTAGTCAGCACGTTTAATTAGTTTGCTTTGCGGCTCCTTTAAATAAAAGTTAAAAAAAGAGCAGACAGCAGAGTCTTTGTGTCAGAGCGGCGAGAGCGTCGAGCAGTTTTCTGCTCCAGCGGCGGAGGAAGGGGGCGAGAGCGTCTCATGACTCTCTCGCCGCGTTCGGTGTGAACGCATGGTAAGGTGACTTGGTTTACTTGGCAGCCATGTTGGCAGCTTTTGCCAGTAAATAGGTAAGACCAAAAGTGTCATTATTCTGCCTATCTTGGTCATGTTTTTCCTGTTTTTGGCAGAGTCATGGCAGACCTGTGTTGTGTGAGTGTCACATAGTATTGTTTTCTTACATGCCATGTGCTCTCTTGTCTCGTCTCTTGACCCCGCCCCCTTGGTATCCCGTCTAGCTTCCCATCATTGTTTCATTCCCCACACCTGCCTCGTGTCGATATCCCTTATGTTTCCCTATATAAAGCCCTTGTGTTTTCTATCCTGTGTCGCTGCATTACGCTTGTTACTCGTGTGTTGTGAAATCGTGTTCTGGTTCATGTTAAGGTCTTGTATAGTGTTTCAAGTTTTATGTTTTTGTTTGAATTGTTCCTGGTCCCTGTTTTGTCTTGTTTGAGTTTATAATATTACCTTGTTTTGTGCCCCCTCGTGGGAAGTCTTTTGTTTGACCTTTTTGTAGTGTTTAGTGTTAATGTTTTCGTGGGTTTTTGTTTTCTGTTCTTTAAATTAAAGTCTTGTTGTTCCTTGTATCTCGCCTGCATTTGGGTTCTCTCTCCCTCCATCCATCCCCATTCGTGACAGAATGCAGCGACCACAACTGAACCCAGCAGGCGAGCAAACATGGCTGCGAAATGCAGAGTCCCGCTTACTGTTCGGGTTTCGCCAGGGAGACCTAGGGATCCGAGCCTTCACCCAGGCCTTCCAGACGGTGGCGGCGGAGACAGAGGCCACGGCCACATTGGGGGACTCAGCTCCTCCCAGCTCCAGCGCCGCCAGCTCCCTACTCCCCGTTCCCAGTCCAGCCGGTCCCCCTGTCACCGTCCGAGGGAGAAGAGCCAGGAGGAAGTCCTGGGACTCCCCATCGGATTCCTCGGGTCCAGAGATGGTCCCGCCCCCTCCCGCAACGTCTATTCTCACCCGTCGCTCAAAGAAGAAGCGGCGGGTCCAGGTTGCAGCGCCGGTCCCGGATGCAAGTCCTGTCCCGACGTCGGATCCAAGTCCTGTCCCGGATCCAAGTCCTGTCCCGGATCCAAGTCCTGTCCCGGATCCTAGTCCTGTCCCGGATCCTAGTCCTGTCCCGGATCCTAGTCCTGTCCCGGATCCTAGTCCTGTCCCGGATCCTAGTCCTGTCCCGGATCCAAGTCCTGCTCCAGCGCCGTTACAGCCGGCATTCCACGCGGCTCCAGCGCCGTTACAGCCGGCATTCCACGCGGCTCCAGCGCCGTTACAGCCGGCTTTCCACGCGGCTCCAGCGCCGTTACAGCCGGCTTTCCACGCGGCTCCAGCGCCGTTACAGCCGGCTTTCCACGCGGCTCCAGCGCCGTTACAGTTTTGTAGTGTTTAGTGTTAATGTTTTCCCCATCGTGGGTTTTTGTTTTCTGTTCTTTAAATTAAAGTCTTGTTGTTCCTTGTATCTCGCCTGCATTTGGGTTCTCTCTCCCTCCATCCATCCCCATTCGTGACAAAAAGTGTCCGTGATTAGTACTTTTTCAAATTTTGCTCTCATTAAGCTAAAAACCATTCTGACTTTCATATTTTCACATTTTTAATTATATGATGTGTTTGTCATAAAGCCAATCAGCTATTACTTGTGGGAGTACAGGTGAAGCTATAGATGCTGCTGTTTAACTTTTATAATTTAATTTTAGTTCCTTTTATAAACATATACAATATAGAAATGGTACAACTTGCATATGGGATTAAATTATAGAACATATTGTGCATGTTTTCCTGCTTTGATCGACGAACACTGTTCACTGCTGCATTTCTTTTCTGTACCCGAGTCCTCTTCTCTTCACATTTCTTCTCTTTGGCTAGCTACCTTGTCAAAGCTAGGATCGATATGCCCCATTAATGACTGCTCAGAAAGACCCATGCTTTAATGACAGACAGGGGCAGGGAGAGTGATGGAATGTAGAGCTGGTTTAATTAACTTCTAGTTGAGTCACGAATATTCAGGCCCACTCACTCTTTAGTTCCGCTGCTTTTGCCTGCCCTGTATGTCTACAACTCACAGATTAAATACTAACCCCATTGGATTTATCATGTTAATTTTAGTAGCCACAATTGAGTTTAGTGTTATCAATTAAAACAATTTTATGATAGTATTTTCTGACATTTTCTGTAGTCTTGTTTTTTTTTTTATTGCAAAATGAAACCATTGTCACATGGTCACATTAACTTTGCCTCATTTAGAAATTGGAATAAGGAAAACTTATTTATTTTTCTATTGAATGTGTCTCGAATCCAGGACTTCAGATTTGTAATTTTGACTCCGAATTTTAGTTCGAAATTGTACATTTGTTATTAATTGTAATATATTGTTCAGTTAAATTTTGCAATACTCTGGTACGGTGAATTTTTGCCTCTCTTTATTGAGAGATTACAGCAACATTAGACTTGAAAAAGTTATTTTCAAGTCTTACGATCCTGTGAAATGTAAATAGACAGATTACACACAGACATGGCAAATAACTATTTAAGCTTTGTATTTTTATCCTGTCACTTCAGTTTTAAGTCCAAAGCTTTTTTACAAGAATCAATTTAAAAAAGAAAAATATCCGAAATGGAACAGAGTTGCAGAATTTCAAAGCATTTATTGCCACAATGAATGCAGTCCATCTTAATTCAAAGTATAGAAACTATTAGGCCCAGATTCGCGATGTATAGTGTTTTTACATTCCAACCCATAACAAAGACAGTTGGTTGAACTAAACAACTTAGAGTTCAATTTAGTGTTCTAAAGATTCAATAGCTTAGATTGCCAAAGTTGATCAACTCTGATTTGAGAACTCAATGAAGTACAAAACTGAGACTGATTTCTTCTCCCTCTTTCCTGCTCGCTTGATTTAAGCAAGTTTGAGCATGGTAAACATAGCCATTAGGTAAGGAAATTAAACAAACTGCAAAATAAAAGTCTTTCTTGAGCAACTGATTTTAGTGTTAGGGGAATAAGTTAACAAGTAGTTTTTTAAAGTTATTTTCATCTTCATTAGATTGTATTTTGAGGGATTATCAGAGTAAAGAATTATCAGATATTTGATAGAATGTCTATAAATTCTGTCATTACAAAACGTTTTGCTACAAAAAGTTATTTTTTGTAAAATATCTTAATTACAACAAATTTTATATTTTATAACCTATATTGTTTCCCCAAACATAACCAGTTCGGACAATTTTGGAATGACATGCTAAAAATATATAAATATTATCAGTATAGATTGATTTGTTGTTAACAAAGCAAACAATGGTACCTTGGTGTCTTCATCACCCTGCATACAAATGACAGTTTTGTTCCATTAACATAAACAGATCTGTAGACAAGGTTTTAGAAAATACTGTCATATTTTATTAAAAAAGCTGCAGAAAAGATTTATACAGGTGTCCAGCCAGAAATATTATCTACCACTTAAGGCAAAAACAGCAAACAATATAAGACAAACTATTATTTAGAATCCTATGTTTTACCCTTGTTATACTGACAGAAAAACCAAGGGTTAAAATGAATAATGACTTAATATACAAATGTATCTTTATAAACTTCTAGTTATATTTTAAATCCTTTCTTGCACTTTCAACATCTTTTGTTATAGGATGCAAAACTTTAAAATACTGGGGTTATTTTCTTTTTTGTTTGTGTATTTATTTATAGTCATCATAATTATTGTATTTACACTCATTCACTTATGTTTTAACCCAAAATATCACAAGCCCAGCACAATACTTTACATATTGCTAGCATGTTACGAATAGAAATATCTAACATTTACTTCTTTACAAACATGTCCAACTAATAAAGATACCCAAATTCACTGCCTGGATTATATCTTTATAGATACTTTTCAAAATACAATGCTGGTCACATCTGAAGCTCAGGCAGTAAGGATACAGAACAAAAAAGTATTAAAAATAGATAACTGTATGCATGTAAAGCAAATTGGGTGGGCAGAAGTTGCTCTGATTTGAGACAAACCTTCTCCATCGAAACCCCAAGATTAAGCATAATGAGACAAATGGTAAAAATAAGTCTCAGCTTGAATTGGCAACTTAGCCCAGCACTGCAATGTAATTAGAGGCAATCTTTCATTTTTAAGATTTGTATGGGGTGACTGTAGTGGGTCATCAAATGTAAAGCAACAATAAAATGTGCAATATTCATTAAGGACTGGTAGAAAGAAACACTCTAAAATAAATTGATATTTATAGGCTTTGGAATAAGAAAGCTGTCTATTTTATTGGTTATTTTTTTGTAAGAGCTGTTAAGCACAGTCATAAATGAAATAATTATAAAGAAAGTGAAATTAAAATAAAAATGATATATATTTACACAACCAAATGAAAGTTTAAGCTCAATAATCATATTTGGAACTAAACAGCAATAGAAAATGTTTAAACTCTTTTAATATTTGTATTGACTCACAAGTATTTACACTTTTATCACCTTTACAAATTTTGTTATAATTACATTTCAGGCTGGGAATTTTTAAGTTCAGACAACATGTTCTGTATTTGACAACATTTGGAAAAATCATGTTTGAAATATATTTCTCACATATTAACATTGCTCTTTGTTGCTCTTGTTGTATGACACATGGTATGGCACATACAAAGTTTAGTCAGATCCTTTATAACCCTTTTATTGTTTGTTTCTATATGTTCTCTATGCAAGCAAAACAGATCCTCAGAAAGAGTTCTTTTGTCGTTTGGTGTAAAGTCCCTTGTCTTTATCAAGCTTGGCTCCAAGTAAAGTATTACTTAAGTAACATTCATTTTTTCACAAGTAGGTCATAGTTAACGTTGATATATTCTGCAAGAAGGCTTCATAAGAAAATAACATCTCATCCACCAAGACATGTCTCAGAGTGGAACAAAGTCAGCTCAGTTCTCCATGACAAACAAAGGTTGTCAACCCATGCCTTAGCAGAGCATAAAGTTCTGAAAAACTTTCAGTCCACTTAAACTGCAAAGCAAAGAGCTATACCCTGGTAGTGGAGTGCCCATGGGGCAGGTTGGTACTGTTCTGGCTCCCTCCAAAGGTGTTGAAATTGTGCAGAGGTTGCATTCCGGCCAGTGAGTTTGGAATCATTGTTATGGTACTTGGCGTCATGAGCGGGATGTCATCAGGTGAACGCCGTAGAGTAAGTGCGTAATCTGCTGGGCAGGTAAGACGAAGCGTGTCATGGGCTTGTAGAGAATCACACTCATGATGGTGCTCATGCTCCATTTGCTGCTGTTTCATCTGGAGTGACATGAGCTCCTCGCTCTGCAGATGTGCTATATCATTAGCATTGGCTGCTGCATTAGCCGGGGCCGAGTTTCGCTGTGGACTGGGCCCTCGTCGGTTTGACTCGTGTCTGCGCTTATCCTTCTTATAGTAGAGGGCTGCAAAGGCCAGAATGTTAAGGAACAGAAGTGATGCACCAACCGCAATAGTCACACTGAGTTCAGTGGAATAATCTCGCTTTGTCTCAATCACCACTGCTGTGTCATCACCCAAATCATTGCCTTTACGCTGGTCTGTGGTTTGTTTAGTGTTTGCAGGAGGTACTCCAGGATGGCGTGTGGTGGACGGCCATGTTTTGCCTAGCCTCTTTGTATAAGGAAAAGGGGTAGTATCCTGCGGTGGTATCTTAGTCGTGGTTGAAACATATGGAAATAGTTCATTGATGTTATGAAGATGAGGTACTAACTCCAACCAGAAGGCAACCTTAGTGGCACGGTAGTGGTCTCTCACCCTTGGCTTCAGCCCAATGTGTAGGTAGAGTTGGTCCTTGGGGTTGTATTTAGACCAGGCTACTTCCTCAAAACGGTTGGGCTTCGTATGGATGAATTTGGTGTCTTGTGGAACAGGCTGATTTGGATCTCTGAAAAAAGAAAGAAAAGATCAGTTTTAAATATTATAAACACTACAGAGTAAACGGTAAACAGGACATGATGCCGTAAATTACTGTCAACTTTATAACCAACCCTAAGCCAGGACAGTTGCATAACTGAAATGCTGTGTAGTTAAAAAGTCCTGATTGGTTTACATTTGCCAGCCACAAAAAGAGCACACCTTGTTACAAAGGTTTCAACAGGACAGCCTATTTACCAATCCCACACATTATTCAGTCTGGGAGTATAGAAGACAACTTAGACAGGCATAAAAGGTTTCTAAATAAGGAGATGAGATGGAAACCAGGCCAGTGTATCTCTCTTATTGCATTAGCACTGTCAGGATTTTCTGATAGAGCAATAGCTTTCCTCCTCCACAGATCATAATATGCTTGTTTAAAAATGACCCTGCCGTCTTTTGTCAACAGGCTTTTTACATAATTTTGCAAAAAACAAAACATTTTGTCAACAAAATGCTGTGGTTTTAAAAAGTTAGTATTGAATTAATAATATTGTGTTAGTGTACCGTATTGTGCACTGTGTGTAGGACAACATGGTACTATAAAACGCAGCACAAAAATTATTAATCCAAATTTGAGACATTCATCATTTTTAATCTATTTGACTGTTTATATATATTTTCAGAAGAATACATTTTACAGAATGTGGACCACCTCAGTTACATCTGTCTATCAAGGAGTCAAGAAATGTTACAAGTAAAAAGTTTTTTGATCCAGTAAATACCATCTGTATAAGTTGCTTTGGTAAATGGAAAAGACTGCTCTATCTATCTATCTATCTATCTATCTATCTATCTATCTATCTATCTATCTATCTATCTATCTATCTATCTATCTATCTATCTATCTATCTATCTATCTATCTATCTATCTATCCATCCATCCATCCATCCATCCATCCATCCATCCATCCATCCATCCATCCATCCATCCATCCATCCATCCATCCATCCATCCATCCATCCATCCATCTTTCTCTATTTATCTCTTTATATATATTAGTCGTGGGCCGTTATCGGCGTTAACACGCTATGTTAACGTGAGACTCTTATCGGGCGATAAAAAATTATTGCGTTAATCTCTTCTCAAAGTTAGGTTGGGAGCTGCGTCTATACTACACAGGCTATGATGACTTTCATCTTTGATCTTTTAGCGCAGATGTATACGTAACTGAATTACAAAGGTGGGGGCGAGAGCGAGCCTTCTAACCTGTGTCTATGCCTACTTTGAAATGTGCTAAAATGATGCACCTGTGATGCCGCCGGGATTGTTCATGTATACATGTGTGTATATATATATATATATATAAATATATGTATATGTATATGTGTGTATATATGTATATATGTATATGTATATATAATTAATATACACACAATTTAAGGGGTTTTGAAAATAGAAACGTAAGTTAAATGTCCTTTTATTAAAGTACGAGATTGTTTATTGACGATTTTAAAAATGACTAGATATATGACCTTGATTCTTCAAATTAATACAATAAGACTTATATTGGCACATAAATTCATATTTCAATTAATTTAAAACTCTCTTGAATGTTACCGTGTAATAAAAAAAGTTATACCAAATGCTCATTCTTCTGGTTTACTTTGCCTGTGTTTGTGCCAAGATCTCTTTTTAAATAGCAACATAATGAGTCCTAAATATAATCTAATAATGTAATTCAGTCATAAATTAGCAATAAAACTTTGTGATTACATGCTGTTATTCTTTACATTACATAAAGAAGGAGTTCGGAAAGATATAAGAAAAAAGGCTGGAGACAGGTGTGGAAGTGTGGGAAGAAGATGCATTGTCAAGGCGACAACAATCAAGAGTACAAAAAACAAATGAGAAAGGTTAAAATCACAATGAAAACAATTAAATATTGGAAAAGATAATGATACACCAGGTTTAATTATTAAATAACTGGTCAGTAGTTCACCTTGTTGTCCTTGTGGGTGAAATCAAAATTTACAAAATGTATTTTGTGTGTTCAATTTCTGTATGTTAAAGTTGTTGTGTGTTCAATTTCTGTATGTTAAAGTTTACTATTAATCTATTAATTCTACAAAAATGTAGTTTTCTTTATAATCTTGAATCAAAATCTGAGACAACTCCTTTCTAAAATGAAAAGTCTTCTGTGATGACACCAGTTTGACAGTTTGGGCATTAACGTAACATCCTTAAACACGTACATCAAACAACAGCAAATTTTCATTCATGTCAACAACTGACAGCCAGCTTGTGTTTAAATTTGCCTACTTTAAAACAACCAATCAAAAAATAACCCCACAGCATCTGTTTTGCTCTTTCAGTATTCTTTTTCGCTCGGAAGTGTGTTTTATTAAAGCAACGTACATGTATTATGCTGTGGCTAGGGCTGGGTATCGTTGAAAATCTTTCGATACCGATACAATTACTGATACCTTGAAACCGAAACAGTTTACTACACAACACTTTTTTCAATACCAATTTTTTTTTTTCAGGTGGTAGACCTTTTTAACAGGCGTATCTCCTGAGCCACAATGAAAGGTGCAAAAAAGTTCAAAGAAACAATATGTAAAAGACATAGAGCTGGTTGATATGGCAAAAAAATTTATATTCCATTCCCATAATGATGATTATGTCTGTCACTTGTTAATGTGGACAGCATCGAAAGTATCCCAACAATAATAGATGTAAAATTAATTAGGTTATTAATGTATAAACTAACAAATGAAAATGGGCTAACTAGACATGCATAACTGCAACAAAGAGGATATTAAACCAAGACTCTGAATGACAGCTACAGGTCAATCAATCTCATCTTGACTCAGTTGACTTGTTTGTTCAGTAAAGGACATTTTCTTTTAGTGTATTCAGCCAAAAAGGATGCTCCGTCACTGCTCATACCCGCACCATATTGGCACATCCCTCTTTAAAGCAAAGAGCTGCATTAGTATTACAGTTTTTCTCAGTCGCTTTGGTGCATTTCTCACATCACTATTAACATTTGCACAACATTTAGTTCAACCTACACAACATTTAGTCATTTGTGCACATCATAGTAGCAGTTTCTCATTCCTTCCAACAAATTGCAAATGCTTTTGGACATGCATCAATTGCTTTCATACAACTCTCTGCTGTTTTATAACATTATCATTTGCTTATGTCATGTCAGTCAAAATTAACTAAACTTGTGAATGCTGAATAGTCATTCCATATAAAACTAATAGTCCTCATTTCATTGCTTGAGTCATTACATACAAAAATGTTGAACTAGTTGTCAAAATCTGTCAAGCAAATTTTATAAAAAAAAATTAAATTTTTTTTTTCCTGAAAATGTCTCCTAAATTGAACAATTTCTCTCAGGTGAACCTCAGCTTTCACTGATGAGAAGGGGTGTGTGAAGCATTAGAGCTCAAGAGCTGAATCCCATAAACCCCCACTTCATAAGCATATATGAACCAAGCAGGACATAGTGTGTACCATTTCTACAATACTGTGACACAGAAATGGAAGGTCAGCCTCGTGGAAGAGGGGTGAGGGTGCGGGGAGGAAGGGGAAGGGGACAAAACAGGGGAAGAGGAAGAAGAGGCCAAGTACATAGGCGGATTCCCGATGAAATCAGGGCTACAATTGTGGATCATGTTGTCAATCACGGCCTCACAATGGCTGAGGCTGGTCGAAGGGTGCAGCCAAATGTTGGGAGAACCACTGTAAATTCAATTATTCAAACATTTCGTCGGGAGAACAGGTGTGTATAAATGGAACGTAATTCAGCACCAAACAATCTGCACTGCACTACTGTCATTGTGTCATACATGAAGCTTGCAGTGGGACAAGAACTTGTCACTTTTTACATTTTACATTTAGACTTACAGCTTTACTGCATCACAGATTTAGTGTATTGTAGTGTTACAGTAACGATTTGCCATATTTACTGTCATTTTACTCTGCACCACATAGGATTGCAAGACAACCTTGCCGAGGTGGAAGAGGGCCCCTTTTTACTCCGCAACAAGAGGAAGCCATTTGTGCAATGGTGATTGCAAACAATGCCATAAGGTTGAGAGAGATACAAAGTGCTGTTATAGAGGATGACAACATCTTTGGGAATATTGAATCCGTTTCAATCGCTACAATTGACAGAGTGCTCAGGAGAAATGAAATGCGCATGAAACAATTGTACAATGTGCCATTTGAACGGAACAGCGACAGAGTGAAGGAGATCCGTCACCAGTATGTACAGGTAAAACATGTTCTATGCATACTCTAATGTTCAGTGCTGTAAACTGTTTACTTTGTGTAGTGTCATGCACTACACTTACATGACAGCTCTGTGTATGTGTATTCACAGTGCATGCTGTACTATATGTTGTCCAAAATGCATTATGTTACACAGGAAAAGTTGTTATAGTTTTTCTCGCTCCCTCTTCTGTAATAAAGCGTGTACTGGAGCTGGAGGCCAGGGAACCGCTGCACACATTCATATACCTTGATGAGGCAGGTTTCAATCTGGCAAAAGGTAGAAGACGTGGAAGGAATCGCATTGGACAGAGAGCAACCATTGATGTCCCAGGCCAACGAGGAGGGAATATTACTATGTGTGCAGCCATCTCAGAAAACGGCGTCCTCACCCATATACCCCGTCTTGGTCCATACAACACACAGCATCTGCTGACTTTTTTAGACACTCTTTACAGGGACATAATCCCTGAGAATGAGAGGGGTCTAACTGGAGACCATCTGAATAAGCATGTTGTTGTTTGGGATAATGTGCGTTTTCACCACTCAGATGTTGTCAGACAGTGGTTTGCAGCACATGATAGGATGCTGGTGGAATATCTCCCTCCCTACTCACCATTCCTAAATCCAATAGAGGAATTTTTCTCTTCCTGGAGGTGGAAGGTATATGACCGGCATCCACATACCCAAATGGCCCTGCTAGTGGCCATGGATGCAGCATGTGATGACATCACAGCAGAGTCCTGCAGAGGGTGGATTCGCCACTCGAGGAGATACTTTCCTCGCTGCATTGCAAGAGATGATATTCGCTGTGATGTAGATGAAACTATGTGGCCAGACAGAGAGGAACGTCTGGATGTGCATGAATGATTTACAGTACTATGTATGTTGTATGTTCAGTTCCAATATGTACTGCAATATTGTTTACAGTTGTGCACAGCTCTACCCAAAGGGAGTTTAAGTTTGTTGTAAATAAGGGTGTATTTATTCTTTTGCACAATGCTGTGAACAAATTAGAATTGCAAAGAGCATATGCAGTAAAAATGTGAAACATACATATTCAGTGTCTTGTACTCAGATACCTCACTAAATACAGTAATGTCTAACTTTACTGTAGTTTTCAAATGGCTGTGCAAATAGTATATAGTGCTGTCTTGAGCATGTTCAGGAAGTGTCACCAAAATCTGACTTTTTTTTGCATTGAAAAACATTTACAGAGTAAACTGTCATAATGAAAACATGACAAAGCCATTTGACTATCTTGTTCATAAACAATGGTGTCAGGACTTTTCATCTTGATGACACTGACACTTTCATTGACGTGAATACTTGCTTTTGAGGAATGAGCTATCCATTTTGAGCAAGTGACACGCTTTTGCAGGTTATCAACTAGGTTTTGCAGTTTGTACTAATTGTTTTGAGAAATGCATTAACTGTTGTGCAAATGTAAATAGTGATGTGAGAAATGCACCAAAGCGACTGAGAAAAACTGTAGTATGTATTAATCTTGTTTGAGTAGAGAGATTTAATATTTATTTTATTTATTACACATTTAATGTATATAAATATGCATTCAGAAATGCAGGTGTATTTCATTTCTGTGATCAGAGAAGAATTACTCTAGATTCTTGTCTTATCACTTTTCATGTTGTGCATCAGCTTGCATTAATGGATCAAAAGCTTCATCTTATTTGACATGTTGTCTCTCTTGGCACCAATTATTTATCGCAAACATTACAAATACTATTTGGGCACGTCAAGCATGATGACTGGTTCACTGATTTTGACAAGATGGATCCCTTTGAAAATGAAAGGTATCGGAATTTGATTCCAAACGAAGAAATTTTTTCCGGCCAGTGCCAAAAATTTATCGAGCTCGATACCCTGCCCTAGAAGTGGCCAACTATCACTGCAGAGCAAACCGGGGTAAGGGTCCTTGGTCAGGGGCTCTTCAGTCATTGTCTGCTGGACCTGGGATTCGAACTTACAAGTCCTTCTACTTACAAGTCCAATTCTCTTACCACCAGACCACAACTGTTTCCCCTGTTTCTTGTTTGTTTTTTCCCAATCAGTCTTACAGTTGACTACAATGCTCCAGTTTCTGCTTCTTTATAATTGCCTTACACCTGACGTGCTAATTTAAAACAGAGACAGTAAAAAGAACTCAGTGGGAATGCTTTCCACTTTTTCTATTGTTTTTATGCCATTGCACATTTTTACAGATGTCATTTCTGTTTCTCATCTATTAATATGCCGGACCACAACCAAGTTGTTCAGGTGTGTACTGACACCTTGAGAATTTCTGTTATGTAAAGCACGCCCGGAGGTTCATTCCCCGTGTTTGTGTATCTGTATTTAAGTGCTCAGCGGCCGAGTAAATCGGGAACAGTGAAGCGGTTCCTGTTATCAGACAATCAGATTTGAGAACCAGAAAGAACTGTAGTAATTTATATACAGTTATGTGCTTTATAAATAAAGGCTCAATCACTAAAATTGACTTATAAGGTGTTTCTTCAATCAATGAAATTTAATTTCACACTTTCCTGTCATTTAATCTGAACTGCGGATTGCTTTGTCATGTAAATATTCACAGTCATTTTTTATTTCAATATTTTAAAAAATGAAATACTTTTTTAATACAAGATATTTTCTTTACCTTACGTGGAATGTTTTTTTGTAGAAAACAGTAAGTCACAAAAAGGACATTGGCTGGGTTTTCATTTTTATCTGGTTTATGATCATGCAATGGGACAAAGTTGGGTAAAGCATGTCTTTGTTTTGTATTATGAGTTTTAACATGCTGTACATTTTTGTATTGTGTTCATAGGACACACTTAAATGCAATCTTATTTGGTTATCCTTTCAATAGATACATTGAAATACATTTAAAATAGGTAGTAATTAAATACTTTACATACATTTACAACACTTCAGTAAAGTAGAGTAGTGTTCAACATATATCCTATTACATTCTCCTTGACAATATTATTCCTATAAACACAGGTAGAAGAACAAGTAAACAGACCTTGTTATTTGCACACATTCTCTTTATACACAAGACAACACTATATAGTTTCACAGGAGAGCACCTTAACATTACTGAAGGTAATGAAGAAACTATAATACAACATGTAAGGACTTTCTTTCAAAACTTAACCTTGTCCTAAAAAAAGGTAAAGACTCCAGGTTTTAAATTTAATTTCCTTTCCTTTTTTATAAATCTCATTTTGCACAGAGAAGCTCAAATCTATCTCCGATTCGTGCTGCCTGAGGTATTTTAAACATTCGATTTATTCACTTCATGTTAATAAACAGATTCTGTGTAGTGGTACTTTCTTTTTACACAAAATACTTTTTTCATGGTTAAACCGACCATATCCTTGAAAGGTTTAGGCAACGTTACGCTTCATTTCAGTCAGTGAGTCTATGTTTTAATGGCTGAAAACTATATTGATTTTACTTTCATTAACAAATTTGACTCTCCCAGCCAGAATTGGCAAAACGGTGTGATTTTATGGTGTAGAAATACATTTACTTAAAGATCCACTTAATGGTGTGTGTAGAATATGACTGGGAATAGTCATTTTTCCACATTCTCTTACACGCTGTTGCATCCTGATATTAAGAAATCTAATTGCTTTGTAAAGCCATTATTGTCATTGTTAAAGAAATACATCTCCACATATGCAGTAACAATAAAACAATTTTGATTGCACTGAAATGCAAAAGCATTTAAATCAGGAGGTTTTAGTTTGTCACATCATCCATTGTAACTTTGATGTGTGGCAGAACAAGTACATATTATTGCAGTTAGGTACTGATCTTATTTCTCCTTGAAAGCACATAGTGAAAGTGTTTTGCCTCCAGAGAAAGATAGACCTCCACCGATGTTTATCTTCAGCTTTTCGTCAAATCAAATAAGTGTAATAAAATATATGTGAACAATATATGACATATTAAATCCTCAAAGTCCACTTTTTTTTTAAATGCTGTATTTAACCTTGTTCCCCAAGATATGCTCACTTGAGCACTAGTGGATGTTCATTTTCTTAGAGATATTATCACCATTCATTGCTCTTCAGCTTGTAAACAATGTACAAATTCAAAAGAGTTACATACTTAGGAAACAGATCAAATATAAACAGCAAGGTTTTGGTCCTACCCAAAGCCGTTAGAGAAAAAGTTCTTAAACCCATTTCATTTAAACGAATGGAGTTGACATGATTCTCTCACGCTACAAAACGCTACAAAAAGGAATTTCGTGATGTTTTTAATAGAAACGACTAATGGTTCATGATGATATTTTAATGGAAAGCTGTAGAATATCTGTGATCTTTCTATGGGTTATTTTTTGTCAACAGGGTAGGTTGACATCCATCAGTGATCATTGAAAATTACCAATATACAATCGACAGTAGTTTTGAAGTACAGTAAAGCCTACAACCATTAACATGTTTATATTGCTTGACAGCTACAGTCACATTTTAAGCTGGGGGTGTTTTAACTAGATAAAAAACACTGTTAAAAATAATCATAAAAAAAAAGAAATTCATTTTTAGATCATCAAGTAAAATGGTCTAATAATCAATACCTACATTAATACATTCTATGAAATGCACTGTACCTGCACATAACACACAGGAAAGAGAAACATTGCATTTTTTCCCCTTTCAACTATACCTTCTGTGCACATTAGGCCTACTATATATTTCAACTTATTCACAAAGTAACTACTATAAGTGATTCTGAATACTTTCTTTTGATCAAGATAATACAACAGTAATTTATCAAATGGCACCAATGAGAACCAACTCATAAAATCATCAATTTCACTGGTTTGCCCCTGAAAAACGGTTGATAGCATACGCCATCACTGAGCACAATTTATATTCCCTCGATCGTGTGTTACGCATTCCCCATACATGATTTATTCGTCTCGTTTTTTTTAGAAAGACTCAGGAAGGCTGATATCACCAGTGGAGTGTTTACCAGAGACTGGAGTGACTCTCCTGCAAAGTGAGCATTCTCCAAGAGCTGCTGAAATTGCTTTCAGTTTTAAAGTACTCGCACAGAGTGAGAAACACTTAGCCAGAGGGTGGAGATGAGCTTGACGTGAGGGACTGATGAGCCTGCCAATCCATCTCCTGACACACAGGTATCAGCTGGAGTGGAGACCTTGTTCTGCCTTAAACAGTCCATGGGGTGTGAATAGAGTCCTAAATGTATGACAGTTACTTAGATCTAAAAGTAGTGTTGTTTTTTTCCACAGGCTATACGCAAAGTATAGCCCTCTCTAGGGAGGTGTCAGGAAGGGCTATGCAACCATGAAATAGATGGTCTGAGCGACAATGTTTTGTCTTTAAATGCTGGTATGTAAGAAGAACAATGAAGGTCATTTTGTTGTATTGTTTTAATGTTTGCTCCGGACAGCTATTTACATTATAGAAAGCCTAAGAACTATCTCTTGGAATAGTGGAAGGCAGCTATTTCTGAAACTGCTGGCAAAAATCACAATTACAATACATACTTTCACAATTTGGACTGGACTTTAACTTTGCTTTTTTAGACTTAAATTGTGGTAAAATGGATTGCTGTTAAACAATAATTGTCTAATAATCCTCTTCTGGTGGTTTTACAATCCACATAGCTGATATAAAATTCACTGTAACCCTTCGAAGGTTTTTTTGATTTTATAATATGGTTATTCCACATGCATGGCAAGATTTTATAAGATGAACAATATATTAAAAAGATGATATATTTATAACGTATGTGGCAAAAATGGTGACTTTACAATACGGTAGGAAGATTGATAGCAGCGACAAAAAGCAAGCTAGCTTTAAAAGATATAGTCATACAGTTTTAACTTGTATAGGTGAAACATATCATAAAAACTTAAATTTATCCTACCCTGTTTTTGCGAAGTTTGTCCAGTAAGTCATTACCACCGCTGACAGCATGACATCATTCTTGGAGAAGTTGCAGTTAAAGAGATCCGTGGGACCAATCATAGGAATTCCAAACACATATGGTACCTCATCTCCGTGTGCCGAATCTGCCCAGCTAGGTTTCATTTCACTTTGACAATGATGGTAGAAAGCATAAAAGTATGTTGGAGATCCGTATTGAGCATGCAGGTCCGCTGTAGCCACCGCTGGGGCGACCCACTGGTGATCTGTAAAGAGTGCGACTAAAGTTTTGCGTCTGGTCTCGGGGTTCTCCTTGTCTGCCCAATCGGTATACATGAACTTGATTGTCTCTCGAAGTGTGTCTTTGCCCTCGGGAAAACCGTAGAGATGGTCCACAAAATCAGACACTGCAAAGTCAAAGTCATTTGCAGAGACACCGTCCTCGCTGTCCACGATGCCATCTACAAATTTGAACCCCTCTCCCTGGTTGACACCTAGCATTATGTCATAGTTGAGGAACTCTCCCTGCTCCATCAGAATTTGTGGATCATCTGGGATGACGTCACCATCAATAACTGGTCCAAAAGCAATGTGGTACTTGGCCTGTGTGATGTACTGCTCTATCAGCTCCTTGTAGTTTTTGTTCTGTAGACATTCTACCAGATCTATTGTGTCTAGCATATTGCATCCCACCTTCTCAGCCAGTATGCGTGTGTATTTACCTGGCTGATAGTTGACAGCCCAGCTTGACAAAGCAGTCCCACTTTGGATGATGGCTTTCTGAAACAAATCTGACAATAAAAATAGAAAGAGACAAATGGTGATTATATTGAGTGACTCATCAATGTAAGAACTGAAAAAGGTAGGAGAAAGGTATTCAAATTACAAATAAAAAATAGTCACACATTAAAGTGTCATTTGGTGGAGGTACATTGCCATAAAAGCCCATGAATCACTCAACATGAAAATCAAAGAATCTATGGTAAAAGAAAGCTATATGCAGTGATGCATAAGGCATAATATAAGACTTGTCTGTTTGAGTTTCTATTTGTCTCCATATTGTTATTTGAAGAAATATAACAATAATATTTGATGCCAAGTCACATGCATGCTGTACCTTTGTCAGCTCAGCCGGATGTGGCCGTAACACGATGACACAGACTGTGTCCTAGAAATTGGCAATACCTTGGGGCACACATCTCGCTAGACTGAATCAAGGCCTCTCATGCACTGACAGGGAGTGAAAAATAGCCTTTACTCACATCTGTATAATTATTGTATATATACATATATAACCTGTATTTACTGCTTATTGCACTTCTGGTTAGATGCTAACTGCATTTCGTTGCCTTGTATCCTACATGTGCAATGACAATAAAGTTGAATCTAATCTAATCTAATCTAATCTCTTTTTATAAAAATAGGGGTAAAAATAGAAAACAAACAGTGCACTAATTTTAAGATGTTCTATGCAAACTGGTTTGCCCGTAATCTTAACCTGTGTATGTAGGATCTGAAAAATGTCACTAAAAATGTTCAAGTATAATGTATATATATATATATATATATATACAAAAAGCACTTCCATTGGTCAGAATTTTATTGGAGAGTTATATGTGTGATATTTATTATATTTATTATATACACAGAAATGGTCCGTATTTTTCTAAATGCAATTCAAATAAAAGTGCTTTCAATAGTGTGCAGGCCTATCTGTAGAAAAAGCTCAGAAGGGGCTCCCAAAAAAATTATATTTCTCTTTTTGCACTTTACATTATGTAATTTAAAAACAATTCATATATCACAGCCGACCTTCTAAACAGGCACACCAGGAATAAGCAGCACATCTTGTTCATGTTATTTTGATCAAATTTGGCATTTCCTTATTTGGGGCTGTGTTCCAATGGAGTATTTGTAGCCAGAGGTCATTTGATCCATTACTAGATTTCGTCTGCTATCTAGCCAGGGTGGACATTGAATGGTAAAATCTATGTTTATGGTGGGACAATGTAGTTCCAGATGAATGCCTTGTAGGGTTTGTTACTGCACATAAAAATTAGATGCAGCGTGTCACAAAGAAATTCAAGTTCTTGTGGGTAATAAAACACATCAGTAAATCAGAGGAGAGTACATGGTTTTACTATAAACATTAAAAGCCATTTTTGGTTATATAAATATAGCAGCAGTGTCTTAATTCGTAATGTTATAATGTAGATTGTAGATCTACAGATTTTCTATTGAATTAAAGTCTGGAGACTTGCTATGCCACTTCAGGACCTAAATATTCTTCCTCATGAGCCACTCCTTTGTTGCCTTAGCAATGTGTTCTGGGTCATTGTCATGCTGGACAACCCATCCTTTCTATCTTGAATGCCATTTCTGTGGAATGGAGGTTCTCACCCAAGATTTGATAGTACATGGCTTAGATTCCATGGCGTAAAGACACACCCAAAGCAGAGTGTTCCCACTCGCATGTTTGAAATATAGGATGGTTCTTTGGGGTCATTTGCCGAATTTCCGAGTTAATTCCAAAGAGCTCAATTTGTTCACATCTGACCACAAAACTTTCACCCAGTCCTCCTCTGAATCATTCAAATGTTCAGTGGCAAGCTTCAGACGGGCCTGTACATGTGCTTTCTTAAGCAGAGGGACCTTGTGGGCACTGTAGGATTTCAGTCCTTGAGGGCATAGTGTGTTACCGGTTGTTTTCTTGGTGACTGTGGTCCCAGCGGCCTTGTTTTGTGTTTCTTCTATTTGTGAATAATTTCACCAACTGTATTCACATTCTTACCAAGCTGCTTGGCCATAGTCTTGTAGCCCATTCCAGCCTTGTGTAGGTCTACAATCTTGTTTCTAACATCATTGGAGAGCTCTTTGGTCTTGCCCATGGTGGAGAGTTTGGAATCTGATAGTATGATTGCATTTGTGGACAGGTGTATTTTATTCAGGTAACAAACTGTGATTTACAGAACTCCCTTAAAAGACTAAACTCAGCTTGTTGTATGAGTCATCTGTATAAAAGATTTTAAGTAGCAAGAAATCCTGCTGATTAATAATGGATCAAATACTTATTTCACTCATTAAAATACAAATCAGTTCATAACTTTTTTGACATGCATTTTTATTTTTGTTATTTTTTTGTTATTCTTTCTCTCACTGTAAAAAAAACTTATAATTAGAATTATAGATTGATTTTATCGTCAGTGAGCAAACATACAAATTTGGCAGGGGATAAAATACTTTTTATCCTTTATATTAATTCTTCATATTGTATGTTTCATTGATGCTGTAAAACATTGAGTAGAATAATTCTGCCCTTAAATATGAAAATAAGCATGATATTGGCAACTCATCCTGGTATTTGTGCATTTGAAAAATTGTGAATCTTTTAATAATGTTTTTACCTTCTGAATAGTGTGACAGAGTCAGCAGGCTTACACAGGAGGCCCCTGCTCCTGATCCAAATATAGTCACCCTCTTCGGGTCGCCTTTGAAAGCTTGAATGTTCTCTTTGATCCACCGGAGTGCTTGGATCTGATCCAACAGCCCATAATTCCCTTTGGCTGCCTGATCACCTGTGCTCAGGAACCCTAGTGACACAACAAACATAGACAAAGTTTAGAAGAAATGCGTTTGATTTGCATAGAAAGATATTAGAAGATTATTTATTTTGTTTAACTCTAATGCTTTTTATCTGTTTTTTTAACAGACAAATATTTTTAATACCAAAAAGAAAACATGAAAAACAAAGAGAAAGCAACACATGACGCACTTATGTTGATTACCTCTAATCATTGCACATTCAATTTTTGTTTTTTGTCTTTTACTTGACAACTTCCACTTTTACACACACAAAAACGTCACTGCAATGAAAAAGAATGAATACACAACTGTGAGAAGAGACTCTTAATGGCATTTGAACGTTACTTCATGTTAAGGTCACTAATGGCTGCCCTCCTAATCCTCTCATTATTTACCTCTGCTCCCAATCTGTCCTTTCACTAAAGTCATCATTGAGAAGAAAGAGTCATAAAGACCCCACTTCAGGTGTGATAGACATGCTGAGACCAGTATAGAGGGTAGTTCAAGGTTGCATTTCCAAACTATAATAGGGTTATTCAACCATCTTTAGAAAAAGCTGAGGTCACACTTCCATGTTAATTGATGCAATATAGCAACTCATTTAGAGCAGAACATGTAAAACACGCATGGTGGCTGTATTTCTATTGGGTTAAGGGTGATTCACTTAAATGACGTGACAATGATGGATTGACTGTAACTTTTCTTGATGTGATTTGAAAAAGAGCAAGATTCTAATCAAAATTAACATTTGAATTGCTGGCAGAAGGGAGTCCATTCCTACTAAAGTGTGATTTAACTGAAGGCTTTAGTTGAGAAAAGCACTTTGTATTGGAGTGACACTACATCAACAATGACAACATACAGCAACAATTTTCTTCAAGAGCTTGGAATTAAACACCATATCTCTGACAAGATCATGGTATTTGTGCCAATGTTCTAAAACATGCTTGTTATTGTGCACAAAGTCACAAACTGGTTGAAAAAGTGGCACAATGTCTAAAACCCATTAGCTAGACCCGGAAAAGCCTCAAGGGTGTCAAGCCTGTTCCCCTGCCCAGACTTGAATCTCCCATTCTGACCACTGACAAAAACACTCTCCTGGTACACCCGCATGAGAGCTAGATCCAGATCAAACAGCTCTTGTCAAATAGGATGAAAGGCAGTAAAAGTAGGGCTAGCCAATCTAGCTTTCAATTTGGTCATGCCTACAAACTATGGGCTTGCTTTGTGTAGGTGATTACACAAAAAAAAACACTGAACATCAATATTATCTATATACAATACCCAAATGCTGAGGTTGTGTTGAGAATATCACATTGACACGTCACATCTCGTGATCTCATCAGATGCGAAAAAGACTTTTGAACTATGGCTGTGAATTCTTTTGTTGGATTGACAGTCCAATAATCAACACCAGCAGGCTTATGAATGCACTTTTCATTGACATGGAATATTGCTAGCAGTCTGTGATGAGACACCTGTTGCAAACTACACCTTGTCAACAATTGTATCAATCTTTTTGTGAACATTCCACCAATTCAGTCACAGTGTGCGCTTCAAGGCCATCTCTAGACCAAAGGCTGTCTAAAGACTTCCTTCTGGACCTGCCACAGGGTAGTCAACATTCAAATAAAACTTTGAGGAAACATTTCCACTTTCAGAATAGTGGTCTAAAAAAAACATTTATTGAAATTGAGTTGCAATAATAAGGCATATGCAAAGATAAAAACATAAACACAACTACTGTTCCATCCCCATTTATTGTCCACGTCAATACTTACTGTTTTTATTTTTTAGGTGACTTGGCCTTTTTAGTTACAGTTGGAAATAAACAGGAAGTATAGATCTAATTATATTCAAACAGAAGAAAATTTTTATTATTCCAATGGTTCTTGGTGAAACCTATCAAAATATAATGCTACCTTTGCAAAGATTCCATCAAAACAAGCTGTGGCAACCTGTAAACATTTCATCATAAGAAGCATATAATAATAAGTATTGAGTTAGATGAAGAACAAATTTATTGATTCACTTCAGAAGGCTTTATTTACCCCATGGTTCCATTTGGAATTTTTTTTAATGGATTTCCTTTTTTTAGCTTCCTAATCTTATTTGTGCATGTACTCTTTATTAAAAAATTTGAAAGAACCATTAAAAATTGTATAATAATCTGTCTAACAAAAGGAAATTCATAAACACCCTTTAGCCTTGTGTAGAATTTGTTTTTGGAGGTTTAATTGAACGATCCCATTAACTTTACATATTTTTCTGAAATGAAGTGCAAAAGAAATATAAAAAGAAAAAATACTTTACCCTTTTAATCCTCTCACCTGTATTTAGAAAAATTGAAATATCATTGTTTTTTACAGCTTCGAATGATTATCTATGTGAAAACCACAATAAAAGGCTACTAACAATTGAAGGACAGGCAACATTTATATTATTATTTAATATTCTGTTGTTTTTAGACTCTACTCTCTTAAATGTCTTTATTGAACTTCACCTTTTCAAAAGCTCAATTCTCTGATTGGGTTAGTCACATCTGTAGAGCACTTAAACTGTGTTTCGATCATTTACATTTACATTTACATTCAGGCATTTAGCAGACGCTTTTATCCAAAGCGACTTACAATAGTCAAGGAGACAATGAAGCGGTAAATAGCCGATACAACAATAGGTGAACAAGTGCTACAACAATGTTACCAAGTTACACAGAGAAGTTACAAAAGTTTTTTTTTTTTGTTTTTGATAGAGTGAGTAGGTTAGAAACGAAGGCACTCCTAGTGAGTTAGGTGTAGCCGGAAAAGATGAGTTTTTAGGTGTTTTTTTAAGATAGAGACTGAGTCTGACAAGCGTGAAGCCAGAGGCAGATTGTTCCACCATCGAGGAACTGAAGCAGAGAACGTACGAGAGAGAGATTTCTTACCCTTTTGAGCTGGTACCACAAGTCTCGGCTCATTTGCGGAGCGCAGAGATCTTGAGGGCCTATACCTTTGCATTAGTGAGTTAAGGTAAGTGGGTGCTGAACCGGTGGTGGTCTTGTAGACAATGAGAAGACATTTAAATTCAATGCAAGCTGCTACAGGAAGCCAATGTAGTTTAATGAAGAGAGGTGTTACATGGGTCCTTTTTGGTTCCTTGAACACCACTCTTGCCGCTGCAATCTGAATCATCTGCAGAGGTTTAGTTGTGCATATCGGGAGTCGAGGGATCATAAAGCTACCTATGCTAATGATTCTGTGACAAGTTACTTAAGGCCATGAGTGTTTAAAATCACTGAGCTATCTGCTGGACAATGAGATTCTCTTTGGCTACAGAAATTATTATTATTATATATATTTCCTGACTGAAATGTTTGTTTTAAATAACTCATTTAATTTAATAATCTTATAAGATCTGGTAGAGTATTTTATTTTTTTGATCTGATAGATATGATGGAGTATTTCATCTTGTTGAAAAAAGCTCACCATGCTTTATCATTCAGCCAAAACCCCTTTACTGATTCAATTTGGGAATAGTGTTTATTTCATATTGTTCCTTCAAATTTCTCTACAATTCTATAAAGCTTAATTTTAAATTTTCATCTTTACTCAGTGAAGTATTACACTAATACTTGGTCACATGTTCCGAATAGTTTTCTGGTATGTTGTAAGTCCCTTGCTAATCCTTTGATGTATTAAATGGCGAAGCCGATGAGAGCCATGCACCAAAATGTAGGTCATTGCTCAAACAACCGACTCCAACAACTATGAAGAGATCATAAGGCTGAGCAACAATGACAAAAACATCTAGCCGGCCTTACAGCCAATTACTGTTGCTAAAACACTTCCAAATGTCTCCCTAACACACCTCAGCAGGATGTTTGAAAAGAAAAGGTGATCACGCTGTTCTCGACACCATGGTGTGAGTGGCACAATTATGCACCAGCAAAAATCCCTGAAGAGCTTTAGATTGACAGTTATGACTTCTTGAAGCAGTGGAGTAAACAGAAAACCTGCAAAGATGACAGTGTTTTTTGACAAGACATTTTCTAAAGAAAATATGGGTGAGGTTGTCTCTTTGCGGGATGAAAGCAGATCCACACAAAAATATGTCTCAAAAATAAAAAATACTTTAGCTGTAGGCATGTTTGAGTAATTTATAAATTGTGCTTGCAGACAAAAAACAAACATCTTTTTCTAGACGTTCTAGGCTCGTCAGTCTGCAGCTTCCTATCTTTGGAATTTAAGAACTGGCATTAAAAACTGCATATTAAAGACAGGTTTAACTGAAGAGGTATAAGTTATGCATATCTAGTTAGTACTAATATGTTAGAGTCAATTATCAAGTTTCATTGGCTTGATGATGGAGACAGATGTAAATAAGGGAAAGCAAATCACATAAATACTTGACAGGTGGATCTATCCATCCACCATTCCATCCATCAATCCATCCATCCATCCATCCATCCATCCATCCATCCATCCATCCATCCATATATTCATACATACATACATTAATACATCTTTAAATAAATTACATATTTCAATCAACATGCTTCATTACAAACTAGGCATTGTTTTGTGTCCTTTCGATTTAAATGGCTTTGGGAACTGAAGCATGAACTCAAATAGCCTTTTAGCTCAATTCTGAGCAGGTACAAAACAAACAGTTGACAATTCTATTTCCTTTGTGACTTGTAAATTACCCGGTATGTCTAGACTGCACATCAAGAAGAAATAACAACTTGGTCCATAAACACAGTTTAGAATAAATATCATTGCAAAATATCATGACATTGAAATAGTGGTGCTCCAAATTGACGGGAACATTTCCATTTTTGTTACTGATACAAATAAATATACCAGATTCAAGAGCTTAGCTGTGAATGGTGAAATATTGTAATATTGAATTCATTTCCTTCATTTTGGAACTGCTTAATTTTGTCACAATCCTTGAAACATGTTGAAAGTGCCAAATACAGTCATTTACTAATGTTTTTATTCAAAATATGCAAATGGAAAGAGGACGTAGAAACTGAAGACCAAAAGTAAACATTCTGACAGGCTGACGGTAATAGCACATAATTGAGCTTACTGTCAGAAAGATCCCTAATGAAACGTTAATTTTCAAAAGAAGCGACAGAAGGGGAACATTCTAGATTAGCTCAACCAGGTCAGGTCACATGCAAGCAAAATCCCTGGAAATGTGACACTTTTTGTCACATTTTGCCTCAAAATGATGTCAGCAAAGCTAATGATGCATGTGTATGGCATGTCCGAGATGCAGTTGCTAGTTCAAATGACCACCATCAGAAATGGGAAATTAACCCCAGACAATCGACTCCTATCATTACATCCACACTAGACCCCATTATACTTAAAATTGTGTTTCTCTGCAAATATATAGTCTGTGTGCAAATTTATTTGGGATAGTTACTGACCAAAATAAATCTTGGTCTGTGGAGAATGAGTGGAGACAGATTAGTGGCTAAAGCTTTGGGCCAGCAGCCATAAGAAAACTTGTACCCTTTACATTGTGAATTTAAATAGAGATATAACAGTAAGTTGCTCCAAGGGGAATGTTCCTATTTTAAGTGCTGAAATACACTGCCAAACTAAAATGTTGTATTGGTATAAAATACAACATTTAATGTTTGGAGACTGGTGTAATATGCTTATGCACGCTGCGATACAGTTTGTTTAACTGAAACAAAAAACTCAGTTTCTTACGATGTCTCACTTCTTACAAAGCCCTTGTAAGTTTTGGGAGTATTTAATTGGGGAGATTTGCTGTAATTTGGGCCTTATAGGTTGATCGTAATAAAGAATACATATTTAAAACTGAATAGCTGGCATATAGCTACGGTATATGGAACATCATTTCAAATTGTTGAATGTCAATAAACTTGCTTTCTTTGCAGTATTTGAGGTCCAACTAAAATACACTGTGTCTCTTATGTTATTTTGATCTGTTCCTTAAGTTTTTATTTTTCGCAAATAAATGCAAATAGAAACATTTCTTACTTGAAATTTTGTAGAAATATTGTTTAAAGGTCCACAAAATTAAAGAAGATTATGATTATTTGGCCTAATCAAATTGTTTTATGACTGATTGTAAGATATACTTTGCTATAAAGATAACAACAAATCAATTCACATAGTGAATTTCAATTTTAGTTTCTCAACACCTACATCATGACCCTTTTTCTTTTTCTACTTTTATTATGATAGATGATGGTTATATAAGAGATAACACAACACTTATATAAAGGCAATTTGCTAAGTCTGAGATCTAGGTTTCTAATTTACAAACATGAAAGTTTCCCTTTTTAACATGTAGGTTCTTTTTCAGATTGAGTGTACATAAATAAACCAACATGTTTATGTGTCAAACAACCGAGGCAATGAACACTTGGCTTTTGCACAAATCCTTTCTCCATCTCTTAATGCTGTATTTGACATTGCAGCCTATTTCCTTTCTTTGTGATTTGAAGTAATAACAAGTCATACCTCTTTGTTTTATTTATATCTGCAGGAGTATTGCTTTTGGCATAGACACTGGAGAATGATCAAGAAAAGATAATGTATTACATTTAAAAGATTTTATGTGTGAGGCTGGCTCACAAGTTGTTCCTTCCAGCTGAATTAAAAGTTAATCTTCTAAAATCGTAACTGTAATCATCAAGTTAGAAATAACTAAAACCTGTCAGTTCTGCCAAGGGTAAGATCAAATGAATAGTTTTAACACCCACAGATGATATCAGTGGGTTATACTTAATAACACTTATTATTTCCATAACTGACACCTAGCCAGAACTGAAACCGCAATCCATTCCAGAAAGCAAAGAAAATAAGAAGCAGGCATTAGAAATGAGAAAATGGAACCATAAGCACTTGTTAAACGTAGGCGAGTTTATTTAACATAGCTTTGAGTGAACTGTCAAATCACATACGTAGTAAAAGCTGAGGGTATTAGTGCTGAAGATATAAAGTGACAGCTGAGTTATGTTCACGCTCCAAATGCTAATATAAAAACAAGCTTTCAACTAAGTCTCACCCAAATCCATTTCAACTTTTGAAATTCCCTTTATTTTACCATCCAATCACAGAGATTATGCAAACTGCAATGTGGCACAATGTTTAAATGCTTTTCTTAGATCTACCTAACTGATTCAGAGTAAACAACCACATTCAATCTGTCACTTTGGACTTAATGGAGAACTGTGCCGACAGCCTGAGGTTGTATTCTGATGATTTGCTCATACATTTTCAGACTTCATGATTCAGATAGCTCATGACTAGAACTCTGAAATGGGAAATTTAAATACTTTTTGGAAGACACAATATCTGAACTTACGGTTCCGGTGCCTTGTTTCATAAAGAATTATGGTTCTTATGGTAATAACCTAGCCATAATTGTTCCAGGGACATTCTTTTTTTATTATTAAAATATTAATGTTTTGAGAATCTCATCTTCTGCGGATCACTTACCCCGGCACTGGGACTAGAAATATCTAGACAGAACAATACAGATCGGTAGCCAGCCTACAGCCTCACAGCTGTAACCTCAACACCTACAGCAAACATCATCATGGTTACATGATGAAGATTTATGTCTTAACAACATTTAAGTGCAATCGCAAATGTTCTGAATTAGCACTGCAATAACAATCTTTCTTTTGACCGACGTGTCAGTTGAAGTATACAAATCAGGATGAATTAGTTCTCCAGCACACCTATAGTAAACAGAGAACCACAGTGAATTAAATGAGCATGTGTAATCAGGGAGTCTATTTGATGTAGTGAAGGCACCATCTGCCCTTGATTCTACAGGAACTGTGCCGTTCAAAAAGCATCTTGTGCTTCTCTACCACTAGTCTGCTTTAGTCAGTTTACTTTTGTCAGTCCACCTGCTTTTAGAAAGCCTAAAAAAATATTAAATGACAAGCAAAGAACCATGAATAAAGGCCTGCTTTGATGGATAACTAGCCTACTGTACTGAAGTTACCCAAAGCTTATTATGTTTGAACTATTATGTGACTCTTTTCCAAGTTCCTGAAAAGTTTGTTAAAATGGTATATTAAATTGTCATTTATTTTTTGTAGAGTTATATATAGTTATAATTTTGACGGATTATGCTGAGGGCGATCTATTGTAATCTGTAACTGAGGATGATTGTCTTTATTAATTATCACTTATGTTGTATTGTCTCCTCTTTGTCATCGCTGCGTACAGTTGTAAATAGTTGTGATATTGTTATTAAGGTGAATAAAGAGGAAGTAATGCAGTGTTTGTGAGCACTACAGAACACAGAGGGGTGCAGCTGTACCCCTGGTGCAGAAGGAGCGTGTGCTGCAGGATCTCACATTCACAGAATCCTACAAACTTCGGATCACTTCCTTTCCTGACTACAGAACACTGAGTCTGAATAGTTATGTATTTAAATATGGTTTGGTTTTAGTTCCCTCAGCTGTCAGTGCAAAAAAACACATGAAATTGTTGAAGAGTTTTTTTTCATTTGTCAAATAAACAAAGGAATAATATAGCCTATATGCTCGTTGTGCAAGTGCATGATTAAAAAATGAATGAAAAAAGCGATTAGAAAATATGCAATTAAATGACGGGCAATAATAGGTTATGACGGACAAAACATCATAATATGACGTCAAAATGTCGGTCAGTGAAAAAGTCTAATGCGACCTCTGCTTTACTGTTATATCAACATCTCTGCAGATACCCTGACACTGTCAGATCTAATAATTTATGTCATTGGAAGCAAGAATGTGTCTCTGATATAAATCAGTATTTTATCAAATTCATTATTAACAATTGATTAATCATTTTCATGATGAATAATTTTTAAGAACAAAGTTTATTTCAGAATTGCACTTTCCTATAGAGGGTTGCATTATGGATAATTAAGCATAAAGTAAGTATTTTTATAGAGTTCTGTGCACAGTCAGGTAGAATTCATTACAAAGGAGAGGAAAAGTACAGACAGCAGGGACACTTAAGCGACCTTCTGCACATTGCAACACTTTGGTTTAACTTTGCTCAACTGAGCAAAAACCTCAACTTTCTTTTGGTTTAAAATGTAATGGAAGGAAGATTGGGATTTGCTGGTGGATAGGGGATTGTCTCCACCTCTGGCCTTTTCATTTATTTAGAATTATTTTGATCCCCAGCAGGAACGAATTGCATCACCTTTGCCACTGTTGTGACTATTGCTATAACCAATAAACCAAGATTTGGGACTTGGTGCAAATTACTCTTCTGACACACTCAATTCAGTTCATAGAAAGCTTTCATAAAAAGATTGATTGAAATTCTTTCATCCTTTATTTTCTCTTTACCTTCAAGCTGTCTTCTAAACAAAAATTTTTTTAAAATAATGTTGGTGATTGAAGAGTGGCAGTACCCATTGACTTGGATGTTCAGCAGCTGTTCAGTTACTGATATACTTCAAAATATCTTCTTTGGTATTACATAGATCAAATAGGTTTGTATAATATTTATAGTGATAACATTTTTTTTTAAAAACTACACCCACTCTGGTGGAGTGGTATTATATATAGAATATCTGGTGTAAAAAATCCTCCAACCCCTCTAGTCCTGCTGAACCATGAAGACTGCAATTGGTTACACATCTTTGGAGCAAGGCTATGCATCGCATGATCCAAAAGCGTATGTTCGTTTAATTCTGCCGAGGTAATTAGAATCTATTTGACACCCCTAAGAGAAGTACTGCAAGGCTTACAGTATCCTGAAAGTAAAAATAGCTCTAAGCTGAGGGAACGTAGGGTGCATAACTCTTGATAAGTTGCAAGTTCAGGAAGTATATGTTTGTGTGTGTGTGTGTGTGTGTGTGTGTGTGTGTGTGTGTGTGTGTGTGTGTGTGTGTGTGTGTGTGTGTGTGTGTGTGTGTGTGTGCGTGGGTGCGTGCGTGCGTGCGTGTGTGTACACGCTGAATTAAGAGTCAGTTAAGACCTCAGTCTGCACACAGTTGGACCAATTTGTGCTGTGAATTTAATTGCATTCATAAATTTATTAATTAATTTCCATCGATGGTTATGAAATTAGCCACGGAAAAATGTTGAATCTTTAGCTCTCGCGGGTAGGTGTTTTATCTTTAGCCCCTGTGGCACAAATAAGTAAGTCTTTAATATATGACTTTATTACACTAAGTCCTGGCAGCATTGTGTTGAAAAGTGGATAAGCTTCAGGGCCAGAATGTTGTAAAGGACAAAATATTCCCATCTATCAGCAAAAAAACTCACCAGTAATTGATGGAGTCCTCTTTCTGCTCTACTTGCTGCCATTCTGCAGTTGTCAAGTGGACATATTTTGATGGATTATGTCTTTTTCTAGACCATGATATATTCTCACTATGCTCTCCTTTTTTTGCCTCTGTTTTGTGCTTTATTTTCACACTTTTTTGTTTCCCAGGGCATCTATGAGCTTTTGCATCTGTGTCTGTATGAATTTCTATTGCTCATCTATAAAGCATGAATGACTCCCAGAAACTTCATAACGCAGTAATGTCTCCTGGACCTAAGCTGTAGATTATATTTACATTTATGTGTTTGGCAGATGCTGTTTTCACATATAGTGCATTCCAGGTATATATATATATATATATATATATATATATATATATATATATATTACCCTGTTCAGCTACAGGAAACCCAATAGTTGCATTTAGGGCTATGAGTAACTGTGGGCTGGAAAAACTTGTGTTTAGGTGTGAGTTTTGAAACATACAGAAAAGGGACATGATTCTCTTTTGGAGACTTGACTCAAAGAAAACCAACATTGGTGATGAACTTATGAATAATTGTATTGTTTATTAATCGTGGATTTTTAACTTCACAGATTGTTCACGGGTCTAAACAGACATAAAAGAAATGTAATACAAGAAAAGAAATGTTGGGTCCCTTCGAAATAAAGTCTATCATACGGAATTCATGCCACTCTTTGGTTATGTTCACAATGCCTTTAGGCAACTATTTTGTTCCAATCGAGACCATAATCCTAAAATTACAAGAAAAGTCATAATTGAACACCATTTCCTACCAAAAAAACATTAACTGTAGCATAACTTTTCTTTTTTAAGCTTAAATTGCACAATTATAACTTCAGCTTCACGTTGGCAACACCATATGAGCCTCTGTGTTCATCATTTTAAGAACTGAATATATTTTTAGATTTGAATTTGAAATTACTATTGTACCTACATGTTGAAAGGTTTAAAAAATAAAGGGCAGCTTATTTTTTGAATTTTTGAACTGAATGCAATGCAGGTTTTTGAGCTACTCTGTATATATCGACACTTTTGAACACAGTGTACAGTTGAGTGCATCAGAGACTGACACCACTCTTTCTGAATCCAAACTGCGTACATGGTCCCATGATACATAAGGCATTCATTTGAATAAAAACCTTTGGTGCCGGTTTATGCCCCAAAGAGATCAATCTGTGAGACATGTGTTTACAGTTATTCTTAGCTCTAAATATGCTTCACATATTTTCCACATAACTTTTTTGCTCACTTATTGTATTTTGCTGGACAGCATGCATAGAGAAGTGTCCTTAGCCTTCCCTCTGTGTCTGTCTCATACTTTACATTAAGACAGGTGTCCAGTCTACTCAGTTTCACTGGACAAGGATCAATAGTGAGTGGGAGTCTGATGAAGGGCCCTTTGGGTGATGGGGTCTAGACACTCTCTGATCATGAAGGTCTTTCCAGGTCTGATGTATGGTTCAGCTGTCACAAGAATCAAGGCTGTGGAAAGTATTCAGAATGACAGGTCACTCAGGTGAAGGACACACAAGTGTGTGGGTGTCTTTCCACAGGGATGGCTTATCACTGGACAGTGACAGCTCATCTGAAGACCAGACATGTGACATTGATGGATAAGAATGGGGGAGGTAGTTTATGCTTGGACAGTGTTAAATGTATTGCTGAAAGGTTGTACATTTATTGGTTGGGACATTTAAAAGAGATCTAAAATTTTTGGTAAACATTTTTAGTCGATGTACAGTTAAGGTCTTGCATAAAGAACAGGAGTAATAGGATCTTTCTAGTGTGAGTTTTAAAATGTGAAGCGCTTTAAAAACACGCAACAGCAAAACATTAACCAATTTACCTTAGCCTTTCTATCACCATGTACAGTATGTTTATTGCTTTTTTTTCAATGTGGAATACCACAGACATATGGACTTTAGATAAAGGTTTAACATTATAATCCTTCAAATGCGATAAAAAAGTTGACTTTTAATAGCTTCTAAAGCAAACTTTCACAAATCTCTTTCTGTTCCTCATTTGATATAATTGTTTCATGAAAAGAAAAAGTAAAGAAATTAAAGGATTATCATTTGTGAGTCATTAAAATTCTAATCATTTTATTTCATGGTACAGCATACAGTACATCTGTCTAAGCTTAATCATTACACCAAAGTTCTTTCATTTATCAGCTCATATTATGTTCAACAATTCTTGTCTTGCACTGTGGTAGATGTAAGACTCATTACGCTTCCTGGACATAAATAAAAGATTCTCTTGACTGCATTTGTCCCAAAGCAGGAATAAGATTTTTTTCTTAAGTTTCATCAGTCTCTCTGAGTATGTAAATTCATAGATGAAACTCCTTCAGTGAAGGCTGATTTCCCAAACTACATGTGAGGGAATTTTTAATTTTTTGGTGTTTAATAAAATGTGAATTCACGCTTGACTAGAAACTGCAGAGAAGAACAGAGGCAAAGACAAGCCTCCACTCATATATCCTAGGATTGAACAAAAGAAAAGAAAAATACATATATAGGAAAAAAAATATATATATTAAACAGAAAAGAACACATTGTCATACTAAGGATTCCTAGAGCCATGGACAGGGTAAAGCATGGAGACTGCTTAACCAAGATTAGGGTCAAAGGGAATTAAATCCTACTGTTGTGAGTCCACACACCTCAACACAAGCCATCTGTCCTCCAAAAGCGTGGCAATCAGAACCATCAGAGTCTCCCAGGTCGCTATCTGCAGGGCAGCAAAACCCACGTGTCCATGCCATCTGACAAATATAAGAGCAAGAGCTGCAAGAGCTGGCGCACTAGAGGCCAAAATCTACCCGCTCTGTACACAAAGTACAGCATTATTCTTTGAATCTGTTGCTATTAGCCAGATCTGTGCCGAATCTAGAAAATCATGCTGCAGAAACACATGTATTTTTATGATGCTTTCTTAACTTCTTGATTATATGATTACTTAAATATCTTTGAACAAGCACATCTTACTATCCTACATTTGGTAGACCCTTTAGTTTATTCAATTAAATAGGAGTTATGTAAAGGTCATGGCACACACTGTAGTGACGTGAAGTGACGTGATGTGAATTTGTGCTCTGCATTTAACCCATCCCAGTGTACACACACAGTAAGTGAACATACAGACACTGTGAACACACAACCGGAGCAGTGGGCATCTATGCTGCGACGCCCGGGGAACAGTTGGGGGAAACGGTGTCTTGCTCGAGGGACTCACCACAATCGTGGTATTCCCACTGGTAACAAGTGTCGAACCAGTGACCTTTGGATCACTAGTTCAACACTCAAACCACCAGGCCACGACTGTCCCCACAAAAAAAGTTATAGTTCAACCAAAAATGAGACTTTTTCATAAAACCCTCACTCTGTAGTTGGTCCAAACTTGTACACATTTCTTTGTTTTGAGAATTCCAGAGAAAGACATTTGAAAGAATGCTTGCAAGCAAATTTTTATTGGACCCCATTGACTAACATAATAGAAAAAGTACAATGATCCAAGAAGTGTTGTTGTCCAACATTCCCTAATTTTTTTATTTTGTGTTGAACAGAACATGAAACTTTTTTCTGCTATGGTTGTCAATGGAGTCCAAGAACAATTTGGGTATATAGTAAGTATTCTTCCAAATGCAAGAATCTTTTGAGGAAATGAATACAATGGACCACAGCTCCAAAGAATGAACAACATATGCTCTTTACATGTTAAGCCTTGTTTAATATCATGTAGTTGTGAGCTGATCTGTTCAGTTCTTTAACCTCAAGAAAACTATTACACCAGCACGAAATATCATCATTCAGTTTTAAACTTCAGACATCCTCAAATCACTCCATCATAATCTGCTTGAAGGGAAGTGAGTACACATTCCTCAGAAGATTAGTGGTAACCAACCGGGTTCGTGATGAAGTCTACTGTCCCTTACAGGCCACAATCCTTCATTCACAAGATGAACATCACACCTGGGAAATACTTTCCTGTCGCTGAGGATGATGGATGTCAGAATCTGGTGTACTCATTTAGACAGGTGGTCTGCACCTTAAGGCTCAGATGAACCAAGCATAATGCAACGCTTTTCACCTTTGACATTGGGGAATCAGCTAGGCAATGACGAAGCTGTTGTGAGGTAGAGAGACTGTGACAAGGAAATGTCAAGTCAAGTAAAGGGAGGCTTTATTGTCATTTCGCAACATGTGTTGACATACAGATGATTAACTTGTAGTGTCTCGCAGGACCAGGGTGTAAAGGAAGACACAGGATATAAAAAAGATTTTGAAAACCTTAGCGAAAAACCATAGCTAACAATACATGTACTACAGAAAAACTTAAGAACACACTACACAAGAACAATTGCAAAAGATGACTGTTGTGTAAGCAACCATTTTTTATAACCTTTAAATATGTTTATTAAAAGTGTCTTGTGCATACAGTCCACTGTTGCATCCATGTTGACTTCATAATACACGTCAGGGTTTCAGGTGGGGATGAGGTGTTTGGAATTTAGAGCTCTCAAAGCTTCGGCGGAGAAAATGCTCAAAGTCTAGTAGAGCTAGCTTCCCTGTAGAAATTAGTACGGCTGGGTTGAGGAAGACTTGCTCTTTTGAGCTTGCAGAGAAAGTGTAGTCGCCCTTGTGCCCTCTTGGAGAGTGACATGTTGTTGGAGATCCAGGTGAGATCCTCTGTGATGTACACCCAGAGTAATTTAATGCTGTTGACTCTCTCCACAGTCAAGATGTCAATTTGTTCAGCAGGGGTTGGTCAACAGAGTTCCTCATGAAACCCATCAAAACCTCTTTTGTCTTCTCCACTTTACGGGACAGGTTTTTAGCCCCACACCATTTTGCCAGCTGTTCCATTTTCTCTCTGTAGTGCATTTCATTACTGATGAGGCCTTCCACAGTTATTTCATCAGCAAACATCATGATATAGTCGGAGCTGAACTTAGCAGTACAGTTGTGGGTTAGCAGCATGAAGAGCAGTGGGCTGAGCCAAACGCCCTGTGGGTCACCGGTGCACAGAGGGGTTGCGCTCCAGTCCTCAGTATGGTAGTGCTGACACGGACTGACTGAGGTCTCCCAGTTAAAAAGTCCAGGATCCAGATTCAAAGAATAATATTTCTTCCCAGCAGGTTAAGTTTGTTGATGAGCTGTTGTGGGATTGTTGTGTTGAACACTGACCTGAAGTCGAAGAAAAGCATTCTGACGTAGGAGTCTATGTTTTCCAGGTCAATAAGTACCAAGTAGAGGGTTGATAAAATTTAACAGTCCGTAGAGTGGTTTGGACGGTATGCAACCTGGCATGGATCAATTTGATTAGAGAGACGTGGGGATCACTGCCTGGCTCAGCGAGATGGTAAAGATGTCTGTTAGGACATCCCTTAGCTGGGCAGCGCAGACTTTCTGTTTTAAGCCAGGTATGTTTTCAGAACTGGCAACCTTGCGTGTGTAAATCCTAGATTAGTTTTGATGAGCTTTTTTTGTGAAGAATATTTTAAATCAAGGTTGACCTTTTGAGACTTTAAAACTATAATCATGTATTTCAGAGGCAGTTGGATGATTATACAAAGAATATGTAATTCAGTTGCCTCACAGAATGTTATACAACATTGGGTTGCCTAAGGAGTTTGTCGTTATCATATAGCCCTAACTTAGGGTATTTTAATATTGCAATTAAAACTTTTTAAAAAATATTTTCTTATCTTTATTAGATATTTCTATTATTAATCTATTATTAATCAAGTAGTCGGTCTTGAAATCTATGTCCTGGATTGCATGATCCTGGATTTAAAAGTTGCTATAATTCACAATACTTTAGCCGGTGGTTGCCATGGTACAAAGTACAGTTTTGGCTGGCTTCACAATGCTTACAAGGAAGCATTTTTATATTTTTCATCCAAATTCTCAGCTAAAGAGCAACTTTAATAGCTCGGTGCTGATACACTAATATGAAGGATGGCACCAATTAGTGGTGGCATTTAGCCTCATTTTGTTGCTAATTTATTTGTCTGGAACAAAAAGTAGGTCCTTGATAGAGTTTGTACTAAGTAGAAAGTACTTGGCCGCTAAGACTATTTGTTGTGTCATTGAGACTGTTTGTGCAGCCCTGAGAATAAAGTAGAGAGGACACATTAGACTTGGATCAATACTAAGCAAATACATAACCATGTCAAAGGACAAACAAATCATCAATGTTGACAAAGCTGAAGTTCTTCGAAAAAAGCCTTTGACCATGACTCACACAAAAAGACCAAGGATGATTTATCCGAAAAAGTACACATGAGAGCAAAGGTGATTTGGGTTAAAAAACTGACCACATTCATTATTAATTTACAGTATGCTAACCGATGAGAGAATTGCTCAAGGGACTCACCTCAATCGTGGAACTCCCACTGGTTCTGAGTCTCGAACCAGCAACCAGCAACCTTCGGATCACAAGTCCAAGACTCAAACCCCCAGGCCACGTCTGCCTCACATTCATATAAACTATTGAATATGTTTATATTGAAGCTAACACCATAAAATCAAGTATCTTTTTTTAAACAAATACAGTACAAAATACTTACATAAAAGCAAGCATTACCTGGACTGTAAGCAACATCTTTTTTGTCATTTGTTGCGATGAGACAACAATACAAAAACATATAAAAACTAACCACCCACATTGGATATGCAAATATATATGAGTTATCATTGTAACAAATATATCATCTACAGTAAATGTACAGTAAATGTAGATGATACGGGAAAACTGTACTTAAGTCAGCTGCAGTAACTACTGTAAACATTATTAGGGTTTGATAAAGTAGAAATTTTATTAAATGTTTTTACATAGAGCTATGTATAAGATCATGAAATTATAGTAGGGAAAGACAAATCAATGAATACAACTTAAATTGTAACACATTTACTATAAATCTGGTGACCATGATTCTATATCGGGTCCCACAAAACTGTTTTTTCTTCAATGGGAAGTATGCTAATCCTTGTTAATACTTAAGCACTGGGGGGAACTACAGCTATGCACATTCATTTACATGTCCTCTTGTTAATTAGATGGAATATAAACAGTCTTTCTCCTGTGTGTCTTGAATGAGGGTGATGACCTTTGTCATTGTGACGGTTGGATGATTTGCTGTCTTGCTTAATAGCCTGTAGTTACTGGGTGACATTAGTCTTAAATCAGATTTAATCTTGTAGAAAAATCCATTCCTTATAAGACCCATGCAAATGAACTTGCTTTTAGTTTTTAGTTTTCTAATGCCTTGCCTGAATCCTTTCCCGGAGAAAAAAAAAAAAAAACAAACTATGTCACTGAAAAAATGTCAACAAGTTAAATGTCACATCATTAACTGCCGCCTGATATGTCATGCCTGAACATCTATATTTTAAAATATTATCAGAGTCAAAGTCTCACAGAGATCATGGTCTCATATATGTCAGCTGTACATTAAGAAGGGCTCATAAAAACAGGAACAAGTGTTTTCCATGTTTTATAATAGTTTATATACATCTTGTCAAATTCCTCAATTAGAAAAGTATCTGAGCTTTGCTCTAAGCATTCATTTGATAAATATATGAGACAACAAAGTTTTACTTTGCATTTACATTAACGCATTTGGCAGATGCTTTTATCCAAAGCGAATTACATTGCATTATGCTCTACAGTTGAGTATATGCCATCGCTGGGATCAGCCCCATGACTCCATGATAGCACCAGGCTCTAATCAATGGGCTACAGGAATCCATTTACTTAGTCTCTAAGAAAACCAAGACCCTTTATGTCTCCTTTAATGAAAGAGCTGAGCAATGTTTTTTTTCTGTTCTCTAAATATTGTAATCTTTATAATAGGGCTGTCATGAAAAGATACTGTGCACCATATTGATAAAACTCTTATTAAACGTATTTTCTTGCAATTCAGAAATTAACAAATGGAAATGTTTGATCTGTCATATTCATTGTACATTTTTTAGGGTTATAGATAAACTCTACAGCACCCAGGACCAGAGCAAAGGTTTAAACTACATTGTATTAAGTAAACTGTCCATTTGCTCTATATTCCCCTTTTTATTAAATATTTGCTATAAATGGATCTTTCATCTGCTCCGACAGCTCTCAGTTTCAGTTCCTTGGGGAGATACCTGCTAAAGCGAACAGCTTGGTATCAACTGTAATTCAAGCATTCGTTCTGAAGGATACACAGTGTGCCCTTGGCTTAAAAAACAACCAACAGATGGATTAACTAAACACTACATCGAACTGTGCAATAGCATGACCCCAAGCATTGTCCCTTATGAAAGAAATCGCATGGTCTCTAAATTAGATCTCTTGTCTTTTATCACAGCATGTCGGATGAAAATTTGTTCTCGTGTATCATTTAGAAGTAGCAGAAAATAGAGAAAGACATGCCATTACAGGGCTTCTCTGGGCCTTTTTAGACATCATTCTGAGAACAGCTGTGGCAAAGTATCAGCTCATATATATAATTACAGACAGTAATAAGCACTCATCTAACAGTATGGTCTTTGGTGCAGCACTGTAAATCTAAAACATTCAATCAGTATTTATTTAAAAGTATTAGCAGCCTGGGTAGATTGCTAAAATGATTTTGTTCAGCCAAATGTGAAAGAATGGTCGTTTTTGCTCACTTTCATTACATTCTAAACTTTCTTATCTTAATGGAATACAAAAAGGGAAATTGTCAGAGTAAAGACACTGTCTTCAGTATAATGACGAAGGACTGAGGGTGTCCAGCTAAAATACAAATGATAGAAAAGTTTCATAATGGTAGAATTTAATTAAGTGTCTCTAATGAATTGTGCAACATATTACCTAATTTGCCTGAAGCCAGAGTATACAGTAGTCATTTAAAATGTTACAGGAAAAAGTAGCCATAATTTGATTTCATAAAAAATATAGTCTTATGTAGTCTTAATATATTTTAAGATTTTTAATTATTATAATATATAATAAGGTTAATCATTTACCAATGCAGCCTAACCCCATCGTAAAATTAATATTCTTTATAAATGTAAATGATGACAATAATTTATGATTATTTGCATATGCACATGGTCAAACTTGTTGGTACCTATGGCGAAGTTAAGCAAAGAAGGCTGTAAAATTAAATCGGCATTGTTTATCCCAGTGTTAAATTTGATAGCTAATTCTGATTTAGTCTTAGTCTTTGCCTCTGGAATAATACACCATCTAGTTTTAGTCCTATTTTAGTCATCTAAAATCTTTTAGTATTAGTCTACTTTAGTTGACTAAATATCACAAGAGTCTAAGTCTTAGTGTAGCCTAAGACTAGTTTTAGTAGGCCAAATATTAGCATATTTTTCTCCATAATTCACGCAATTGTAGGTTTATTACAATATATCGCAGCATATAGAGAACACAAGCGCATATCTAATTGTTGTAATAAGAAACATTTAATAAATGTCAAAAACACCTGGTCTCCTTGACCAATATACATGCTCCCTGAAAAAGATTGTCCCTGAATTATATGAAACACATATGACATTCTTCCAAGATGAAGTACAGCATTATTGAAATACATAACAAATTAACTTACTGTCTTCTACAGTCTTTGCAAAATCAAAAGCATAAAGAAATTTTAAATGAAATTGTCAAACAAAAAAAAAACTGGTTGTAATACTTGTGCTGTACAAGTATCTAAATACAAACAATCAAAATCACTACTGTAAATGCTTATGTACCTCAAAAGAGGTTACATAGCCGCTAAGACACAATGCCTTTCTAATTTGTAAAATCAACAAGATTTTGAACAGATTAAATAAACGCAATTCTTACATGTAGAACAAAAGATTTATTGGCTGCAATGCCGCACACTGCCAAACCAATAGTCCTTAAAGTTCAAGCAAATAAAAATCAAGCTCTGAAAAACCATTTCTGTCTGTCCATGAGATATACCGCTTCCATCCGACCATGTTCACAAAACGATAGCGTGTTGCTAACGAGAAAGTCAATTTAAATTAACCAAAGCTTTGCAACCACATATAATGTATAACTAAATATAATGTATAACAAACTTCCCCAAACTTGAATATCGCGGCTTTTGAAAATGGCTTTGCCAAGATCAACCTGCCTTCAAAAGATTTGCTCTGATTGGATTTCACCAATATTTTCTTATTGGATATTACGTGGTTCTTATTGGATCTCTTCTCGATTCGTCATAAGTTTTTCGTCATAGTCTTCGTCAACCAAATTATCACTGGTTTATCCTTATGATCTTTATTTTTAAATCTACCATATTCCAAAATTTTCCAAAAAGTTTTTTGAAATGGAGGGAAAATATATCTCAAATATATACCTACTGATACCTACAATTTCTAAGTATACCAAGGTGATGATGATGTCTAGTCATGGCTTCTTGTTGCACATGGGAATAAATATTAGTAACACATAGCCAAATCCATCATAATCATTCGTAACAATTGGTAAAACCAAAGAATATATGTCTAATGTGCAGCAAAATATTAGTGAGCTTCACAAAATACAATGTGACTTTGAGGGAATAGTTCATCAGGGCAAAGATAAAGAACTTCACAATATTAATTTAAATTTCAATAGTGAAACTTCAACCAGGACCAGCTTCTTAAGCCTTATGAAATGAAAAACGTTGATCTAGCCAGCAAAAACACAAAAATGGGTGTACACAGGAATAAAAGTGCCCCATGTCCACATTTAAATATATTGATTTCACTGTTGTGGACCTACTTTTATACCAGAGGTCCAAGACATTTTGTTCAGATAAATAATCACATAAAAAATCTAAACCTGACTTGATGTGCTAGAAATATAATGAGTCATGGTTTGGTCTTCCATCTGCATCTTGGTAAAGACTGAGAGTCTTTTCTTTTATGCAAATGGAGGTTGCGTAAATTTTTGAATACAAGGGTGCCAGTACTTGTGGCCAGATGGTTTTATGTAGTTTAATTTTTTTCATAATGCGATATTCCCCCCACTTCAAATTGTTTACCTTAAATAAAATGTTGGAATTCCACAGATTTGTTTTGATAAAAGATAAAAGGAAAAATAGCGCATAGCTCTTTTTACAGCCTTTTTGTTCCTACTTACCAAGGGTACCAACAATTTGGTGTATTTTTATGTCTATGCAAATATAATAAATATTAATATTTCCACGTATTACAATAGTAATACATATTATAATTAACATTTAAATTTGTTAAAATATTTTACAGCTTGTCAAAAAGGTTTTTGTAAAGACCCACACTATAATCTATAAAATGACCTTTAATTGCATTAAACTGCACATACAGCTGAAAAGATTTTTTATATGAGGAGCTTATAAGGTAAGTGCAGCTCATACTGACATTCTGAATGTTGACTTATACTAAGAGTGTTGAATGTTGACTTATACTGAGGGTCTAATCGGATTCAAGCGCATGTAATTAAAATCATCCTCAGCAGGAATCAACCAGTAATTACTGTCAAGCCATTAACATTCCTTTATATGTCTGTTAACAGCATATTTAAAACGCTATTCATGAATTCTAATCAGACTACCGCATCAAACAGTATGCATAATTCAAAATTAGTTGAAAAATCTAGGACAGGAAATGAATAGAACGAGTCAAAATTATGATCACGTTGATATAGAAAGTGATGTCAAAGATGACATGATAATCTTTCTAATTAGAGAAAACACAACAGTATCTATGAACCCTTTAACTTCCAGAATAAATTAAAGTTTTGAACTTTTCTGCCAAATCTAGGAACCGCTTTGCTTGTTACCAAGTAACATTCACACATTTAGGAGATTCTAGTCGTTCACCTGCATTGTAATACTTTTCTTTTTGCATGTAAGGCCAATAGACATCTCTCAATTGATCATCCCTGCCGTCTCCTATTTAATCATTCTCTCAACTCTGGCACATTTCCTTCTGCCTTTAAGGAGCCCCGTATCCCCCCTCTGTTGAAGAAACTCTCTCTGAATTCTGCCCTTCTGGAGAATGATAGACCGGTTTCTCTCCTGCACTTCATCTGAAAAACCTTGGAGCATGTCGTCTTTGACCAACTCTGTGCCTACCTTACTATGCACAACCTCCTGGACCACAACCAGTCAGGATTCAAAAACGGACACAACAGAGACGGCGCTTTCGCTGCTTTCAGTTGGCGGTCAAGGCCTATCTGCTGCTTTTGACACTGTAACCTACTGTTTTATCCTTTCAACTCTCAAGATGATGGGTGCCTCCGGCACGGCTCTCCAATGACCTATGACACAGCTCTACCATATCCTGCAGATTCATGCTCTACAACATTAGGAAGATCAGACCTTTTCTCTCGGAACTTGCTACACAAATCCTAATCCAGGCTCTGGTCCTGTCCAGGTTGGACTTCAGAAATGCCATGCTTGCTTGACTCCCGATGTGCAAAATCAAACCTCTGAAGATGATACAGAATGCGGCAGCAAGATTGGTGTTCAAGGACCCAAAAGGAACCCATGTAAACCAAAATAGCCTTTTTCCTCCCCTACAGGTTTTATCTCGCTTTGTGTAACTTAGTGACCTCACTGTGGCACTTGTTCACCTATTGTTGTCTCAGCTTGATACTTTGTAAGTCGCTTTGGACAAAAGTGTCTGCTAAATGCCTAAATGTAAATGTAAATGAAATAGGCTAATAGGAACAACCAAAGGGGACATTTCCTATTGACTTGATTCAAGAGTCCTTTATAATGCTCTTATTGGCTAAATTGATTACTTAAAGATTTGATAGCCCTTCTGATTTTGTAATAGAAAAACTTCTACAGTTCACATGCTATTTATATTAATTAGAATTTTTAAATGCTTTTAACATGTGCAGTTCATGGTGCGATCAAATGACCATACAGCAGCCAATTTTAATTCTATTTCTTTACCATAACACATACACTTTCTCGATAAGAAAGTAGGAGTAATGGCTTCTGTCTTTGTGATTGGATGAGTAGAACGACCTTTAACTCTTTAAAGTAGTAGACATTTGAAGTACATTTGCACAATAACCCCGTGGAGAGATAATGCGCCTAGGACAACCGGATCTCCATTTAAGGTTTGAAAACCACAAAGCAAAGCAAAATGAGTTACAGAAGGTGTGAAGTGTTGCGTTTTGAATTTAATAAACGCATTTGCTGTCATGAGGAGGTAAATGTGAAATATTGGGATACAATATATTTGGCACCATGTCTCAGTGTTGTTACTGTATTTTCTGGAAAAAAAACAAAGAGAATCTTTTTTCCATAACTAGCCAAATGTAGTTTATTTAACATTTGGCATTAATTTAACACTTGGCACACTTTAGCTGCTATTAACAGTATTGCCTGGCAAGCTTGGCAGCACTGTGAACCCATGAGTAAACTCATGTTATTTTACAGGTTGTCCATGGATGCACATATAAAAGATGTGATTTACAAGATTTTTGATTAAAACTAAGATCTGACAATATAAGGCCTGTGTCAGAAAATGCTTGTTCTTTATTAGTTGTGGTCAAATGAACTTGTTCCGGAACATTGTTTAGTACTGCTTTTTTCGGTTTATCATCTCCAAAAGTATAGAAATGAAGTTTTATATCAAGCAAGTGTCAGTGTTATCTCTCACTGCAGGATCACTAAAAAAGTATTTCTCTTAAGGCTGAACATGGGGCAAGCGACAAGCAGCAAATGGAAAAGCTAAAATAGCAAAGGTTTTGTGTGGGGATGGAAAATTAGAGTTGCCCCACTCTATATACACTTTTGTTCTGGTCTAAAAGGCTTGACAGGCATTCTTGATTTTCCAGTAAAGCAAGCAAAGACTTTTTTCTTTCTGTGGATATTTTTTATGTGTAATAGAAGAGCTCTGGGATTGTAAAAGGTTCATAACGGAACAATACCCCGTGACATGGGACTATTTAAGAATCATTATTTTTTGGAATATGCAGTATAAAGAGCTTATTTTCCAAAAATACATTTTTATTGTTCATATCAATTAAAATGACTCAAACTGATTTAGCCACCATAACTATTAAAATAATATAACTAATATTATAAACCAAGATAAAACATGATAACACAATATTTAACAATACAGTGGTCCTGTGCTGACATACAGAATGAAAACATCATAACTTTTATATTATTATTTTAAATGTTCTTTCTTAACCTCTACTTATACACACGAATGTATATGACAAGACAGGGATCAATACGGTCTTGTACATTAATTAAGAGTAAAAACGTAAACTAGTAAATGACTAATATTAATAATAACAACAGGAATAATAACATTTATGTTGACTTAAAGCTACAATGTGCAATTCTTTCAGCTAGAGGGCGTAATATATTTTTAAAACAATAGATAAGTTTAATAAATGTGGTGTTTAATGACATAAGTTTATTTTGTTTTACGTATTTTGATGCATTCAATGTAATTACTTAAATAGTCAAATGTTAATAAATGAAAATCATTTGAAAATGATTACCGCCTGTTCAATACATGCACATATTTACAGGATAATATATAATACTTATAAAGAACACTCATACTAAATTTATAAAAAGTAATTAAAAATTGCTACTGACTTAGTTGGTCGATATAGTTACCATGTCAGTAAAGAAGTCTAAACAGCCGATATCCTGCCTAGTCAAACCATGCAAGATCAATGATTTTGTCTAGTTAACATTTTAAGTTCCTCTCCATTTAGAAAATGCAACATCGATTTTCATCCGGGTATCTCTTTTATCAATATGTTTGTGATAGTTCTCCTCTTTGACAGAACCAGCAGCAAATGGTAAAGAATAATTGTGCTTCAGGATCGTTGCACAAAACACGGTGGTTGCTCAATAGACGTCACAAACTGCAACTTTCACATTTCTCCATGAGAATGTGTTATCAGGGTTCACACGGCGGTTAAAACTGACATAAAGCAAGAGATTTTGTAAATGTAATGGAGAAAAAGGGGAACCTCAGCCTGTCATATAAGTGCCATAAAGTTAAATTTTTACTTAGTGTTCACATAGTGTACTGAACATATCTGACTTGGCCATCATTTCAAGTTGAAAGTGCAAGCGCAACAGGCCCTTGGCGGACCACTCAATCAATATTTAACCACAGGAAGACATCAATGATGTAAACAACTTGTCACTTAACATTGCCTGGTTTGTAGAGCCAGTTAGTTCGAAAAATGTACATTAGAGAGAACCCTATTGCAACAATTTTAAATATTACAGCTATATTATAAACGCTGAATATATGGCATATGATTTATTTGATAAATGTTGTAAGAAAATTAAGACAATGTAATGTAAGACATTTTTCATTTTCATTTTAAAATGATTGAAATTATGTTCAACATTGAGGGGAATCCAATTAATTTAATACAGGAAGATAAATTAATAAACAGAAATCCTGTTTCTAATTATTTTGACATTTTAAAAAGTCTTATTATCCTGAGATTTTCTGTAACAAAGAAAAAAAAGCTGTGAAAAACAAAGTAAAAAAGTCTCTGAAAAATAAAATGTTGTATTAAGAGTTTAAATAGTATGATTAAAAAAATAAACATGGCAGACATCAAACATCATCACTAACCACTTCCAGTGAGCTACTTTCTGAAGTGCACAAAATAAATGTCTATTTTCAAAGTTGTGGTAATGTTGTGTCACATTTACAAGATTTTATCTCATTATATTTACATTATTTTTCTAATCATCTCAAAAGTTTTGTCATTTTAAGAGTCTACACAATTACAATACAAACTCAACCCCATGCTCGAAGCATGAAAAAACAAAAGGGAATAAACAACTTAGTATCCACAGGATAAGCACATGGCAAAGAACTCTTCCCCAGCAAGGTAGTCAAAAACTGGGTAAGCATGACTGCGCATAAGGCCTGAACCAGCCAAGAGCAATCAGCCAGATTCATATTAAACCTTTGCCCTCGCACGCAGGGTCTCTGAATGCCAAGCTGTCATCCACAGCACTTCAGATAGTTTTCATTGGATTAACCAATCAACACACTGAGGTCTCCCCCTGTCAAAGGGACTAGACCATCTGGAAAAAACAAGGCCAGATCTATCCAGTACATCTGGTTGCTGCAGAAGGTCTACTTTCAGGTCATATTCAGCTTTCTGTTCCAGACATGGTATAGGCTAAGATGACATGAAGCGAATTGTTTACTGATGACGGCAGGTCTGTCACAACATGGTCTGTTCGCTGTAATGTTTCTTTTTATGCTCTACATGTTTTTATTGTTCAACATGTGTTGCATGTAGTGCAATGCTTCACCAAGCACTATACGTGCGAAAATAGCTTCCTTTGTATACAAAAGGTTATTCCTAAACTTCTTATTTAATCTCTGTGCTTACAGATATTAATTTATCAGTGATGCTTGTTTAGGTTTTCTATTCATCATTTTAGTAGTGATTCATCCCATGATTGAAAATAAATGTTTAACATTTATCCAGACACATATTTCAGGTCACTTTAAACATTTTGAAGAGCTGAATGTACAGTTCAAGCATAGTTTTAAATCAATAATCAATGAAAATAACCAATATGATAACCTATAAGTTTGTATGGTTCTGCTAAACCCATCAGTGTGTAGTTAATTTTGTCAACGAAAACTATGGAAATTATTCATCATAAACATGTTTTCATTGACAAGACAAAACAAGTAAAAATTAAGGGATATTAGAAACTGTAATAAATAAGCTGACATTTTTGACATTGAATAAAAAGATACAAAAATATCCTTATCGCATCTAGTGATTAGTTAGCAGGTTTTCATAAAAGCTGTCTCTGGTTAAAGGTGTAGCACAGTGTCACGAGGTTTGAGTTGACAGAACCCAAATGCAGAAAACTCATAAACAAAAAGGTTTATTTCCACAAAAATTCATAAATTCCCTCAAGGGGCTAAACAAGATAAAAAGAAACTTGACAATAAAAACCACAGACAGGTAGGTGATGAACCAGCACAGGACAGAAAACACAAGGGCTTTAAATAGGGTAAACAACAAGGGATAACGACACTGGGCAGGTGTGGGGAATGAAACAATGGCGGGAAGATACACAGGATAACAAGGGGGCGGGGTCAAGAGACGAGACAAGAGAGCACATGGCATGTCATAACTAAACAATGCCATGTGACACTCACACAGAACACAGATCTGCCATGATTCTGCCAAAATCAGGAAAAACATGACCAAGATAGGCAGAATCATGACAGAACCCCCCCCCCTTAAGGAACGACATCCTGGCGTTCCTCAAGGGAGCCGACAAACAGAACATGACACAAAAACAAGCAGCACAGGGACATGGTGCTGTCACGACCCGGTCCACAATACTAGAGAATACATGACAAGGACCAGATCATGACAGCACCTCCCCCTCAGGGAACACCTAGTAACCCTGAAGGGGACACGACTGGGGGAACAAACCAGACAGGGACAATGACAAGACCAAAAAAAAAAAAACGTCACAAAAATAACAAGTCCCAGAGACACAAAAACAATTGAAGGGCCTCAGACAGGAACAGTTCTGGAGGGCCATCTCCCAGCAACCACCAGGGGGCCCACAGACTGGAACGTACAGGAAGGCCCAGAGACACGAACATACTTGAAGGGCCACGGACAGGAACAGATTCCAGTGGGCCCACACCCAGCATCCACCAGGGGGCCCATAGACTGGAACACACAGGAAGGCCCAGAGACAGGAACACACTTGAAGGGCCACGGACAGGAACAGATCCAGAGGGCCCTCTCCCAGAATCCACCAGGGGGCCACAGGCTGGAACATACAGGAAGGCCCAGAGACACGAACACACTTGAAGGGCTACGGACAGGAACAGATTCCAGAGGGCCCTCACCCAGAATCCACCTGGGGGCCACAGGCTGGAACATACAGGAAGGCCCAGAGACACGAACACACTTGAAGGGCCACGGACAGGAACAGATTCCAGTGGGCCCTCACCCAGAATCCACCAGGGGGCCCACAGACTGGAACACACAGGAAGGCCCAAAGACACGAACACACTTGAAGGGCCACGGACAGGAACAGATTCCAGTGGGCCCTCACCCAGAATCCACCAGGGGGCCACAGGCTGGAACATACAGGAAGGCCCAGAGACACGAACACACTTGAAGGGCCACGGACAGGAACAGATTGAAGTGGGCCCTCACCCAGAATCCACCAGGGGGACCACAGACTGGAACACACAGGAAGGCCCAAAGACACGAACACACTTGAAGGGCCACAGACTGGAACACACAGGAAGGCCCAAAGACACGAACAGTGTGTCTGCTGGGTTCTTGAGAGCTGTCTGCTGGGTTCTTGAGAGGCTGGTTCATTCTGTCACGTGGTTTGAGATGACAGAACCCAAATGCAGACAACTCATAAACAAAAAGTTTATTTCCACAAAAATTCATAACAAAAAATCCCTCAAGGGGGTAAACAAGATAAAAAAACTTAACTTGACCAAAAAACCACAGACAGGTAGGTGATGAACCAGCACAGGACAGAAAACACAAGGGCTTTAAATAGGGTAAACACAACAAGGGATAACGACACTGGGCAGGTGTGGGGAATGAAACAATGGCGGGAAGATACACAGGATAACAAGGGGGCGGGGTCAAGAGACGAGACAAGAGAGCACATGGCATGTCATAACTAAACAATGCCATGTGACACTCACACAGAACACAGATCTGCCATGATTCTGCCAAAATCAGGAAAAACATGACCAAGATAGGCAGAATCATGACACACAGACATGCAGCTAATTCTACATTTTAGTTTGTCTCCAAAGTGTTAACAAAGCATCTTAAATTGACTCTCAGTCACCTATAAAATACAGCTGGCAAGTTTACCAAAAATGTTAAATGCTAGTGTAAGGTGCTAATGTGAAATGCATCATAATCTAAAAGAAACCTGTCCCGTTCCGATATAGAGAAGTGACAATGAGATGAATTTCGAAATGATATCAAAATTAACAGGGTTAGGTCTAGGTTGAGGGTTAGGGTATATAACATAGAGTATTTAAAGACACTATGTGCAAAATTATTTTGAGGATTCATGATTTTCCTTAACAATTACAGGGCTTTTGGTCAATAAAATGTTAACAAATACTCAAATCTGAATATTTAGCAAAAAAAATTTAGTAAAAGTGAAGTTTTGTGTTAAGAGAATATCTATATGTACACTATTATTAGGCAACTATTAGTGTGCAGAAATACTATGCAACCAAATGAAAAAAAAAGATTTTCCAATCTCACCTCTTAATTTTTGAAAGTTTAAGTGAGAATAATAAACAAGCTCAAATTTATAATAAAAGTATTTCTGAAATTAAAAAAAAATTCAGGTGAAGAATGCGGCATTTTCATTGTTTTTTTTTCTCTAAGGCATTAACTGGCCAGCAATGCATTGTAGAACTTTGATGCATGTGATGGAGCATTTTCATGCATAAATATTAAAGTCGTCTCAAAGGATGTGGACCTTTTCTTATAACATTTGCTTGAAGAAAGTGTATTCTAAAAATTGGCAGTGAGAGTTGATTTTGAGTTCCAACTAGCTCATCTTTAATAATGCCATCCCATATCAGCACCCCATCTCCACCTTGCTGGCGTCTGAGTCGAAGTGGAGCTCTGTGTCTTTTACTGATCCAATCAGGGTCCGTCAAGAGTTACTCTAATATCATCAATCCACAAAACCTTTGATAAATCTGTCTTCAGATATTTCTTGGCCCATTCTTTACATTTTGACTTATGGGTCTTGTTCAGTGGTGGTTGGGTTTCTGCCTTTCTTACTTTGGCTGTGTCTTTCAGAACCGAAAACCTCATACTTCTTGACAGTCCAGGTAGGTTGCAGTTGTGGAATATGGCAGCATTGGAGGATAATGGGTTCCGGGTAGCTTTATGTTTGATTCTTCTCAAATCTTTGAAAGTTAATTTGCGTCTTTTCTTCTTGACACGTTTATGTGATCACTCCCCAATACCTTAGATATTTCAAAAGTGCTGTATCCCTTTCAAAGACTTTTACAATTTTTGACTTTTCAGAGTCAATTAAATATCTTTTTTCGCCCATTTTCCTGAGGAGAAAAAACGCCTATAAGAATTCAAGTTTATAAAGCTCAGAGTTAGAAATTATGGATTAAATGATGATATGGTCTAATAATTGGGCCCACAGTGAAATAATAAAGTCCCCATAAACATGGAAACTCAAAAAGGTGTGTACGCGTGTGTGTGTGTGTGTGTGTGTGTGTGTGTGTGTGTGTGTGTGTGTGTGTGTGTGTGTGTGTGTGTGTGTGTGTGTGTGTGTGTGTGTGATATTACCCCCATAATAAAATCAACAACAATGACCTTTACAGTGGAGCTAAACAACCAAACATAATATTCCATAGCTTGGCTGAACATTGTTGCGATTAATTCTGTATTTTTAAAGGTTTTTAAGACGAAACATATTTTAAAAGCTGTTTATCAAGAATGAAGTAAGCCAAATTCCCTGGAATAGTTTACCACAACATTTTTTAACAAATCATGAAACATATATGTGCATCCCCAAACTGACAAAAATATTTTGAACTACCTTTTTATGAGAGAACATAAAGTACTTAAATTTGAAAATCACATTTTTTTATAAGTTTATTTTGCTAAATAAAGATAATTAGTTTGAAATGTTAATACAAATATAAATGTTAATTTATTACACACTTTCTTGATTTCAGAATTTCAACAAAATCTCTTGTTATAATTATAGCACTCCTCTCTCCATTCCTATAGTACAGAATGAGTAACAAGTGGCACGACTAACCCCATTCTCCTCTGAATTTATTTGCTGGTGCAAGACTAGGATTCTACAAGGTAATAAATAACACAATGGAGGAATTTCAACAAGTGGTTCTCAAGGTAGCCTAGCTTATCAGAGGAACCAGACCCTCTCACAGCACCACGATGATTCAAAATGTCTGAATAATCACTACAAGAGGACTTGCATCATCTAGAAAGGATTCTGCTCATTTATATAAATCCTAGTGGTTTGCATTTCTTAAAGCCAACAGAGGTGTGTGCGTGCCTGTTAAAAGGAAAATGTCAGTGGGGGCTTGATCTGACTTTAATTAGGTTTTGTTTTTATTCTTTTGGTACATACAAATCTGCTCTCTTACCCGCCTTGGGTATCAGTTCCAAGAGAAAGAGCTTGTTTACTTATTGTTTGTGTGTTCTATGCTGATTGTGATGGGTAAACATAAACAGTACTGTTTTGCATGTGCCGCATGTGTCACGCTTTAAAGACTTCCCTCAGGCAGTCCCCTCAACTTTTTACCCTGTCATATTTCACATTCTTCATATTTTATATGCATTCATCATATTCCTCATTCACAGCTGAATTAGAAAGATGAAAGAAAGCTCTCAGTAAATGCAGCCATGTTCTTATACTGAGTACTATAATTATGTATATACTTATAACATTGGGGACGAAAAGCCTGAGACCACTTGTGATCATAATAATTGATTTAAACTTATTGTTAAAATTAAATAATTATTTTATGAGCATACCATACAATATATTTACATGTGGATTTAACACACACACATACATTTTTATAAATGTTAAATTGATCAAATAAAACGACCTTAATTAAAACACTTACAGTTGCTATACAATTATAGTAAAATGTATACATTTACCATACTTAACAAATATCAGGGCAGTACAATACATGTATTTCCATTTTTCCCATCCAGTAAATCAGATATGCATATATGCTCTGCAGTTTGCAAAAGGTCTTTCATTAATATTTGGGCTAAATCTGGTCGGGGTTGGCTTAAATGAGCAAAAGAAATATAGCCCACCAATACTCAAGAAGAGTTGCAGCCAGGTGATCAATCCTTTGTAAAGTCCCAATGACGAGTGCTATCAGGATGCAATAGACTCAAACTCATATCACATGATCTTATCTATTACCAATCATACATTGTATAATTTGTTTTCCTCTCATCTAATCTCACCTCTTCACTTCTCTAGCAGTTTTTCCTGTGTGTGTATTCCCCTTTGCTCGCCAAGTGTCGATAAATTACCTCTAATCTACTTGAAAGTCTCTTGATACCTCACTCAACTGTCCACTCAACTCTCAACAACACATCTACCTCAACATGTCCTCCACTGACCTCCCCTGCCTTTACCTACTACCATTTTCTCTCTGTGTGTGTTGGCAAGCCAGGTTTTGACCCATTAGAACAGCATGACAGGCCCACAGACTCAGACAGCTCATCTATTGCTAATAAAAAGTCCTGGAACATACAAAAACTGTCCCGTATATAATTTAAGTGTAAAAAAGAGATGTAATGTTTATAACATAAAAATGCCATAATTATTATATCAGGTGTCTTTAAAATGACGGGAGATGCTAACAGTACCCCAAACTTTGCCATACATATTAAATGTCATCATTCATAAATAACCATTGGTTGGCTTACTAAAATAAATCCTAAAAGCACTCTATATTGGTTTGTTTGTTTGTTTCATTTTTAATGCTATTCAAGCATCTAAGGCTGCAGTATATTCATGGCAAGAAGTATTCATTCCATCCATTATCTAGTAAGAATGATAAAATTTACAGTAGAGCCTTCAATTTACCTAACCTGCAAGTCTGTGGGCTATTGGAGTAAACTAGAACAACAAATGCTGCCGGCCAGAGCTTGAACCAGGGACATTCTTTATGGGAGCCAACAGTGCCCTTCAAATTTCTAAACTGATTATAAGATATGATAGGTTAATAATGATTAGATAATCCTAGAAAGTGCTGTAAAAAAGCATGCTTTAGCCTGATCTCAAAGAAATTAAAATATTGCTCAGGAAATGCATTATAATTTGTACAACTATTTGAAATCATGTGTCCCTGCTAATTTCATCCAATAATTTTAAGCACAAAAGTAACAAAAAATGTGCAGTTCTCTTATATGATTGTATTAGCAATATTCTTACTTTAAACATTTTAAAACTCACCCCAAAACCACTCTTTTTCTCTTTTTATCCGCTATTGTAGATTGAGAATATGAGGCCAGCTTTGCCGTCCTCCCCTGGGCAGTGTCTGTCCTTGCCCTGCTAAAGAGACTCACTGGCTGATGAGGCCAGGATGCGAGACAGAAACTGACACAGATAGGATAAAGAATTTGTGTGGATAATGTCCCAATGCAGAAGGGGCCATTAGTGTAAGCTACTTCCTTTTAAATGACTGCATGGGTGATTTGGGCAGCTTTTTAATGCCCTGTTTGATAGAACCTGCACCGATTCTGCAGGACTCTCTGCGGTTCAATTTTATGGTTATAGACTTTAGTAAAAAGTGCCGGAAGCAGCTGCACCGTGTGTGTCCCTTGGTTCCCATTGAAGCAGCCAGAGATCAGTAGTATAAAGAGCATAAATCTGATTGTGATTCTTCATTTTAATATAGCATGCATAAAAACAGCATAATGAGAAATTGAATTACAGTGTTATTCAGATAAGTCAGGCTTTGGAGGTGTTTAGAGGTTATGGGACGAGGTTATAGTCAGTTCCCTATTCACCAATGCACTTTAATTAGATTTTAAATTACATATGAATTGATTGCATGCATTTGTACTTTATTTTCTTTCTAAAAAACATTTTTGCAATGCCCATGTACAGATAATAGACTTTTCTATTTTTGTAACGACTACAAAGATCGGATAAGAAGTCTTATCCAAATCAGTACATGAGATAGCAGAGGTCCAGTGCTGATTATTGGAACTGTCAGAACTGTTTAGAAATGAAATCCCATCCAAAATGTGGAAGCATTTCCAATAATGTTCTGTGATAGAGGGTTAAGTGCAGAAACAGACACATGCTGCTGTTCTATAAAGTGCATCAGCAGTCTGCTCACATTGGTACAAGAGAACACGGGAGAGAGAGAGTCATGTGCCAGTGACACATCTCAGTTCATTCTAACCGCCTCCATCAGCAGGCCACATGTGTCCCTCTGCAGATGGTGCAATTACTAGGACAGCATGAAACACACACACAGACATAAACATTTTATGCACATCCATTTACCCTATATAAAACACAAAACACAACAGTTAGTTCCTTAAATCCGATTAGATGAACGTCCATGCTTGCCATAGAAAAGCCTTCAGTTGCTTTACTGTTGGCACCATTCCATCACAGCAACCAATGAAATGAAACTACGTCTTTCAGGATTTCATGTCACAGAAGACGCATGTAATAACACTATGTTTTTAGTATAGCACTATGAGTGTTTTCAGGACAGATCCTAAATCAGTTGTGTAAAACACTACCAATTTAAAAGCAGCATACCTAAGAGGTGTTGGCTTTAATGCTGAAGAAGGAGCTCTTATTCTTTGAGAATGGGGGTAGAATGGGAACACAAGCCTACAATTCCCCATCCTTGGAACGGTATCCCAATCACACTTTACTTTCCATGCTTTTCTCTGTGCTGTGCTTCAAACTGTTCTCCATAAAGACTTCTCCATCATCTTCATGCTGTGCGCTCACTTTAGCTAAAAGGTATCTTTTGACCTAACAAATCTTTTTTATCGGAATACTTATGTAAAAATTTCTGAAACAGTTTGAAAAAACAAATTGTGCGAAACTTAACATAACTTAATACAACAATTTATATAGTATTAATTTTGTCACAACTTTTAAGAAAAACATAGCTAAATGTTTTAAATAATGGTCATGGAGACCACGGAGATCTATAGAGTGATATCTACACTGGAGATATTTCTATATTTGTCAAAACATGATTAACAAAGTTTAACATCGTTATATAGTAATTTAATTTAAAACAATTTATTAATATTATCATTCAGAGATGTCAAAGTAAATATAAGCGACCAAACATTTTTTAACCAAAGGCAATCCGTCACATGCTTTCTATTTGTATTCTAAAAATGCTGAAAAACACTTTACAATGAAGATAAATCTGTCATGCTATTTACTGTTTATATTTAATTTAATAAAAACATGATTTAAAACAATATAACTGTTTCTTTTTCTTAATGTTTGCTATGTCACATCACAATATATTTACAGAATATCTCAAACTTGTGTTTTACTGTAATTGTAAATAGCAAATCCCAGAGATATGTTTAACTCTCTGTGAATGGTATCTTCACACCGGAATGGTCACCTCAACCTCCGCTGATCATTGAGCATGTGTCTTAAAGTGGGATGAAGCCATTACAACAATAGGTCTAAAAACAGCTGAGAAGAAAATCTGTCTCACTGGTGGCTGACTGGGTTTCAGCCAACTAGGCAGAAGCCTGTGCAGCATTCACAGACACGCACACATATACTGTCAGCAGCATACCTCAGAGGTGTTAAAAATGAACTTTTATGCTGAAGATAGAGCTCTCACTCTTTGAGAAGGGGGTACAAAGGGGACACGGACCTACAATTCCCCATCCTTGTAACGGTATCCCAATCACACTTTACTTTCCATGCTATTCACTTTGCTGCGCTTCAAACTGTTCTCCATAAAGACTAGGCAAGACAGAGACAGCCACTTTAGACTATCTCCATCACCTTCATGCTGAGCGCTGTCAGGCAGAGTAGCAGAAACACATTAAACAAAGGCAACTTTCTCTCTCTACTCTAGATTCGTTCCCTCCACCATCTCCTGTTTTTAGACCGCAATGCACACTTTTTCCAACAGGTCTACACCTTTTCCCTTGGCTCTTACACGTCTAAATATAGTCCGTCTCACAGACTGCTGAACCTGATAACGAAGGGTAAGAACAGCTGAAATGAAAGACTGTGAATAAAACTATGATGCTATTTCATTGTTTATCTGGCACAGCCAAGTGGAAGGAGAATAGATTGAAAGACTGCAACCTTAACTGATAGCCGACCCAACTAAGGCATATCTGTACGGCAATGACAGGTGAATAATAGGGTTTTTGTAATCAAGACTATTTAAAGGTTATAAGGGAGCCCATTACCAAAAAGTGAAATGCCCTCTAGCTGACACCTTTCCTATTTATCTCAAAGGCAGTGGCTTGGATGGAGCACACAGCCGAAATGCAATAGAGTAGTAATGGAAAACAACAGGACTAATTTCACCCATTCTCCATTTTTGATTCAAATCATAATTTTCAACTACTACAACCTTTTACATTACGATCCTTCCCTTATAGACATTCGAAAATCATTTGCATACTGACTACATGCGTTTATTTTTTTTACAAGTATTACAGGTTGAACATCAAAACAGAGGACAGCGAATCCGAGTATTGTCTGATAGGAAATAATGACTTACCAAGCACCCCCAGCCTGTAGTTCAGGGTCACCACAATGACATTTCCATAGCTAGCCAGAATGCTGCCGTCGATCATGTTACCAGTACCTTCCATGTATGACCCACCATGAATGTACACCATGACTGGCCTCAGTCCATTCTCATCATGGATATCTGTGGAAATAAAAATCAACAACCATTTAAATGAAGCATCATAAAGACTCTGAACCTGACTATCAAAAAAAAAAATTAGGGATACAATTCCTACAAGAGTGCTTCTTGATTTGCATTACAATCTCTAATCATACAGTGCATTGAGTCTTACAGCCATGAAATGATAAAGCAGACCTGCATCCTTATTTAAATAACTACTTAATACTATTAGCAAGCTTTGTTTTTGTGGAAACGAATCCCACCTCTGAGATCCACCTTGAGATGTGGCTAATGCACTGAGAAGTCCGTAATTGCTCCAGATGAGTTGGTTATTTGTGGGGCTCTCTTGTTCTGATTAAAGCTGCTGATTAGTACATATGTAGGAGGCTGATTATAAAACCGGATACATGGAGCCTACGGATGGAATCTTTTTATAGCATTTTACAAATTGCAGGCAGGCTTACCAGATCACATCAGATATCTAATGGTCCAGAACAGGACAGCTGATGTAAATGCAGATATGTCTCATGTGATTACTTACACTGGAAATGCATTCAATGCTTCTAGAAGAGTGAGAGTAAAGAGTTCTCTACAACATTTATATCAATGTGTTTCAGTGGATGCTACAATTAAAAAAATATATTTGAAATCAACCTCGAAGACTGAAAAATCCGATCTGAAGGATTAGAAAATTAATGGCAATGGACACAAGGAGAATTTGGGTTGAATCACAAGTCAGTTTCCCTAATTAAATGTGCTTTAATGCTCTGTGGCAAATCTATTCAGTTTTTGTAAGCTCAGGGGCTGCAAAGCTGGAACCCTGTGGCCTTCTATGGAACTTCCTTTTAATTATAAGTTGTGCACATTACTTGTATATTGTGTGACATTTCTGACAGTTTGGTTAAAATGTTTAGAAGAGCTCTTCTGAGCCATCAATAGTGCTGTAGCAAAACGCCCTATACAATTATTGACAAGGATAGATTTAAGAATTTTCAACATCTATTTGAATATATACATGAAGCCGACAAGCATCTATAAACACAATTGGGGATCAGGATCCAGCATATTCAGCATCAACGTTATTCCAACATTGATGGATATTCTTGTCGAGAACCAGAACCAATCCATTCACAAGTACAAACAAAAATTTGATCCACCTAAGTTGGGAAAGGGAAATTTTTAAATCTTGATTTAACCTAACCTGCGTCAAGAAGACTGCTAACCACTGAGCCACCATGCACCTAACAATAACTACATTGAGAATATCTAATACTTTAATATTATATTTAAAAAAAAAATAATAATAATAATAATAATATACAATTTTAAATACTTATTATTATGTTTTATAATCCTAAGTATTATAGTTTTTATTGATTTGACTTTTGTTGTTATATGTGTATACTATGATGTATACACATATAACATTAGAGTCACAAATTTGATTCTCAGGGAGGGCTTGGCTTCAGAAAACAATTAAAATCTGTATCTTTGATTGTCTACTATTTTGTGTACTTACCACAACTGACATATCACAACGCAGAATTACAGAAAATGGACACTTCATAATTGTATAATTATTAATTATATTCTCTTTAGTTCAATCTGCTATTTATAAGGTACACAAGTTAAGATCAAAATTAAAGAGATGCTTTACATAGTCACAAAAAAATGTATCATCTAAACTTAAGATTTAAAATTTTTCATGTTTCACATTATCTATTTTGGTTTTTAATAAAACGTAAACGTTTATATCCTCATTTTAAAATTGAATTATAAATGTCAGATTTTAAACATGAACCCTCTGTATGTACAATATATACAGTATGAATATCATTTTTTTTTTATCAGACAGCTGTTTTATCTGATAACATGTATTTATGATGTTAAATTCTGTGTTTTTGCTTTTGCATTCTATGTGTACATATTCCAAACCCACTGTCTCTCAATGGCAGTGGTATGTGCTTTTAAAACAGCCCTTGCTGGCTTCTAAGACTATAAAGCAGTCCAGCAGAGGGCCACCAAAAGACCCAGAAAAATTGGTATTCAGCCAATGTCACTGCACTGTACTTTGATTATTGGTTTCTGTTGCATATGCCTTCATTAACTGATAGAAGCAGCTCGCAAACACTGCTGTCTGCTGCAGAGTTGGCACAATCCTGTAGTGCCTGTGGGCAGGAGAGCAGAATTAAAGTCTGTGTATCGCTCTCCCCCGCAAAAGAAAACAGAGGGGGGGGTAGAAAAAAAGAGAGAAAGAGAGATAGAAAACAACCCTTAGTGACAGGTGATTAATCTCAGTCGGATTCTGAGTGGGCGCCAGGCAGCGCACTAATGCGAGTGCATCTATTTTGCAGCTCTTTGCTGGTGTACAACTTTCACCGTCGCAGCGCCTTTATTTCACTGGACCGTCAGCAAGGCCAGAACCTTCTGTCTAACACTACGCCTCTCAGCCAGGCAGACTAATAGCTGCGCAGGGGATCCGAGCTTAGTGGAGCTCTTACACAAGCTCTCAGTTCACGGTTTACCCTTACACTGGGTCAGGATGACCTTTCTTGACCCAAAATTTAAATCGTACCTATTACGTCCCCACTCGTAGAACTTTCCAGATATACATACTTTTTTCTGAAAAGCTTATATAATGAGACGTGGCTCATGCCCAGAGTCTAAACCAGCAATGATCAGTCTTTCACACACAAAACAATACACCTTGTACAGATCGACAAAGAAGATTAAACACAATCTTAATGGTTACCCAGTAAGCACCAGTCTGCTAATTTTATGGACATTGTCCAAGAAGACCATTTAAATCGTTCATCTCAACAGCTATTGGAAGCGTGCAGAGCTTTCCAAAAACACATTAAGGGAATGGAATTCTGCCATGAACTTGTCAAGCTTAGATACAGATGGACATCTGAGGGTTCTTCACCGCAAAACACATAGATCAAGGGGATATATTAGATGGGCTATTAGAAAACTAGACAGTACATCTAAACACACTTTGTATCCCAGGTGTGCTGAAACTCTGTTGGATTTGGAAATGCATTTAGGCTCTTCAGAAATGATGAAGCAAACCAAGTAAGATGTCAGCAGCCAATGTTTCACCAGCTTAGGTGATTTAAGAAAGTTCACCCTGTCAAGCCACGTTTCCAAACCAAAATTAAATTAAGCAACATACCTTGGATCTTAGACTCCAAGGGGCTTCTATTTTACCCCCCCCCCCCAAAGATTACATTAACAACAACAAAGGCGTTTATTGGTTAATTACTTTTACAGTCTTTGAAAATAAAAGTTTTCTTTTGAAAAATAAAGTCAAAAGTGGTTCTTAGATGAATATACTATTCAAATTTTAGAAATACATAACTATAGCACTGAATCAAAAAAAAAATTGTCCAAGTGCCTTTTTCAATAAAGAAAGTATGCAAACACTGTGACAGCACAGATGGTGCTTTAAGATTCATTAACCCCCTAGTGTAGACATTGTTGGACATGTTGGAGAAACTTCTGTATCATAGCCCTAAGATTTGACCCTTCCCTTCCTTTCTTATCATATCTATGGCGTTGTACATTCAGAGGAAGATGTTTTGAAGGTAAAGATGACACGAGAACATTAAAGACAGAATGAAAGGAAAAGGAGAAGATAGAGAGAAAGCAAGTGTCTGTGGGAAAGAACAGAAAGAACGGAAAAGAGAGAGTGTGGGGGTGACTCTGCAGTGCACACACCCTGGACATTCATCATTGCCAGGACAGGCCGAGGAGGATAATATATTCCCTCATGTTCTGCGCGGCACCGCACACATTACTCATCTTTATACAAAATGAGAGAGAGGGAGAGAAACAGAAAGAGACACAAAAAGAGAGAAAAAACTGAATTCTTCATTAGACACAACAGATCTTATTAAAGGGGGATGTCATTTACCCACTCATGTAACTTACTTTCTGCTGTGGAACACAATATTAGTTCAAAATAAGTCTAGCAAAAATGTTGATGTAAACAATGACAATAAACCGGAAAATAAAACTGCATTGGAAATAATTTGTTCACTCAAGCTGTTCAAACCAAACAAATTTAAATGCGATACATTCTGGTTGCACAAGCTCAAAGATAGCTGTAATATATAATTAATGGCAATGATATGGCAACTGTCCGTCAGACTTCAGTTCCACATTAATTTAACTGTGGTTGTTGCACATGAACCTTATTTGGTATTCATGTACCGCTACTGGGTTTTAAATGTAAGCTTTTAACATCAACCTTTAATAAACTGTTAAAGTAATGCCGTAGGCCCTTCGTTCAGACGCCATGTTAACTAATTAAGACATGGCTGACAAGTGATGTTCTTTCATTTGTTTATCTCTGAACTAAAGCTCTTTTCGTCTATTACTGTGTCTGAAGAGCATCATCATTTTAATGGGACTATGGAGGAAGAGGACCGATCTCTCTTTTATATCTATACATGTAAAGAGTCTTTCTGGGCAATTTTTAAAGGTGGCAGGAAATTGCGGAGGCTGGCGCATTGCTGAAGGGTGATTTGCAGGGGAGTCTTATGGCATAGGTACAACCTCAAGGGAGCCAGGAAGAGTAATTCATCGCCACTGCAGATGTTCACACAGACAGAGAACATCGATCCTGCCCTGCTGAAAACACCATCTTCGTCGTTTCAGCACAAGGAAGACTTGGTGGAGGTACTTAAAAGAAAGACTTTAATACTAGGTGAATGTGAAAACTTATCACTTTTGCCATTCTAACCAAACATTGCGTTACTTATTTTTAATAAATTGATATATTTATTTAATTTAATTTTGTTTTATATGAAAGCCTGTTCACCATTAGAAATATTATGATGAATATGATTATATATGAACACAATTTTCTTTAAACCGTTGGTGTAGTAAATTTCATTGTCATTCAACTGGATGTTGTAGCCAGATTCTTTTGATTGCTACATTATTCAAACCCTCTTAAAAATTTTGGGCACCCTTTAAACTCTTGCACCTGTAGACCAACCGATGGTTCCAATATTGCATCATCCAATCTTTACAGACCCTGTATGGTGAAAATCAAGTCATGGTGTGATGTTTAATATGGTTAAAGAAATGTTGTCCAAATGTATAATTTTAAACCATTGCAGAGTATTTTCTCCAATGAACTAAAGTTTACCAAAGATAGTTTGGAACTGCCCCAGTTAATGACGTCATTAAATTTGTAACCAATCACAAACTTCTTGTACCCTGTGTATCAGCAGTTCAAGCCATTTACATGTAAGGATGGCATACAGATTAGTGTAAAACTTAAGCTTCACTGGTGTGCCAGCTAGTACGCCAATCATCACTCCCAAAAAGAATCGAAATAATAGGTTTATTAAAAATACTGCAACTCTTTATAATGATCGGCTTATGATACGGAGTCAGTCAATCTCTTTTTGCTGTCTTATGACTTTATATCAGTCTCTGCAGTCCTTGCATGTAGTTATGCACAACTTATATAGTCATATATGAAATAAAAGCTCTTACTCTCAAGAAAACCACTATATATTTTGCTGATCTAACACTTATGTTCAACATTACAGAGTAATTGTTGAATTGTTGTCAAATTCATAAGGTGTTTCTGTCTCTGTAAGACCCATTTTTATTAATCTACCCCAATGTATGCGGGAAGGTCATTCAAACCACTTTAAAAAAAAGTTAATAGAGAGAATCAAGTTCATTTATATTCATGTAGGATTTAATATTTAGGCTAGAACTATGGTTAGCGAGATACCCTGTTAAACACAGCACCCATACTGCTAATATAAGTATCAGAATAAAACTGAGTAGAACCAAGTAGAACATGTATAAACTGTACCACACATCCGCACATCACTCAGATCATTACCACTGACTCCCTCAGCAAATACACAAACCACAGTGGAAAACCACTGTAGTAATTCATGTAAGACATGTCACAACGATACTTCTACATCCTGTACCAAACATAAATCTATTAAATTATGATATACGTGGAGATCACAGACCTGTGATGCATGTACTCCACTACTTTAATTATCTACCCTTTTAGTACCTTTAAAGGCATTGTGTTTTACAAAATGCCAGTTGTCTAAGTGAAATGGCATGCAAAGGAGTAAGACATTAATATTACATTGTGAACAGTGTCTTGACACAGCATCTGACAGGAGTTACAAATGAACAGATTTTCACTGTCAAAACAACCCAAGTTAGTGCTCATGCTTCACCGGGCAAGGAAAGTTCAAAAATAACCAAACACAGGATAAAAAAGGGAAATATGACGGTGTAATCATTTATTTGAGGAGTAGAGAATAAAGCATGCACAGTTTTTAGTCGACCATCTTTCACTTTGCAGCACTGGGAGAAGGTTTCGAGAACTATTATTTAGACGTTGCTCTTGAATTTTTTTAAAGGCAAATGTTTGCCCATCCCCACACTCCTTCATCTCTGTGCTTGGAATCCTCAAAGAGGAAAGAGGTGTCAAAAGGGGGGTCCACGAGGTGCTTTTTGATGGTATGCTTCAATGGCCAAAAAAGGTATAAGAAAATCAAATAAATGTTAAGAGTTAATAAAAAGGGAAGAGATGCTAGGTTTATCTTTCATGCATATGTATCAGGCTGGTCTCTCTGTGTTTTTTGTCTTTAAAATAATGGAGAAGACAGAAAAAATACCTTTATTATCGCCACCTTCATTATTGGTGAAATCATCGCCTTTGACTGTGTGGGCTCCTACTGTCAACAACAGGGGAAAAGTAAAGAGGATAAAGGAGGTACATACTTTAAAACATCAGCTCACACAAATAAATTTAATTAAATTTTTTTAAATTAAAGGTTAATTGGAATATACAAAAACATTAGCTAACATCGATGTGTTTTTACGTTAGATCTTGATTGAGAATTCAGGTTCTTCTGCTAATGACATTGGCTCATTAAAAATACAACACTCTGTGTTAACATTGACTCATGCTGAGAGAGCGTGAGGTGCCAATATTCGCTCAGTTAACAGAGGATCGTGGGATGTCAAGCTGACCAAACAAAAACAAGTTGCGTGTTAATTCGCTAGGGTGTGAAACACACAACCACCATGCTGTGTCACAAGCACTGCACAAGATTATAAGATCTGACTTTTGAAACATTTGTTTCTGAATGCAAATACAGTGCAGTGTCTATTGAACATAACCAAAAAATAAATAAATTCCATGTGTGTCAAAAATGGCTCAGGGTTTAGTACAAATACCTGAAATTGACTTAGAAAAAGCAGAATATCCCTCACTTATCTTGACAATAAATACAAAAACATTACTTTCAGAGCTTTAACAATGTGGGAACTGTATTATAACAAGTTCTTACTGTATGAACTCAGTAGATAATACTTAAAGTGTCACTGAGATTACGTACTAGTCCAAAACATAACCGACATAAAGAACATGTAGTTATAGCATGTTGTTTGGTAAGTATCATGTACAGATACTTTACAATGATACTGTTATCATACAAAAAACAACAAATTGTTCATGGTATAGAGCAGTGCTTGTCAACCTCAGTCCTCATCGACCATTTCGACCTCTTTTGATGAAATGTTTAGTTCTTGCTGATGAAATGTAACCCTATAAAACGATACTATAGTGCCGGACTTTGGCTGAAAACTTGACTAGGTCTGTAAATCCTCATCCAAAATAGTTTCATCGCTTTCATGAATTTCCGCAAACACCAATAGTATTCAGTACTTTTTGATTAATGGATTATTATAACTCCTACACAGACTTGTGTTAGATACAGCTTTGTAAGAATGGTGCACATTACTGGATTCCTGATCATTGATCTCTTTGGCTTCAAACTGTAGTCTTCTTTTCCTGTCTCATCTTTCTTCATATTTTAAATGTTTTTTGTTTTATTTATCATGTTTGTCATGTTTATCAAATGACAATTAAAAGTACAGAGTAAGTTTCATGTTGGTACTAAACAGTAAACTTAAAGAAAATTTGAGTGGACTGGAACTTGGAACTGGAGGGTTAGAGAAATGATTCTCAAAGTCACGACTAAAATAAGACAATGTACTGCAAAGATATTTATCTGGGCCTTTCAAAATGGGAGTCTATGGGATTGGTTGCTGTAAATGGTTGCAATGGGCTTGGCATGATTGCTTTATGATGATCCTATGAGAGTGATTCGTTGCCTAAGTTAAATTAACCCACCCCCTTCTCACATTTTCATCTAGTGTGAAGATATGGCATCTTGAAATTTTTTTATACAATGGCAGTCCATGGGATTCACTTTTCTTTCTTAAGTGTATGGAGTTTTGGATAGTTATAATGCCCCAGCGGTACATATTACACCCCATTGTGTGAAGTTGTAATAAAACAAGAAATCGCATAAAAAGGAAAATACGGTAAAAAATACTTTTCATTCTCCAAGCACTACTAAAATGTTTTTACATTTTCAGGGAGAATGGTGCTTGGGCTTTTGGTGAAGGGTCAGCCTGTCTTAAATAAGCAGGAAAATTGCTCTTGTTTGTGTTTAATCATTAAAAGATGGGAAATGGCAGCTTTTAAGCAAGAAAATAATTTCCCTGGTGGCTTAATAATTAAATTGCGGTCTAACCGTCTTTTAAGGCAAAATCCGAAACTTAAATATGAAGATGAGGGAAAATCATACTAGCCATCCAATATGATCTGCTTTTTAAAAAACAAGCAATGTATTTTGGCTTATAAACTTGAATAAAGTAATTTATAATTCAAATTAAAAAAAGACTCTATAAGTATAAGCTTATTCTACAGAAGGTAACATCTTGCGCGTGAAGAAAGCTACTATTTGTTTCAATAAATAAACATGTAATTTGGGACATAAATGCACTAAATATCACCCGAAATTTATAAAATATCATATTCCACACATCTCCTTGTGCTTTTTATATTTAATGTCTCTTTTTAGATATTATTAAATTTAATAAAGTTAAAGCCACAAGAGTATAACTAAATACAATGTTATAAAAAACTCTACTTCTGTCATGTTATAGTCTTTCTCAACATTTATTTTATCTGGATGTTTTCCAGGTTCAACACCTTTCTTGCAGTTTCCAGCTTTGGCATATTTGTCTATTCCTTAGTGTGTACTTAAGGATTTAACAAGTTTTATATTAGTGTTGAACCATGGAAGATAGTATAGACTTTGATATTTAAATTTTGTTTGTGGTTGCCGTGGTGTATGTTAGACATAAAAAATATGCTTCTCTGCACTATTAATGTAAATTTAAAGTAGTGCTACAGTAGTATTTTTATTTGCTATAGAACAGACACTATCAATAAATATAAACCCAACACCCTAATTTATTTATCAAAATAGTCCAAACAAAGCCTCATCAAATTAATGTTTTAGTATTTACTACATGAAGAACACATCTTAGTTGTACTATTTCCAGCTATACAATTTGTTTTCAGAATAAGAAAGCGCACAGCCAGAAAACATGGCTTTGAGCTGGCATCACATTGTTGCATCGCACAGAAATTTGACTTTTAGTGTGGACTTTGCGCATGGATGGATTAGGGTTAGGTCACAACCTCACGTTTGCATGTGTGCACATTTGTTGTTTACTCTGTTTGTGAGATTGTGTCTATGAACACATGGCCCCATGTGTTGTGACGCTCAACAGAGAAATTTGCTCTCTATGGTTGACCGACCCCACAGACACTTACCCCTGTCTTTCCACACATTTGACTTAGTATCTGTCAGAGGAAGGACATTCATTGCCCTACACAGTGCTGTGTAATCGCTTGGACATGTTCCACCACCTTATGAAGCAGTTTTGTGCTCTCATCCTAAATTAGGGCACCAAGGTTCCTTTCACTGATATCTTCTTCATCAATCTTATGTGCACAGCCAGAATTGACTTGAACATTGAAACATTAGCTACCTTCTCCACAAATATCACTGAACAGAATTGTAAAAATGATTGTTAGCGAACATGTTTTCCACACATTCAAACTGTTCTTCAGCTCAAGCTACATTTTATTTTCTCTTAAAAAAAGTTAGTCCACATGTATGACATTATTGGTTGAACCAGGAGCTGAAAGGTTGGGCCTCGCTACAGAGAATTGTTTTAAATGTGGTCTACAAGCAGGTCACAAAATGAATTAATAATAAAAAAGATTAACTGTATAAATGCTTAAACTTCACTTAACAGAAAAAATATAAATAAATAATTCAAGGTTAACAACAAATTACCCAAGAGTACACTGACTATTGTAGCTTACAGTACAGAAACAAATCCAGATATGTTTATTATCTACCCAGGAGAGTATTAACATTGGCTTAAACAAATGACTACATAAGCAATGTAACAAATACATTGGCCTATACACATTTATTTGCCAGGTTGAGAAGATTTTTATTCAAAACTCAATGAGAACAATTGGTACATCTAATTGTTTGCAGCTAAACCTTATAGGAAATAAAAAACTCAAATAAATAATTTTAGCAAAAAAGTTTAAGAGAAACACAGGAATATATTTTTAAAGGATATTAATCAATTTCTTTTTAACATGAGAAGTATTCTCATTATATTCCTTTAAATAAAAAATAAAAAACAGAAATAGCTCTGGGTTCTGATATGTTATTAACCTAATGCAAACGATTTTACACTTTTATGCTCATCTTGTTTTCCAACACTGGTACAAGAGGGTTTCATATTCTGAACACCAATACGCAATAAAAATAGCTAACATTATATTTATAAAGATGGAAATTTGTGGATACTTTTACTGTTGCTGTCTTTCTTTTTTATACATGCATTTATTTTGTGTAAGCTATTTTCCAGGGAAGATATACTGTGATTAGAGAGAGGAACAATCTTTGCTAACACTTTATAATATGCAATTTGTTTACATTTGTAAATGCATTAACAAACATTTAGTTTTTCAGCATTTATTATTGTTTGGTGTTAATTCATGTCAATGATGTGTAAACTAATTTTAAAGGGGAAGAAACGACCACAGTTAATCATGAGTAACTGAAGTATAGAATTGTGTGGTTCATATCCCCTAAAAGACTTTGGCATTAGGAAAGTTTTCAGAAAATTCTGAGGTCCCCCAGGAGGGCAATGAGCAGCATACGCGACCGATCTCCTTACAAGGCCTTCATGCACTTGATTGTAAAATTATTAAATGGTTTTGGTATCATGTTTTAGATATCCTTTTTCCTCATTTACTCACCCTTTTTTTAATATCAAATGATTTCAATGACTTTCTTTCTTCTGCAGAATACAAAGGATATATTTTAAAGAACATTGGTAAATGGCATCTATTCACTTGCATTAGTTTGTCTCAATACAAAAGAAGTGAATTGGTCCCACCGCTGTTCATTTAACACCCTTCTACAAAATATCTGCTTTGGTGTTCTACAGAAGAAAGAAAGTTATACATGTCTGAAATGACGATGGAGAGGAAACGATGATATAGCTTTCATTGGGTGACCTATCACTTTAATGGCATTAAATAAAAACAGGAGGGTGCTCCATCTTTAAGAGCCACTGTTATAGTTATATTGAAGAGTAGGTGGGCACCTCCAATGGAAAGTCACACAGATACTTTCCCCCTGCCACTACAAGTGCAAGAAGAAGGAAAGTCAGGACATTGCAACTGGAATGGTTATTTCAAAGGGTGCTTCCTAAATAATGATTTCTCAACACAGGGTGAATCTGAAGTTTTAGCATGAAAATGAAGCTCATTTATTCATTCCTTAGCATTACATATATTCATTAATAATTCAACCCCCAGAATATGAGGAACAAAGTTAATCGCATTTTTCGGTTGAGCATCAAAGGACGTTTCATTAACCAGAATTCAATACTTTTCCTATAGCTCTACTAAGTTTTATGAAAAATCATTCGAACTGGTCATTGGTAGCAACAAATTAAAAGTCATCATATAAAGATGAACAGAGTGAGAAATGTTTTGAATAAATTAACAAGCATGTTATGAAAGGCAATGTAATTAATGCAAAGCTAAACAACAAATCAATCACAATTCCTGATGTTTGTTTTAACAATATAAACTAATAAACTGCACTGTAAAAATATTTCTGCACAAAACAGATAAAGTACTGGTAATAATTCCCGGTCCATATTCTGTTAATTTTATGGATAATTCTATTAATGCCTAAATGTAAAATACAGGTAAAACAAAAACATGGACATGAGCTTTTCCTTTATATTACTAAAGTACATTGTGCCCTATTTTATGTTTTTGATTAAGTGTGAGTGGTCATATTGTTGTTGCCAGAAGCCTTCTGGGGCACACTGAGCCCATATTGGTAGAATACGTTTTAGATGACATGCTTGTGACAAGCCACATTAGCAATTAGGAAATGTTGAGACTGTGGTTGTAAAAGTGCAACAATACACTCTAGGTGGCTGTTGCATTTAAACAATGCTCACTTTGGTATTATGCTACCTAATGTTTGGAAAGAAAATGTTCCCTATACAATTTAACCACCATCAATAGTCTGAGTAGAATGGATGGATTAATGTATGTTAACACCAATTTCTTACACAGCCTATGTCTACTGTACTTTCTGGCAGAAACTGATATTGGTGAACCTGTTTCCACCATAGGTTCAGTTCAATGTCAGTTCAGTTGGCTGGTCTACAGTCCAGACAGGTTGAAAATGATGTGCATTCAAAAATGTGCTTTTCTGAATACCAATGTCACAATGCATAATTTGGGTACTGTCTGATCCCCGTCTGCTGGCTTTTCTCCTATAAACCTTGTTTATAATGAGACAGTTTTACCCATAGAATTGCAAATCCTGTATCTGTAAACTTCAGCAACAAATGTGTCTGAAAACTTGTAATGAATAACCAGAATAAATATTAAAACACCTATGAACACTTACTGTATGTGACAGCAAATGTACAAATGTTCCGGCCAAACACAGAAATAATGACGTGACAATGATTAATAAAAATATCCATGACTCCTTCTGTAGCCCTGCCCACTTGACTACATGACTACATGTAATAAACCTCCTGTGGAAGATTGCAAAGTATTGTGCAGTGACTGTTTGTGGAAGAACACAATCTTCCTTTGCATTCTTATATTAGAAATTCCTGTTTGAAGTTTATTTTTAAGATGTTTCAATCACATGGGTAAAACATGGAGCGCCTAGTATTTCACTAAGTGGATTTTTATGTAAACAAAATGCAGATTTGCAGGAAGACTATAAGCAATGCTGCTCCATCAATTTTGCACCCGACAGAAATCCACGGCTCTCTTATGTAAGTAAAATATTTGTAACATGCATCATCTGGGGTCGCTAGACCATTTTTACTGGGCCATGTGCACCGATGTAAATCTGCTGTGCCCCAGTGTAAATGTCAAGTTTCAGTTGAACTGTATTTATTAAAATTGACAATTGTTGCAAAAACAAATTTTATATTCAATGCAGTATCCTAATTGATGCCTATAGCGACGTGTGACAACTGCACTAATTGGAAATATAAAGTTGCGCACACATAGGTCGGTTTGATGGCATGTAACCGACGTAAGCTATGAATTCATATTGAAACAAAAGGACGTTTCAGCAAAATATTGATGATCTTACTTTACCTAAATAGTTATTGGCTCCTGTAGATAAACATCAGGAAGTTTTTTGTGCAAACCAGGAACATGGTAGTAAAAAGATGTTATGGTTACGATGACATTGAGGGAGGTAAGACTAAAAAACCATTACATTACACAAAGACATAAGTGGAAAATGTCTTTTATATATATGTTTTATATCATAATGTATTGGGGCATTGAATGAGGCATTCGTGTGTAAAATTAATATTAAATTCACCAGGTAGTTTTAGAGACTACATAAACATTTGAAATTATTCATTAGGTAAGTTATGTGCCAGTAAATTCTTAACTGGATCAGGGAAGGGTAGCCGAGATACAGGTGAGTTTTGTGATGTTTTATATAATCGTGAATCACTAAAGGTTAAACACATTTTTATTTACTACTAGAGGACAGCAGTAGTTGGAGTCAATTCAGTTTGGAAAACATTCAAGAATGTAACATACACATCCCTTATGCAATTTTACAATGGTTTAACTGTGGTTACAATAGTCAGAAAAAGGTAAATTCTTGTTTTCAGTGGTTTAACAACAATCTGTGGATGCCGTAGTTATGGATCATAAGAGATTGATGCAGGAACATTCTGGTCAGTAGACAGGAATCGAAACGTACTTATTTTAAAAAATCATAATAAATTAATTTTGTCCACAATATTTGTTCATAGCTCCACATCAAACTTGATTTTTCAAGGGGCACTTAGGAAACTTAACCAACCATGAGTTTATATTTTTTTATGTAAAAACTGAGCAAACGTTATAAATTAACCTCAGACAATAGTATGAATAAATAGAATTCTGAGTGTGCTCACAGTATCAAATGTATTTTTAATGTTTTATGTTGCATGAACATTTCAGTGTTATGCAGATACATAGCATTGTAATGGTAACATTTATTTTTCTTCTTTTGATCTAAATTGTATCTTTGATCCTTCTGTAAGGTGATCGAATTCCACAGCCGTAACTTCATGACAATTCTGTTATTGTTTGCTATTGCAACTTATATTCGCTGGCTCAAACATCTGGGTCAACCAGCAGTTGCACTCCACCACAAACTATAGGACAGTTATTGACTTCACTTAAGCAAAAGCGAAGCTCTCTGCCAATCTTGAGTGGCAGATCAATGACTGGTAACTAAATGATGAAACGTAAAACAGCTTGAAGGCATTCTATTAAATTAGCTTTGCAAGCAGACCGGAACATACAACTAACTACACAGAAGCATATGCCAGAAATTGATTGGCAAATAAACTGTCAATCATTTGCATTTTTCCCTTCTTTCTACAATTTCCTAATGACACTGTAAAAAGAATTGTAGAACTTATTCCGTTTAACTATGGACATCAGTTCCACACAAATTAAGTTTATATACATAAATTCATTTCAATTTTCAAATTATAAAATGATGCAGATCTAGTCATGCAGAAAAGTTGTTACAGATATGCAGATTATGTCAAGCAGAATTCTGCATTTTTTACCTTATGATATTTTAATAATTCTATTTTACTAACAATTTAACAATGTAGTCTCTTATAAGTAATTTCTCGAAAATTAGCCGCAACATTGTGCAATTGATTCTATTTCAATTAGGTTGTTTGAAATGTTGTGGATCACATAGTATCTGGTTTAGACAATATTTGGCTAAGAGTCATCAACATAACACATTTTAACTGAAAATAGTTTTTTTATGAGTTTTGGTCATGTGGACAAAGGCGTTTGCAAGGCTGACAACTCAGACAAACTGTGCCGTTAAAGTCTCTGCCCAATATTGTCCGCTATTTAAATAAAAGAAAATAATCAATTGATCATAGGGGTTTTCTGCTTAAATATTTTTTAAATATTTATTGAATTAGAATACTAAAATACTAATACAATATTAGATGTCTGTCTAATAGGATAAAGATAAAGAAGGTAGCAAACGCTGATATATCACCACTGCATTTGAATCTCTTTCATTTAAATCGGATGGGATTTCTGAATGGTCCAATGGTAATGAAAGTGGCTTTCCCAATTTAAGTGTTTTGGGGAGCCTGCATTGTCTCTTCACCTAAACAGTCCCTTCAGGCCGAGGCATTCATTGTGATTAATTTGCAGCAAAACAGGATATCACCTCCCCAGCCTTCACTTGTAACTGTTCCGGGAGATAAAGTCGACTCCGTCACCAAAAGACAAAGAGAATTTATCCTTTGATAATCTTTTTTTTCCGAGCCAGCCAAACGACGGGATCAGTTGATCCCAGTTTTTCATTCTAACCTTGAGTTTCATGCATTTGCTCTTGATTTGGGCTTTGCACCAAAGGGCCTTTATATCAGTCATCTTGCTTTAGGAGAAACACAACAGCAGACAAGGACCTTTTTGAGTCAAACTGGCAGGATGATCCCATATTACACTCTGTTTTTAATAAAAAACATCTAAGAGAGTGGAAGCATGACTGGCGGCTGGAGTCTAAAAAAACTAACAGGGGATAACCATGTTCAGTGGGTCACAAAACAGTACTGAATTTTTTAAGACAAACTGTGAGCTTTCAGAAAAGTTAAATATGTTCTAATAAAATGTAGTATATAGTCAGCAACAAAGGAATAACTTTTCAGATCAGGGACTGTGTTACTGTACATAGCCTTACCTCAACCAGCTAATTCCTATACTCAATAGCTTTATAAAATGGATGTGGTATGTCAGTACATTTTGTCTAAAGTACAAAAAATTTACCAGAAGCTATGCATCTTTAGATACATATTTACCCTCACAACTACTGTAATTCACAGAAAGATTGTAAATTATGTTTACAAGATATATTTATAAGATATACCCCCCAGACATATATTTGGTCCCTACATTTGGAAACTTCCTTTGTCTGTCATAAACAGTCATTAAATTTAAGAAAATTAGAAAATCAGTTGAACCAAAACATTATAAATGCAAACTATTTTTAATTTGGGCATTTGGGAGAATGAACACTCTGGAATACCAATGATCAATTAACATTTAAATTTAAAAGAATAAATAAATATATATTAATATTAGAAAATATTGAGAAAATATGTTTAATTTGAAACCAACCTAAAATAAATAATAAAGTGTAAAATTATTACCTTTTATCTGAATGAAAAATAAATGATTACCTGCTTTCTGTAATGACTGCATGCTTTGCATGTGATCATAATATTTACAATCTAACTTGCCAACCAAGAGGCTGATTAATTGTCAGTAACAATATCCTGCTTGCAACAACCAAGAAACTTCTAAATATATTAGTCTTTCAGATTTCTATTTCTTTAATGTTGGTGCTAACTAAAACATAATTTGTATGGCTAAATTATCTCACTAGTCCGCACTCCAAAAAATGATGGGTTATTTAACTCAACATTGGGTCGAAACGAACCAACCCAACAATTTGGTTAAATCAACCCTGCAAAAGGTTTATATTTGACCTAAAAATGGGTTTAAACATTTCATATCTTGTGCTGAAACAACCCAGTATGGGTTTTGCAATTGTTAACCCAATGGTTTGGGTTTGTCCATTTGTGACCCATCATTAGGTTTTTTAATAACCCAGCATTTTTATAATATACCAATAAAAAATAAACTTATTGTGAAACTTGTCAAAGATATACGTCCCATGTAGTTTTTGAGAGAAGAATAAAACTTACCATCCTCTGTGGGTACATAAATGTTCAGGTACAGACAGTCTTCACTTTGCTCTTGTACGTAGGTCACGACCGTATCCAAGTTGGCCGTGAACCATACGGGTAGCATGTCATTGAGTAAAAACCTGTCTTCTAGAAATTGAGGACAAACGGGGGCAAACTGTGTGGCATTTCTAATGCCTGGCCATGACATGGGGGGTTCAGGGGGCTGAAACCTTCGCTCCCCTGTGGGTGGAAGGGCATAAGGAATCCCCAGATATTGTTCCACAGGCCCTAGAATCTCATTGGGTAGAGCTGTTTTCAAGCCTCTCAGCTTTCCGTAGTTTGTTGTGACAATAGGGTGCTGCTGTGCCCACGCTATATCCACGCATGCAGCTGCAAGCACAATCCAGGTAAAAAGGCGCCGAGTTGCCAGTGAATAAACCATGGTGAGAGGTATCCATGGGGTTCCTCCGAGCCGTGACATGGTCCAGCTGCGCTTGGCAGAGATGGTTGAATTCACACAATCTACTCCTTTTCCCCAGCCTAGGTGAAACCCTGTCCTCAGACAGTAATGATAGTATGATAAACAGCACACCCAAAAATCAGCTCAACGATCATGGCATTAACCAATGCCATGAGTGCAATTCTGCAAATTGATTTTAAGTCCTATCCCTTATTACAAGTGGCAAAACCTGATTCTTTTCCTTGAGCTGTCCACTGAACTATTTTCCCCTTTCAATTCCTCCTTTATGGGTCTGCCTGCAGAGAAGACTTTCAATTCCTCCTTTATGGGTCTGCCTGCAGAGAAGAAAGCACAGACTGTAAAAATCCACATTTATTGACATGTGCAAAAACAGAATAGTTTTGCTTTATTTTAATTAGAATGCAAACTCCAGAGTATGTATTGGAAGTAACCACAGTAACCTTACACTGCAAGATGGAAAAACAGTGAAAATAAATGACACACTGATACATCGCTATATACTGTAAATTCAAACAAACTGTAGATTAAAATGAACTGGTTTACTTTCCTCTACATGCTATGTACTTTCGTGCAATTGCCATGATATTTACAATGTAAGCGATGGGGTGTGGCCTACCAATTGGTATCCAATTGGATACCTTACTAACAAACATGAACAAATTTGAAATCTCTTCAGTCACAAAATAAAACCCCTATCTAAAAAATAAATGACAACACCTAGACATCTTTATACAATCCGATTCAAATACTGGCTACTTTGAAATATAATTCTACATTCAGATTGTCTGGTCTATGATTTACAAGTAGTTTGGTAAATTGATAGTCTCATATAACAGCATAGTGTACACACAAAATGCAGTATATCCATTTACGAGGTTAGTTCAACTGAATGTGGGATGCTTAGAACGCTTATTGATCTATTGGCCTGAAAACTGTCTATCCATTGTATGTCTGAAATAGGTATGATTTGGCAGGTACACAACAGCGAAGTTCACTCTATACTGTGTATTCACAATTCCTTTCTTCATTTACTGAATAATATTGTCGTATTTAGGCTTTGAACAGTTTTCTCTGTGCATATCTCCATTAGCCTTGCATGCATCTGTTTTCATGCATTTTTATGCATCAGAGACTTTTGTGGTAGGCAACCTGTTATGTGATTATAGAAACAAAGAAACATTGACAGCTTAAACGTTACCAGGGATCTTTCGAATTCTCTGGAATAAATCAAAGCATTCAACTAAGATTCAGAGACATACTGAAGTAGACATGAATACACATTTGTCTCAAATTAAAATATATTTCAATAGTCAAACGAAATGTCTGCATCACACATATTGTGACCATCTTTCCACCTGAATGAGCAAACAGAAGAACCACAAAAAGCTGAGACAAGATTACGCCAGAGAAATTTCACCCTTTGTAAGAATGTGCATAGTATTAGAGCCACACATTTCTTCCACACGAGTGGAAGAAAAAAAGAGTAGGTGTGAAAACGAAAAGGTTGAAGACGATCTTCATGTAATCTTCAGTCTGTGCTTTTGATACTTTTAAAGTTGAATCACACAAAAGAGTTGCACCAATTTCTTCAAATTCATAAACAGATAGTCATATGCACCAATCATGCACATGCTTGTCAGATTAGTAAACTGGACCTGTGGAGCCTCAGGAGGGCAGCTTTAATGACCTGAGTCCAGAATAAATCTAATAGCAATGAACTCTCTGGTTCTCTCTGATCTCTCCTTTAATAGCTCTGTCAAAGACGGCAGAACGGAGGATTCTCCAAGGACGGTTTTTAGATCCTTTTTAAAAACTAACAGAAATCATGCAGACACATCAATTAAATACATACTTTTGCCAACAGCGGAACTTGGTGCCATCAACAAATGTCACAGAGAGCATGCTGCCAGATCCATAGGACTGCATTAAAGCTATCAGCTTTCTTAGATCTACTGTATAGTAAGATGCTTTTAATCTCATAATATCACAGAAGCAATTTTAGCAGATATCATATAGTAGATATTAAGCCTCCAGAAAGCTAATCATGCAAAAAAAGCAATGAAGATATATTGATTCATTATGACATTAGCTGCAATTGGTGTTGAATGATGCTAAATTACAAAAGGATTGTTATCCCACTTCAAAACAAAATGCTAGAAGAGTAAAGTGTTTGATGCAACCACAGTCCCCAGAGAAATTGTGGAATAAGAAACCATTGTCTCCTATATACAGCAATAAAAAGATATCCCTTGAAAATGTTATACTTATAAATATTTACTGGAATTTAGAAGCATGTGAAAGGTTATATTCATCTAAGACTGCATCTGATGAAAGAGTAGACTTTAATAAAGCACGAATCCCAGCACACATGGCACACTTTAAAAGAATTTTATTGTTGGTCTGAGGAAGACCCATCTTTTGACACCCTAGGGGTTTAAGTCCTCGCTTTCTTTAAATTAAAACCATTATTTAGTCCGGATATCAAGACTTGGGCTGTGTTGCAGTATGCAGAAATAGATAGTAAACACCGAAGTTATTGCAAAGCCCTTACAATATGAAACCTTTCATGGACTGGGTTAAAACCGAAATAGACAAAAAGAAATATCAGAGATCTATCAGGTACCGATTTATGGTTAGAAGCCAATTTTATCTCTATCACCTGCATGACCATCAGACATCATGAAACTGAGGAGAGCATTTTGGGATCATTCTCACGTACACCTGTCCTCTGGGGCCGATGGACCTGAATGTCTGGCAGGCAATTTAATTTCAAATGCAAAAAAGAAAACTATTTAACATCCACCAGCTTCACTGTGCTCTTGGATTTGTCCAGTAACTTTATGCCAATATTGCTACATGTTGCGAATAGAACCACGTTTTTACTTCTCTCATTTCGAGAGTAATTCAAATATCAGAGAGGGTTTTTTTCCTCACAAAACTTGTGTTTTTCCCTTTAGGGGCCTTCAGTGTAACCATTCACATCTATGATTGACAGCTGTAAATATGTGCTGATAAGAAACTGTTTCATTAGATTTCAACACTAAAATCCCAAAATGCAATTCGGTCAGGCATCTCTGTCTACGCTGTTAAAAATAAAGGTGCCCTTTTTGGAACCTTTTTTGCCTAAATGCATAAAACCCCTTAACAGACAGCTTTCTGTTTCATAAAAGTCTGTACTTTACTTCTGTGTATGTACATTTTCCACATTAAAATTTTAAATAAACGTATCATTCCAGACCAAAAATTGTTACAAAGTTTTTGTAAAGCATCTTTTAAAAGAACTGAATGTGATTTGGATGTGCTCTTGTGTGTTATTGTAAATCTATGTTCAATTTTTCTCAAAAAACACAAAATATATTTTTATTGAAATGTTAACTCATAACATGTTGTCAGAGATTATAAAAAGACCATAAAGTTGGAGATGATACCAAGGGGACTAAAGGGAGAGAAAATGTCCCTGTGTGATGTCTGAAGATGACTCAGACGAATTTCAATGAAGGTTTTGGGTCTTCCTTCGCATTTTAATTATAATAAACCATCTTCCAAGCTGTAACAAATGCTCAGGACCGACATATTGCGAAAATGACGAAATTGATTACGGCAAAGCGATGGACAAACGGGCCATGAAAAGGCACACAAGCCAAGTGACCTTTCAGTGAACTTTGGATAAACGTGGCTTGATTCCGGAGCAAATGCACCTGCTATGACTTATTCAACATGGCGCCTTGGCAAACCAGTCGGCTAGAATTTGTTTTTTCTCCAGCTATATTCTCTCTCTTCGTCTTGGGCAGTCGACTTAGGACGCAAACCCAGGGGAGTAAAGAGAGAGAGATACCAGAATCGATCAAAAAGAAACCCCACATCTAAACTGCAGTCATCAGTTAATGCTGAGAATATTTTGGTATATACATTATTCTGGAAACCACTTAAAACACCGCTCTGGTTTTATAATTCTAGGTGTGCATTGGCACAGTGAAAGGAAAGTCGGAGCATGCCATATGCCAGCCCAGCCTGGTATAAAGTTTTACATAATTTACTTAACTTAACTTATGTAATTGGACATCTTCTAGAGACTGTACAAAGACACACTGTTAATTTATAAAGATGTCTTCAAATTGTGCCTATTCAAAGTGTTCCATTTCATCCCATGAGTATACATTAATGCTCAAAAAGTTGCTGCTTCTTCAGAGAGCAATGAAGGTTAAATGCCGCACAGCGCAAATGTCAGAGAAGCAGGCCGAGCTCTGCGGCTCACACCATCGGATCCATAAAGCGCGCACGCACGCAGCAGACATCCACAGTACCACCTTGTGGTTCTCCGCTGAACTAACTTAGAAAGAACGGTCCATGGGAGAAAGTCCGGAGTCTTTATTTAAAAACAACTGAAAAGGTAGATGCGAGTGAATTAATAAAACACATCTAAGTTCATAGATGTTGCTGATGTTATTTCAGCGCACATTTCTTTGGGTTAGAAAAATCCAATCTAGAAGATGCTATCACACCTTTAAGAGTATAACGCATTTGGATACTCACTCAACATGATGAGAAAACAAACATAGAAACAAATAAATGAAGATATATTGCGAATTTAACAAAGCTTTAGCCACAGGTAAGTAGAAATCTGCCCCAGAATAACCTTCCCTAAAACCTCCTGTTCCCAAAACTGCGCACATGGATTTCTGACTCAAGATGACTGAGATGGCATTTGTGTTACAACATATCTCGATCAAATAAAATAAAAAAAACACTGCAGTTAAAATCAGAAAATAACGCATCTATGAAACAGACATATTGGGTACCAATCCTGGGTACCATCCTCATCATCCTCATCAGAAGCCAGAGCATCAGATAACAGAGATACTTCCACAAGTCTCCTGGCTTACCTTTGCGGTATCTGCATTGTGCGGCTTCTGCCCTCCCGCCCTGACTTTCCGAGGTGCGGGCAACACCGAGGGGCAGTGCGAGGGGTGAATGAAAGTCAGTTATGTGTCCCTGCTAGAATCCAACAAGACGCTGCCGTCCGATGGAGAGGTGGCGCACCGGGGGCCGCTCAAAAGAGACGGGCCAGATCGGACGGAAATGTCCCGTGTAGAAGATGGAAATTCGAGGAAATCACTGCGGGGGAAAAGCAAATAGTTGGGAATGTGATTGTCTCCATAGGAAGAGAAAGAGGAGGCACGGACTGCGACGAAAAAGAGATTAAAGAATGAGAGACTGATGCTGTACCAGGCGTCTCTCTCTCTCTCTCTCTCTCTCTCTCTCTCTCTCTCTCTCTCTCTCTCTCTCTCTCTCTACAGATGCTATTGGACTGCGCTGAAAGAAATGTACAATGCCTACAACCAATAGATTGCCGCATTCACTCTATCACACTTTAACCAGCTGCAATTACCTTTGTCATTGAACAGTGTTTGTCCATTTACAGCCATTTTGGATATGATAAAGACATCCACTCTGTCTTTTTTTACAAATGACTTTTCACAGTAGTTTGAAACATACAAACTTTTCCAATATCAGCTGGACCATTGAGTTTGGCATTCGTGGATGCCTTTCATTTTTTGTAACCTACTGTCATGAAATCAAATATCACATTTTATTAATATATGATTGCTTTACCATTGCTATTATTGTAGCTTATTGCAGGCGTAATTGGATGTTTACATTGTAAGGATGAGGGGTTATGTAATTTGCACTGCTTGGAAAGCACAGTTACTTAACATTGGCTGATGCACTGCTCTGTGGCAATAGTGGAAATTACAGAGCGTGCCTAAGTGCTTTAGATTGCAGAGATACAATCACACAAGAGAGACTTAGATCAAAGACCAGGGCCCTCATTTCTCCAGGCGTTCAAACTCCCGGCACAGATGAAGGTTGTTGCCTCAGGGCAGCAAATGGATTCATATGGCAGCTGAGGGCCCACGCTGGTGATGCGGGTCGATCCCTGCCACTGTTTACTCCCTATTCTTCGACTCTGTAACAAAGCATTATCATTTTAAAAAGTAATCACATACCGCCCACTTCATAGTGTAATGTTCCTTGTGAGAACCTACAAACTTGAAACTCCAGTCCATGCTTGCCGCTCTCCAAGTTGCTCGGTTACATTTGTGTCATCCAGCATCAACGTTTCCACGGATTGACATTTTCTCATCTTTTAAATTCTCATACCTGTTTTTCGACGTCTACCTCTTCTCCGTCTGATAGCAGGGATCTGTCAAGCGCACGCTGACCCCAAACATATTCACACATTTAATCCGGCTGCATCCCGCAGCCACGCAACAATTGCGGTGTCTCCGGTGGAAAGCACATGATGAATCGAACATGACACTCACATCAGTGGCTGCTGATAGCTGGCTATGAGCTGTGGGCGGTATGGAATATCATATCAACTTTTACACCTGAAGTGTGCCTGTCAGAGGGAATAAGAGAGATCTAGAAGATGACTGAACCGAATGTTCCTTAATATTCAATGTTCTAAATTTGCCATACTCTGTTTCTGTATTGACCCAACATTGTGCATTTGACTAGTAGTAGTATGCAGTAGAAGTTTCCATGTGGATGTAACGGTGATGGAAGGATAATCTTTGGGGTGAAAGCTTGGGTACAGAAAGGTTAAGAAAGTCAAAGACACTTGAAAAAAATCAGGGTGTGACAAATCTTGATTTTATACTAAGAAGTCCATTTGAGGTCTAAATGGGATGGGATAAATGTCTTGGGATGGGGGTGCCATGTAATCCCTGCTTTATTAGTCACTCACATTAAGTTGCCTTTAGTGCTGTACATTTACATATTGTAATGAAAAGACATCATTGACAGTCTTCATGAAATAATATATTAAATATGTATTATATAGTACATGTTCATGCTTGCTTGCTTTCTTGCAATTTAGGTTTATTGAGCGAATGTGGAGCGAACGATGTGCCAGATAATCTGTGTGCAGATATTCAGAGAAATTACTCCCATATCTGTAATATATTAACTTTATATGATAAATATGGATTCTTGATCTCTTGAATATTAATATGCAATTTAAATATTAATGTATGCATGAATAAATAATCATTTATTAACTTCCTCTGACCTAATGCATTTCTAAAGATATTTTCTGAGAAATAATTCCTCAACAGTTTTCTTTATGAATTTAACCAAATACAAATTGTGCTGTTCATGTGACACATCAGTGACATATCTTGATTATATTTCATGTTTGATGAAAATTCCATATCTGCTGTTAAATGACACAGAATGTAATTTGGTGTAGCATCACAGCCTTATTATAACAAATCTTATTATTTGTATCATTGTCTCTCATGGTGAAATGTTCATAATCCACAGTCTGCTGCTATTTCTGACAAAGAGAAATATATGACCAACATGCAAAAAAACTAATCATTCATTCTTCTGTATTCATACTTATGTGTTTTGTTTAGGGGGAGACAGATTACAAGACAATATAAGAATGTCTGATCAAAGCTACCCAAAGCTTCTGCCAAAGTAATAAATACTATTTCATAGACATTTCTCAGAAACTGGCACAAGATAGTGTTAAGCAGTGTTTACAGGCTTTGGAAAAGCAAGTTGGGCTAAATCATCATATGTAATAACTATTTTAGGTTTAGAGTATGTAGATGTGTAATAAAATTTAGTTCCTATATGAGAAGGTAAAAAGGACAAAGCAAGGTAAAATGAACCACAGAGGATAGGACCTTTCCTTCCCCCAAAAGCCTCTCGCAAACACCCACCACATCATTCCAGATCAGACAGAAGCGCAACATATCGCAAATACATGCACAGTTTTTGATATGAATACTCTGTGACATCTGTCAGTTTCACAAGGGCTGATGGACAGACTGAGTGGTCTAATGCTGAATGTTCTGCATATTAAGAGACCAGCTAAAATAAGCACAGGAGTGTTACTGTCCTTCAACAGCAACAGATATGGAAGGGAACAGGGGAAAGATCAATGTCAAAACGGAACACGTAGATGGATACGGATGATGCGGTTCGACCACTGTTAATAATTTATGAACGTTTTCAAGAGTGACTCTTTCGTTCCAATGGCTTATTAATTTTGTATCCCTAAACTACGCTACCTTAAATATTAATCGTTTAACAACTTATTGAGTAGTTGGCCAGTGAAAAGCCTATCAACTAATAGCAAACTCTAAGTGCTTGACTGAGTATCTTAGTGAGAATGTTTGACAGTTTTTGGCCTAAATTCTTTATTCATTGACTCAAATCATGTGAACATGTTGACACAGTTCAATCAGACATATGAGATGAATATAAATTAAACATCCATGTATAGCATTACATCACAGTGATGGTTAATATTGACAACATTATTCTTTTTTTATCTGAGAATGAATTGTTTCTTCAGGCACAACATGTAACAACATTAACTGTCAGTGAATTGAACAGGAAAAACAAAAGAAAAAACTAATATAAGCAGAAGAATTCAGCAAGTTTTTAATAAATATTTCATGTACGTATGAATAAAACAACACTGTGTATTATATATCCAACCTGATCTCATGGGAAATCGTAATTATTTTAGTAGGTGGTATGAATTTGTACTTTGTGATGGCGACGACATGAAAGCAAATTGTCCAAAAATGTACAAACAGAATGGGGTTCTGGGGCCCTATGGGAGTCCCACTGGTGTAAAAATGGTCACAGCAATGCAAACATCATCGAAATGTAGAGCAAACAATACAACAATTTTTAAATATAAATGAAGAAGTGTTTAATAAGTAAAAAAGTAAAACAATCTTTTTACAGTGAAAGAATTCTTACAGAATACAAATATTTAAAAAGATTAAAACAAAAATGAGTAAACATGGGTCATTTCATCGTATTGTACTAAATTTTATAGAATTTGATCATAAAAGTGGTATTTTTTCCCCTTGGTTAAATTCTAAAAGGTGATAGACATCGTTCTGATTTAAACATTTAATTTGTCATTATTTCTACACAATGAACACCCGGCAGCCATTACAGGTCCTCAATTGTTACAGTTCTTTGCATTTACAAAAAAAATCCTCTAGTACGACTGCGTAAATTTCAAAAGTGTAATGATTTTTAATCCCACTGTATTGACTGTATTTCAACTGTATTGAGGTCATCTTCTTAAAAACTTGAGTCATTGTCTTGAAACATTTGTTTTTTTTTTTGTTTTTTTTCATGGGATCTCACCAAGGATTCAGTTCCTTTCTACCCTCTCAAGCATTATAGGAATGCTGTTATCTTGAGCAGCCAGTCCTGCAGCCAGATCTGTGTTGGCCAAAACTACCCAAGAGTGCCTATGATCATGCTGTGGCATTTTTACTGAATTCAAATCACTAAATTATAGTGTTATTATGTGATAGGCCTTTCTTCCAACTGGCTTCTGAGTCTCCCACATGCCTGTATAATAAATTTTTTTAAAGTGCCTTTGTCTGTAATCTCCCATATAGCTTTGACTGTTCATGCACCCACGCAACAGTCTCTCTTCGGCTGAACTGACTCCAGCTGTCATTAGTCTCTTGACAGCATCTCATGGCCTTGCAGTAGGTAAATTAATCTTCATTTGTCAATTAAGTGTCCCAAAAGTATATTTAATCACTTGGAAATCATCTTGTTTCTATCCCCTGATTGCGATTTCTATATACATTTTACAGCATATATAAGAATTTTCATTTTCTTTAAGCTTTCATTTTTGCTACAATAGAGTTCCTCAGAGATAACGTTTTTTGTGTAAAAAAAAAAAGGAATGTTCAGGTTCATTGCCAGTCAATTAGTTTTTGATGCTAAATGGCTAAAATAAGAAACTCTAAATGTATAATAATTTTTTTCTATCATAAAACATTCTAATTAAATATTTTTGTAAACTTTTTCTTTTTAAAGCTTTACTGCATTTTTAAAATGTTGGTTCCTAAGTTGCTAAGCCACCATTTCCTTCGGTGGGATAACAAACATCATTGTGCATGAACAAATATGCAACATAGGCACAAATATCTATAAACATGGAGGGAGATTTAATCACATTGTATATATTTAGAGACTACATTTAGTTACAAATCCCAGAGTTTTTGTTTTTGGGGGCTTTACACAGCGTGCAACACTTAAGTAACAATTTACATCGTATAAAGTTAGGTGTTAGCCGAATGAACGCCCGTTTATGTGACTGTAAAATGAAAAGCACCTCCTGGTTTAAGACAGCAACATTAAGTTAAATCAGTTTGCAGGTGTCATGAGGCCCCACTGAAGGTCCTAATGTTGACATTATCCTACCGCAACTATCGCTAAAGTTAAAATATTATAGGCACTTCATATGTGAGATAAATTGCCAAATTCTGTTTCTGCTGAGTTTGCAGACTTTTTTTATAAACAAAATTTTCATTTTGTATGTTTAAGCCGGGGTCAAATTACGTTAGACTCTGTGAATTTGAATTAAAGTTATTCAGTCTCAAATCACCCTGCTTGAATGTTTTGCCTCTTTCTTAATTAGCTAGAACTAAAAGAACTAATTAAAAGAACTAGCGTGGCCTTACATTCTCATCCATGTGTTGGTTAAAAGTAATGGTAATTGCTAACGTTGGGTTTGTAGTCTATGGTGTTATCCCGCCATGATGGAAAAAGATGAGGACATAATGGCGTCTCCCTCTCTGGAACGCTGTATCATGAAAATGCGTTAACATATGAACGTGCTCTCTCCCCTTATTCTTTTTTAGGTAAGGGCAAAAAAAGTTTCTAGACTTGAATTTTAAAAGATAATACTGCAGCAGACACACAGTCAGTATGCTCACAGGTCAGCAATTCAGCAAAGCAATACACCTAGTTGGATTTAACATTGTTTTATCAGGTTTTCAAAATGCTTTAACTTGATCTACATAGTTATTTTATCAGCTTTTCAATTATTCATTTATAGTATGGTTAAATCTGGATATCTTTGTGATAGCTTTGAATTCTTGAAAGGATGGGATTTTGAAAACACAGCTTTTGATCCAAAACACAAGATTTCAAATACAAAAAGTGGCAATAAATGAAACTATACATAGATACAGCTACAGAGACCAGTTTTCTAATTTTACTGTTTATAGCTATGTATTTAGGTGTAAGGGTTATTGATGTTTAATTCTGTCTATAACAATATTTTGACCAAAGTCTAAATAAAAATGTTTCTGTTGACATTTATATGAAGATGAAAATAGGATAAACTGGTCAAAATAACAGAAAATAATCTCTGTATTTTAGGATCGTATCTACCTTTTATTGATTATAACTAAGTTTAAATGTAAACATTTCACTTTCTGAGCTCACAAGAGTCACAGCTTTATTTGTCTGTAGAGAATTGTTATTATTTCTAATGTTTGTCTGCTATAATCCTACTTTATATTTACTGCTTTTAATGTTAAACAAGTGCTGATGAATCCGGCTACATCTAACTCACTAACTCACTACTTTTCTAACCTACTCACTCTATCAAAAAAAAAGAAAACAAAAAAACAAAAAAAAAAATTTTTATATATACTTTTTGTAACTTCTCTCTCTGTGTAACTTGGTAGCATTGTTGTAGCACTTGTTGACCTATTGTTGTATCGGCTATTTACCGCTTCATTGTCTCCTCGACTTTTGTAAGTCGCTTTGGATGAAAGCGTCTGCTAAATGAGTAAATGTAAATGTAAATGTAAACTATATTTGTAATTGTCATGATTCTGCCTATCTTGGTCATGTTTTTCCTGTTTTTGGCAGAGTCATGGCAGACCTGTGTTGTGTGAGTGTCACATGGTATTGTTTTCTTACATGCCATGTGCTCTCTTGTCTCGTCTCTTGACCCCGCCCCCTTGGTATCCCGTCTAGCTTCCCATCATTGTTTCATTCCCCACACCTGCCTCGTGTCGTTATCCCTTGTTATGTTTCCCTATATAAAGCCCTTGTGTTTTCTGTCCTGTGTCGCTGCATTACGTTTGCTACATGTGTTACTCGTGTTCGTGATCTGGTCCTTGATTCCCTGTTCGTGTACAGTCTTGTTCGTGTTTCATGTTCCTTGTTCCTGTTTGGATTGTCCCTGTTTTACCTTGTTTTAGTTTTTTGAAAATATTACCTTGTTTTGTGCCCCATTGTGGGAAGTCTTTTGTTTGACCCTTTTTGTAGTGTTTTAGTGTTACTGTTTTCCCCATCGTGGGTTTTTGTTTTCTGGTTTTTTGTGTATTAAAGTCTTGTCTTTCATTGTATCACGCCTGCATTTGGGTTCTCTCCTTTCACCCCATCCCATCCTGACAGAATGCAGCGACCACAACTGAACCCAGCAGGCGAACAAACATGGCTGCGAAATGCGGAGTCCCGCTTACTGTTCGGGTTTCGCCAGGGAGACAGAGGGATCCGGGCCTTCGCCCAGGCCTTCCAGACGGTGGCGGCGGAGACCGAGTTTGGGGAGAGGGAGAAGGCGGTGATATTTAACAGCTGCCTGACCAAGCCCCTCAAGCCCAGGGAGATGACAATGCTGAGTCCCCTCCCTTTCTCAGACGTGGCCAGGTACGTGATCAACCGGGATGATCCGTGGCCAGCAGCTCCAACCTGGGGTTCCAGCCCGCTGGCCACGGTCCCGGAGGATTGCGTCCTGGCCACGGCCACATTGGGGGACTCAGCTCCTCCCAGCTCCAGCGCCGCCAGCTCCCTACTCCCCGTTCCCAGTCCAGCCGGTCCCCCTGTCACCGTCCGAGGGAGAAGAGCCAGGAGGAAGTCCTGGGACTCCCCATCGGATTCCTCGGGTCCAGAGATGGTCCCGCCCCCTCCCGCAACATCTACTCTCACCCGTCGCTCAAAGAAGAAGAAGCGGCGGGTCCAGGTTGCAGTGCCGGTCCCGGATGCAAGTCCTGTCCCGAATCCAAGTCCTGTCCCGACGTCGGATCCAAGTCCTGTCCCGAATCCAAGTCCTGTCCCGACGTCGGATCCAAGTCCTGTCCCGAATCCAAGTCCTGTCCCGACGTCGGATCCAAGTCCTGTCCCGACGTCGGATCCAAGTCCTGTCCCGACGTCGGATCCAAGTCCTGTCCCGACGTCGGATCCAAGTCCTGTCCCGACGTCGGATCCAAGTCCTGTCCCGACGTCGGATCCAAGTCCTGTCCCGACGTCGGATCCAAGTCCTGTCCCGACGTCGGATCCAAGTCCTGTCCCGACGTCGGATCCAAGTCCTGTCCCGACGTCGGATCCAAGTCCTGTCCCGACGTCGGATCCAAGTCCTGTCCCGACGTCGGATCCAAGTCCTGTCCCGACGTCGGATCCAAGTCCTGTCCCGACGTCGGATCCAAGTCCTGTCCCGACGTCGGATCCAAGTCCTGTCCCGACGTCGGATCCAAGTCCTGTCCCGACGTCGGATCCAAGTCCTGTCCCGGATCCTAGTCCTGTCCCGACGTCGGATCCTAGTCCTGTCCCGGATCCAAGTCCTGTCCCGGATCCAAGTCCTGTCCCGGATCCAAGTCCTGTCCCGGATCCAAGTCCTGTCCCGGATCCAAGTCCTGTCCCGGATCCAAGTCCTGTCCCGGATCCAAGTCCTGTCCCGGATCCAAGTCCTGTCCCGGATCCTAGTCCTGTCCCGACGTCGGATCCTAGTCCTGTCCCGGATCCAAGTCCTGTCCCGGATCCAAGTCCTGTCCCGGATCCAAGTCCTGTCCCGGATCCAAGTCCTGTCCCGGATCCAAGTCCTGTCCCGGATCCAAGTCCTGTCCCGGATCCAAGTCCTGTCCCGGATCCAAGTCCTGTCCCGGATCCAAGTCCTGTCCCGGATCCAAGTCCTGTCCCGGATCCAAGTCCTGTCCCGGATCCAAGTCCTGTCCCGGATCCAAGTCCTGTCCCGGATCCAAGTCCTGCTTCAACGCCGTTACAGCCGGCATTCCACGCGGCTCCTGCGCCGTTACAGCCGGCATTCCACGCGGCTCCTGCGCCGGTACAGCCGGCATTCCACGCGGCTCCTGCGCCGGTACAGCCGGCATTCCACGCGGCTCCTGCGCCGGTACAGCCGGCATTCCACGCGGCTCCTGCGCCGGTACAGCCGGCATTCCACGCGGCTCCTGCGCCGGTACAGCCGGCATTCCACGCGGCTCCTGCGCCGGTACAGCCGGCATTCCACGCGGCTCCTGCGCCGGTACAGCCGGCATTCCACGCGGCTCCTGCGCCGGTACAGCCGGCATTCCACGCGGCTCCTGCGCCGGTACAGCCGGCATTCCACGCGGCTCCTGCGCCGGTACAGCCGGCATTCCACGCGGCTCCTGCGCCGGTACAGCCGGCATTCCACGCGGCTCCTGCGCCGGTACAGCCGGCATTCCACGCGGCTCCTGCGCCGGTACAGCCGGCATTCCACGCGGCTCCTGCGCCGGTACAGCCGGCATTCCACGCGGCTCCTGCGCCGGTACAGCCGGCATTCCACGCGGCTCCTGCGCCGGTACAGCCGGCATTCCACGCGGCTCCTGCGCCGGTACAGCCGGCATTCTCTGCCGCTTCAGCGCCCTCGGGGGCATCAGTGCGGGCAAGAACTCGGGTGCCCAAACCCAGCCCTAAGCCCGCACGGACTCAAGCCCCTAGGACTCCCCCTGTCACACCCTTGTCTCGTCCCCCTCAGTTTGGACATTTTGTTCCCCCCCCTCCCATCCCGTCTATGTTATTTTTATTATGTCACCCCAACCCTTTTATTGTAATGTCTGTTGTACCTATGATTTGTTCTGTTATGTGTGTGTGGTTAATGTCTTTGTCCATGTCATTGTCTGCTGTGTCCCCTAATACATGTTCCCCTTAGGGTCGCCAGGTGGCGCTCCCTAAGGGTGGGTATTGTCATGATCTGGTTCTTCTTGTGAAATATCCTGTAGTCTTGTGGACCGGATCATGACAATACCATGTCCGTGTGTTTTGTTTTGTCTGTATGCCCTTTGTTTTTGTTTTTCTTGTAATGTGCTCTGGTCTTGTCATGTTCTTTGTCTGTTGTGTCCGCTTCAGGGTTGCTATGTGTTCCCTGGGGGGGGGTGCTGTCATGATCTGGTCCTTCTTGTCATGTATTCTCTAGTTTGGTGGACCAGGTCGTGACAGCACCAGGTCCGTGTGCTGGTTGTGTTTATGTCCTGTTCTGTTTGTCGGCTCCCTTGAGGAACGCCAGGATGTCGTTCCTTAAGGGGGGGGTTCTGTCATGATTCTGCCTATCTTGGTCATGTTTTTCCTGTTTTTGGCAGAGTCATGGCAGACCTGTGTTGTGTGAGTGTCACATGGTATTGTTTTCTTACATGCCATGTGCTCTCTTGTCTCGTCTCTTGACCCTGCCCCCTTGGTATCCCGTCTAGCTTCCCATCATTGTTTCATTCCCCACACCTGCCTCGTGTCGTTATCCCTTGTTATGTTTCCCTATATAAAGCCCTTGTGTTTTCTGTCCTGTGTCGCTGCATTACGTTTGCTACATGTGTTACTCGTGTTCGTGATCTGGTCCTTGATTCCCTGTTCGTGTACAGTCTTGTTCGTGTTTCATGTTCCTTGTTCCTGTTTGGATTGTCCCTGTTTTACCTTGTTTTAGTTTTTTGAAAATATTACCTTGTTTTGTGCCCCATTGTGGGAAGTCTTTTGTTTGACCCTTTTTGTAGTGTTTTAGTGTTACTGTTTTCCCCATCGTGGGTTTTTGTTTTCTGGTTTTTTGTGTATTAAAGTCTTGTCTTTCATTGTATCACGCCTGCATTTGGGTTCTCTCCTTTCACCCCATCCCACCCTAACAGTAATATGTAATCTATTGTAATGTGATAACCGCCTTTTTTACCACTTTAATCCATCTTGTCATACTGTCAGTCTTTAACATTGCTGCTGGATGACTTTGAAAATGGTCGATTTATGTTTTTTTCCTTCATTTTAATAAATACTATGCTTTTTATACTTCTAATTTCGAAAAAATAACATGATATCCACAGCAGAAGAATTGCAACTACATTGTAGATGTTCAGGATTTCACCTAGATTAAAACAAGTTCACATCAAAAGCATTAATAGGCAAAATGAATAAAACTGCATATAACAAACATCTTTGTGAGCACAGTTTCACACATTTTCCAAATAGATCTCCATTCTGATGTTAATAGCAACATTTTACACAGCTGATGTCTAAAACCTTAGATCACCAGTGGTGCATATACAATAAAGTGTGATTTCATTTCTTAAACTGATATTTTTACCTTAACTTAATATGGTTTGTCTATAGAGAGTTTAGTTGTAAGGATAATTGAAACAATTTGTAATTGTCCAAAAAAATTTCATTATCTGAATACATTTATTATTATAAACATGACTTAAATAAGTTATTAAATAATAAAATAATTATTTATCAAATATTTAAAAGGAACAGCTAAAGTTTTTTTCTTACTTATCAATTCTTTGTAAATCTATTTCACATCCCTCAAACACATTCGCATAAGACGTTACGTCAGTCCCAAAAGAATTATGCATTTTCTCAGAAGCCCCATTTCTCCTAGCAACAATTTATATGATTACAAGCGGGCTGACACAGAATCAGCCATATACAGAATAGAATGGTCTAAAGATTTACATGGAATCGGATGCCTGTCTTCCACAAAGCTCAACACATCTCTAACCCCTTGAATGTTAATTATACATATAATTATAAATAAATTGATCATTTCTGTTACATATTTAATCCCAGATACCCCCCCTCCAAAAAACAGCTCCTTTAGTGAAGACATGCAGTGCATGTATGATGAGAGGAAAAGATGGCTTGATATCAGGAACAGTGCTATTGATTTTGTTTTAATGCACAAGAACAATGCATATAAAGAGAAATTGGTACGATAGCAAAGGCTAAAAGTACCAGAAACGCTAGCAATCTGAACAGTTATTCAAGTCCCAGAACCAACAAAACAAAATTAAACACCAACCAGTCTGACAGAAATGAATATGGATTTGTCAACTCAAATAAATCAACGATATACTGCCAATAATATCAACAACACACCATGAATCTTGATCATGAACTCATGAAGGGCAACCCTAATGGTCAAAATAAGGTAACCATGAAATGTTTTTAATAGCTATATTATGTCACTGTTAATGCTGCCGTAATGTTACTGTTACATGTGTGAGGTTGATAGGGCAGTTATGTCAGTTGCTGTATAGTTGGAATTTCTCAGTTGTCATATTAAATGTGTGTTTGTGATAGCAGTTGGCTTGTCTGTAATCTTATAATTGTATATATTTCATCATGTTTGGCATTGTGGCAGTCATTTAAATGCTTAAGGCAGTGTTGTATTTAAGCTGTGTATAATGTATAATTATCTTGATCTCCTGTCTTGATCTTTGATTATGGAGTGTTAGATGGAAAAAAGCACATATACTGTATTTGCATCAGCAGGACACAGTATTGTCACTTTGTACATTGTGATATTAATTTTCAGGATTCTCTTGGATTTGTTTACTCACATTGCATTCTCCAGCAGTACGCTGTTGGCATTTCAGGTTATCTAGTTATAGCAGATTTGGGTAGAGACTGGTTTCGTGCAGAAGCACACATACAAGAAAAGTTCTCTAGAGTACCAGTGAGCTCCAGCTATTAAAAATAGCACACCATTATACAGTAGATAAAATGGAACACAGTCAAGTGTCCTAGTGTTGGGGGGTTTGTTCGCCGGGGAGGTTCACAGGCACTGCAAGGGCACTGTAGGGGGGACCGCAGAACATCAGAAGAAAAAACAGCAAAAAAAAAGTAGTATACAAGATGTATCGGTTTGTAAAAGGTATCATTAAAAGAGTCGCACTGCACTGCATTACATCAGTTTCTTTTGATTGTTTAAAGGGGGACAATACAGAAAAAGTTTAACAAAATTAATGAGACCATCCCAAGATTTAAGACTGTTTTAAGAGCTAAAAAGATTTATGCCAGAACAGTTTTAAGATGTTTTTGTCTTCTACAAAAGAATCAAAGATCACAACTAGACATGAAAGAATAAGCCGCTATTAAAGAAACCATTGTCTTTGGCAGTACGGATACTTGATTGATATATTTCTCTTAAGAAAGCTACAGTTATAAGGAAGTACTGTCTTAGCGTGCTGTTCATTTAACGTGCTGTTTACATGTAACGGTACCAAAAGGTAACAAATGTACAACAAGGGAACAGTACCACTCCGGCAACAGAAGTTTTCCGAGGATGTTCGATTTTTATTAGTTTATCATGTTTATATATTTTGGGGTGAAATTACAATTTTTGTTTCATTCTGTGAACATTTAACAACAATTCTTCTAAATACAAAATGAAAATATGTTTTTGAATCCTTTGTATTGAAACAGAATATAAATTCGTAAATCTTAATTACTCTATACACAACACATTACTAAAGTGTTACAAATGTTTCAAAAAACTTTCACAAATATTTGCTTTCTGTTAGTTTTCACATTAAGTGACTTTATGTATATGTTTTTTTTACTAATGTCAGTAAATTATGTCTTTTTGTATGTTAAGCAGTCTTTTATGGGGCACAGAATGGGAGATCCACATTATATAGACACTTGCAACTTATTATAGGATACATATTGTAATATTTTGCACCAACGTTAAATTGTAAAGCCATCCTTAGCACCCCTCCCCAAAAAATCCTGAAACCGCCTCTGTAGTCACATGAGTTTGGAACGGCACGAAGGGCACAGTTTATTTTTTAGGTTACTTTAAACCCTCTAAAGTCTGGTGGACAAATACTTAAATCTATATATAATACTAAAGCGAATCAAAGCCGACTCTAAATCCAATTTCCAGTCTGGCACTGATCAACCTTGCCTGACCCAGAATTACACCAATACAATAATGGTCACTCATCAAGATCCAGATGGTCTATAACCTACACTGCTCTTCAGTCACGGTAGCTAGTCAAGCCAGCTAGAAACCCACAATAAATTAATTCTACAGCAGCTGAAATGAAAAGGCGTGTGGTTTCATGTATGATCTCTCATGGTATGTGTTTTCTTCAATTTCTATAGCATGTTGCAAGTAGAAACGGCTATTTGATTTAAATCCAAAACCACTTTCCTTGCGGATTTTCTTGAATGTTTAAGAAAATTGGTTTTAGATCATTATACATGTTCATCCAGTTACTGTTGATGCAGAAAGCTTGTACAGTATATATTAGAGGTCTGTAGGAAAATGTGCTCTAAAAAACTGGCAGAAGATTGAGACAAAGTCTGTTTGACTTTAAGATTCCATATTTTGTTTCAAAGGTGCACAGTAGGAATCTTTATAACTGGACAGCATCAGAGTAAGGACATGACAGAACTCTTCTAAAGAGACACTGTTTGTGTGCTACATTCAAGTGCATGTGTGTGTGAAAGAGACACACCATACACAACACTTGACCAACTGAGAACTGTGGAAAAAGGTGCACCAAGGCAATAAACGTGGAAACACCATGTGTACTTTAAAATAAATTTATTTTCTTCTCATATAGTGTATATAAAAGGCTTTAAACACATTGATAATTCCAAAATGTAAAGTTAACTTAAATGCATTACTGACAACCACTTATGAATCATGGCTCCAACCAAATAGAATTAAACAGCCTGTTGAAATGTTACATTTTTCTTGTGATCAGGGTAATATTTGACTGCATCTTTGGCCTCCAAAAGGATTGGACGCTCTCATCAGTTAAAGATGGGAAGGACATGCTGCAGAGTGATGTTCAAAATGCTGAATCCATGGGACATTTTTTCTGGAAAGACTTGATGAGTTTTTGGGTCCAATCAATACGCCACCTGCAACCCATCTGTAACTGTTTTCAATGTGCCATAATGTGTCACAAACCCATGTGCATTTTCAGATAGTACTGCTGACACAAAACATTTAATTTTGATGTGTACAGTAAATGGAAAAATTAAGAAGGTTTAAAGGGTGTTCAAAGAAAAAAAGTGCATAAAGGAAAAATTAAACACAGAGACACGGATAGAAAGATGATGTGAGAGAGAGAATGATATTGAGGTTCTTAATCAAAAAGCTATCCGTGCCTTGCAATCGATTTGTGAATCAGCGCTTACAGATTGCAGCATGCTGCGCAGCAGGACTGAAAGCAACCTTCCTTTTCTAGACGGAAAAACATCCTTGTATCTCATTATGGCAATTTTATGCAGACTGTTTGTTTCCTACCAATAATGGGTTTGTTCAATTGTAAAAGAGCTTCTATTGTAACACCTTGCTACACTCGGAATAAGAAAAGTAATGCCTTGCACACACGAGACCAAGAGTTGGCCATGTGCCTCTTGTAAAATGTAAAGTATCGACAGCCATTTAATTACATTTGGATGAGTGGCAGAAATATAGACTATTTGAATGGCGGCAATCATTACTCCCTCTATTGGACCATATTTTTGCCAATATGCTTAGAGTAAAAACCAACCTCATGGAGCTTACATCAAATGAAGTGTGTACCATTCTCAGTCAAAGTGCTGTATAATAGGCTTTCCACTATAGACATACCCAAACAGACCCTTTCTTACTAAACTGTTCAAACTTACGCACAACCTACAATTTAAACATTCAACAAAAAATCATTCTGAAATGCACTTAACGTAGCTGGCCTGGCAGGTAGTCTGCTGTTATTATTGATGGAGGAATCACGGCTTTAAATTTCAAGGATGGCTAAACAGCGGTATTGGTAAAGTAAAGCCACAGCTTCTCCATCACTGGAATAAAAAATGTATTCTTTCCATCTAAATAACTATGTCTAGTCTTCTACTTGACTGACTCTTAATAAACATTACTCTGATGCAGATGTCACTCACTACCGCTTTTTATCCATCATTAACCTATGTTGGCATATGTTAAAGTTGACGAATAACAAGTCTCATAAGCTCTATTACAAATATAACAAATAACAAATATTGATTTCAAATTACAGGTAAGAAGTAACTTACAAAACGTTTTGCGTGTAACTATTTCATTCAACACAGTCGAACAGGAATTTGTGCCATGTACACAAAACTTAATCTATTTATTCGCATTTTCGTGTCACCCAGTCTTGCTTTCAAACTAATGTATCAGATGCTCATTCATGTGAAAATCTCATTTGTATATTGTAAGGGGCGGGTTAGGGTGGAGCTTTACTGTTGCTTTTCTACCGCGTAAAATGTGTATGTCTTGGCACGTAGGATATTAGGGTTTTCAAGGTAAGAGTGTCTTGGCCACCTTGTAAAATATGTACTTCATCCCTTGATATTAGGTTATAAATGAAGAGCTCTTTTATAAAACGCAATTAGTTTTCAGGAAATTAAATTTTTTACCTGGACCTATAGATATTGTTAATATACAATGTATCCTGTTAAAATTGTCTGTTGGCACAGTCTCAAGATATTTATCAATGATTGTTAAATAAGACAACAATATAGAACATCTTAAATTTAAAGTTAGTTTTTTACAAAACGCTACAAATTCATCAAATTCATTTTTTTAAACGCTTTTCTTCACAAAAACAAGATAACACTAAACATATGCAATCATGGACTCTTGCTATAAGTTAATATAAATGAAAGTTTGCAAATGTCCAGTTGGCATTTTTTTACCCCCAAGTGCTGATCTCACTGGCTCATCCATACCATAAAAAGTGTTAAAAGAGTTTAAAGTTTGAACACAAACAAAAACTTTAAAACATTGTATCTAGGCTAAAAACAGGTTTCTGGATCTATAGCATCTTGAAAAAAAAACTGCATCTTGAAGTACATTTCAAACAATAAAATATAGTGATTTGGCATGAAACATTGATCGAGCAGAGAATATGTTCAGACATTTTTTTATTTGGTGTTTGCAGCTATTTCGAAAAGGGTTCTCCAAATACAATAATAATAATTACAAATGTTCAAAGATGTAACTTCATGACTGTCACAAACAGCTATGTAACTGGATTGTTTTACCTCATGTGGCAGTGTGAACTTGGATAATTAAATTCACAAAAATAGGTAATTATTAATATTTATGACTGAGTCTGTGATGTTTGATATAGTCCGTTAATGTTGTCAGTTGCACTTAACAGACCTGGTTGACAGTACCACAGAGAATCACGAGCATCAGAAAATCTAACACATCTTTGATTGATCTGTCAGACTCAGCATTAGCGTTCAGGATTAAATTAGTTATCGAACGCCCCTATTTCCTGACAGTCCATGCTGTGAGACTTGCAGCAGATGCATGAATAACAAATTTAAATCTATTTCAGGTCAAAAACCAGCATCTCTGGCCCTCTATTTCTGAAGAATGTGACAAGTCAGTGACAATATTTTATCTCTCTTTGTGACATTATCTAAATGTAGAGTAAAGTATTTTGAGACACAGAATATTGTTACATTTAACAGAATTAGTATGTATAATTTCCAGTACAAAACTTTTCTAATTAAAACGTATTTATTCCTTAAAAAGGTTTTATATTTTTTTAGCAATATTCCAAAGTTAACTATGTAAATAGATCTTTTGTTTTTTTGTGGGTCTAGTTTTCACAGTCTCCTGGCCTTCGCACAATTTTGCACAACCTTTGATATGTGTGTTTAAACTCCTGTAACTAGAACCCATTCTCTGCAGGCTTTGACACTCCGTATTTAACCACTAGAAACGCATCCAGAAATGCTTGTAAAAAATGTGTCCGAAACCAAAAATTGTATCATTAAGGTAAACTGTAATGCTCTTTTACATTTAATGTTTTACATTAAACTTTGAATAGAAGTTTGTAATTCTATTGTATAAAACATGTGCAGTGTACAAAGAATACATTTCAAGAACTGCAACAGCCACTATTTAAGTAAGTACTCCCCAAACAATACACAAGACAGGAGGCAAGGCCTGGTTGAGCTGCTTCGTAGTGTGCAGTCACCATGTCGAGAAAACACTACTTTTCTCTCCCTGATTTTTAAACTACTTTGTGCAGCCTTGTAAGACGGCTGAATATTGTTTCACTTTTTGTTCTCTTACATACCTCTCTTTGAAACACCCTGTTCCATTTGTTCTCTGCAATCCAAAACTGCTCCAAGTAGGACTAAAGGAGGTGGAAGCGAGCGACCATGGGAGTCAGGAGGTTTACACAACACGCAATGTTAATACACTGAACTTCATTGTGCTTGCAGAAAGGCGCCTGGTTGAATTGGCAAGGCAAAACTGATGTCATTGTATTATTTAATCCATTTTATTCTCCAGCTTCCTTTAAACGTGCAAGACTTAGCAGGCAGGTCAGAAACGATGCATTGGAAGCAGGGACAAAACATTATTAAAAAAAGATTAAGTGGCAAATATTAAGCGCCACCACGTCTGAAGGATCAAATCAAATAATGACCTGACATATAACACAAACAAATGTTCCTTTATTTCAGGTTGTTACTTGAAGTCTACTATGGGTCTGTCTTCAAATAAGATAGCTAAATAAAAGGACTTTTAATTTATTCAGGCCTAGAGCCAAAAATCACTTTACAAACCTGATTATTGTCCGATGTTGCATGATAAATGTTTATATTGCTTATAGGTAAATGGTGAGGTTAAGCTACCTTAATGCGGTTTGCTAAGTAACATTACGTTATTCAGCTGCTCTGGGGTATGTTGTCCGAGATGATCACAGCTATACTGATATTATAGCAGCAACAAATTTATACAACAGTTTAATAAGAAAGCAGTTTTATACATTATTAATAAAATCTCCATATGAAGCTTAAGCTTTACTGTTGATTGAGCTGTTTCTGAGCTACATGCATAAGTGTTTTTATGAATTAATCTGGTGAGAGAATAAATGACATACCAATGTTACCTTCGCATTCTTCACACCACCTCATAGACTGACAGCCTTACTAATGCATGCACATATACAGTAAGTTGAGTAAAATATGACAGCTGAAACATCCAACTGGTCTTGTTCCAGCAAACTGTAAAATAAAGTTAAAACTACAGTTTTGAATCTTTGGATCAAGTCAGACAACCATCATATAAGTAGAATTTGGAAAAAAATTCTTTCCTTTCCTTCTTTTCTTTTCTTTTCTTTTCTCTTTTCTTGTTTTTCTTTTTATACTATGCATTATTATTAGTGTGTTCCCTGGGAACAAAATCCAAATCTTACCTTATTACTAAAACAGTACTTTACCATTGAGACCCAGCTTCAAATTTTTTTTCTTTTAGATTATGGTCTAAGCTTGTTCACACCAAGCCGACAGTCAGCTGTGTTCTATATTTAAAAGGGGTCATAGTACTTTTATACATTCATTGTGGTTAAACATGATTGTAAGATTTGCAAAAAACATGTAAAGGTGTTTACAACACTGTACCAAATGCATCTGCATTGTAGCCATCCAGACTTTGTGATATTTGTTAGGTTAGGAACAGACATCCACAAGAGCCATTAGTTTTTTTTTAATGGATCATTTAAGACCATTAAAAATTGCACTGATCACACACAAGACACTGCAGTCCATCCGTCAAACATAATTAGTTTGACCCCTACTGTTAGCACCATAATGTCTTAATTAAAACATCTATAGAATTTTATATTTTTAATTACAATCAAATCATGCTCAGTTCAGGCGTTTTAAAACGCAAGAATAAATCATTTTTTAAAGATTACAAATGCAGATAATGGGTTTTCTGCATTCCCAAATTAGAGAGAATTACAGCCGTTTCTCAATCAATACACACATGTGAACTGATAATGTTAAGCACAGATACAATTTCTATCACTTGCAGATTTAAGAAAGAATTAAAATAATAAATGAATCAAGTTTTTATGGTGTTTAAATGACTTACGGTCATTTAAATTTATTATGGCAGTGTAATATATCATGCAAAATAACTTTACTGATGTCTTTAATCAAGTTCAATTCTTTGGAATGTCTATTTTAATATATTCACTTATCAAAAAAGCTTTTGAATGTTATTAAAAACCATTCTATACATATTTTATTCTCTCTGCATATTCATGGACGAAAAACAACTCATATAAAATCTGTGCCATACAATATTGCCATGGTTAACCAAGCTGTATGTACTACAGCAAAATCTTAATTGCACTTTGATTGCTGTTGATCATGTGCCGACCTGTGGTTTGGAAATTAATTCCTGCGGCTTTGCATGCAGACCTCAGCCAGCACCTCCCAATTTACATAAGCTAACAATCATATTTGTTTAGAGTAGCATTAGCACTTGAAAATCAATTACAAAATTCAATCTGTTTCATGAAGGGAAACTGTCTCAACTGCCCCTTGACATTACTTTGTTTTTGGTCCTCTATCTTTGCCTTTCCTCCTCATAATTCAGATTTATCCGTTGGTGTCAACAGGATCTTCAAAAAGATACTTTGGTCTGTTTAATGCAATAATTCTAAACCAAGAGGCTTCAAGCTGGCAGCTGTAACCTTGAGCATGCTATATGTTACCACGGTACCCAGTAGCGCTAAACGATTCAGAGTAGAGCTGATTGTGTCTTTTTAGACCTCACCACACATTCATTTACATCAGACAGCCTCCGTGCAACTTGGCTTAGAATAAAAGCGGCCGGTAATATGGCTAGATTCCACAGCTTGATTTTTGAATTACTCTTTGCAGCACACTGAGCTTCTTTTCACTGTCTCCAACAAAATGTGTTTGATTCACCAGAAGTCATTCATCTGAGCAGCAGTGGGGTGCTGACCTTGTGTAAATGATGGATTTTTGAATTTTATTTTTAATCAATCACACATGGGTAAATAATCGGAGGCTAAAGGCTCACGTAAATTTCCTACAAATGCAAACATACATCTAAAATGATGCTTTCAGAAAAAACTGAACTGTGTTATGACCTAATTGTACAGAAATCAAAACTAGGCTTTTGAGATACCGGGTTAAAGTTAAAAAGTTTGGTATCTGCTTACTTGAGGGAACCATAGTCTAAAGATTTTTAATCTGGTTATGTTCTACATCATAAATTATGAGATTTTCTTCTAAAAATGTCAATACAGATGGCCAATAATCTATAAAATGACACTTTGCAAATTGCAACAACTAAGCCTGCAAGTAGGAACTAGTGGTCAAGTATAATTCAGTTTTAAAGGTTGTCATAGAGATTCGGCATATGTGCTCGACAAAGGTACAGTGTGAAATAAAATAGAAATATGCATTACATTCTTAAATCACCATGTCACTTTCAATCCACTGCTCCATTTTTGCTATGCTGGAGAGACAAGTCCTTGGAAGGTGCGGATGAAATGTTACATTCAGTAACAAAAGCTTTGCCATGGTGACGCACCAGAGGCATACGAAGGATACAAATGACATTTTCAAGGTCCCGCAGCTGCAATGATGAAAAACTGACAAATATATTCGTGACTTGCAGATGTAATTAAGTTCATGATCATACACATACCATGGTGTAATTGCTGTTCATGCCTATTTGGATTTTTGTGAATTATGCACACTCTCGGGATTGCACCAAAGTAATGCATGTTAAAGGTTTGAATGTATAAAGGAGTTTAATACAAGGAGGGTAAAGTTAGCATTTGAAGTGAGGAATGAATAAAAGAAGTGTAAGTGCCAAGGTTTCAAAGTAACAAAAATGAAAAATGATTTGGGATTTTCTTTTCTTTGATTCTCAAAGCAGAGAGAAGAGTAAGGAGTCAGACTGATTCCAGGTGAATTTGTTTTTAAGAGATGGCTAATTCTTAAGAGGTTATATGTTGTGTACGCAAAATAGCCATTTGGTAAGAATGTGGGGAACCAATTACATGCTGCACCGTGCTGATGCAAAACCACAAACACATTATGGGTTTGGCCATACAGAGTATGAGCCGAAAAGTTTAACAACAACAGGGTTTGCGGAGTATTTGGAGACCATTAAGGCTGTCTGGCACATGATAGTGATAATTATAGAATTCAGAATAATCTAAAGGGATTTAAAAATCTTAATCTAACTAAAGTAACAAGTAAAAGCATCCAATATTCATGTATATAAAAACAATAATAAGTCAATGCCTTGATATGGCTAATTAAA